>ML787692.1:197267-244824 GCA_009831015.1 Picea engelmannii | reverse complement strand
TGAAAAAGTGATAATATGAGGGGAGCGGACGATGGTTCTTCAAACCCCCTTTGGTGGCTAACCAAAACCCATGAATACCAACTTGCTAAGCTACCCAATCAATCACCCCAACAGTGGTCAAGTAGGTTAGTGTAAGATCCAAGTAGTTATCTGAAATGAAAGAGATCTAATGCATACATAAGAGGGTTATAATGATCAAATATGACACATACCATGATACCTCGAACCAATTACCTCATGGAGCAAGAGCCCTCTCTGATGCAAGCCCAAGCCGGTAGTGATGGAGGCTGGTATGGATGTCCGGACAAAATGTCTGAGAAGAAGAAGATGGGTCCTCCAGGACCATGCTCAGGTCGCTCCTGCTCTTGGTACTCCATGTCTAGGACCATGTGGGCCTCGAGACATGATCTCCTAGTTATCCCTAGATATCGGGGATAACAGGACCCATTACACGCACATTACTTTTACTAAACAAAAAGGAAATTCATTTCTCTGCTCAACATAAAAGGATTTGTTTTTACCACCTATTACCGTGTAAAAGTGTGGATTTTTTCAAAGTATAATGCCTCTAATGTCATAATATCTTTTTTCTTTGTTTATATTTATTACAATATTAGTCATATTATTTTATTTTAATGGGGGATACACCTATGCGTAGGTGTGAAATCTATACCTGTATGCATAACAACACATGTATAGCTTCCACACCTCTGCATAACAACAAAACTTAGTCTAATAGTTATCAAGCGACAGAAGCAGATTAACTATGGGAAAAAAATATTGGCTATGAAATATACCTGGAGCTCGTTCCTCGCCTTGCCTTTTAGTTCTCTTGTTGCTGACAAATTTCACTCAAGCCCATAAGTAATAGACAACATATATGATTTAACATTTTTATATGCAAGAGTATTCTCAAATATGACAAACTTTAATATATGCACAATATTAAATAGGGACATGGCAAGCTTTAATATTTCTACTTTATGAATTAACATTTTTATATGCAAGCATATTCCTAAATATGACAAGCTTTAATATATGCACAATATTAAATATGGAGATGACAAGCTTTAATATATGTGCCAACTATATAATGGGGGATACAAATGTGCAGAGGTGCGGAAGATATACCTTAATGCATAACAACTCAGGTATAGCTTCAACACCTCCTCACATGTGTATCCCCCTCACAACAACACTTAGTATAATAGTTATCAAGCGACATAAGCAAATTAACTATGGGAAAAACATTCTCAGCTATGAAATATACCTAGAGCTCATTCCTCGCCTTGTCTTTTAGCTCTATCGTTCAAGTTTAACAAGATCTTGTTTATATTTATTTCATATTAGTCATATTAGTTTATTTTAATAGTTTTGTTGTGGCCCAAATGTAGACCATGTTCGAATTTGAAGGGTGTTGCCCATGGTTGACAAGTTTTTCTCAAACCCATAAATAATAGACAACTTATATGACTTAACATTTTTATATGCAAGCATATTCTCAAATATGACAAGCTTTAATATATGCACAATATTAAATAGGGACATGACAAGCTTTAATATTTACAATTTATGACTTAACATTTTTATATGCAAGCATATTCTCAAATATGACAAGCATATTCTCAAATATGACAAGCATAAATATATGCACAATATTAAATATGGAGATGACAAGCTTTAATATTACGCGAACTATATGCATTTAGTTGTATTAAGTTTCATTGTTCAACATATATTTCCTAGTCGGCGAGGACTATGTTGCCATACAACCTTTGTTTATAAATATGAATGTATACAATTTAAAATGATTAAAAAGAGGAATTTTCAAATCAACAAACGATCAAAATCTAGGGACTTCAACCACAAAGGTAACAATGAAAAAGAAAGAAACAATCACTATGATGAGGAGGATTAGTGTGAAAAGGTGGATAATATATTTGGATTTCTACCATATAAATAACATACAGTTTGAGTGGATCTAATGTTTAAGAATATGTGTTTCCTCCTATATATATTTGTGGTTAATGACACCTGAGATTGGTACTCGCTACGCCCATAGAAAACCCCCCTGAAATCCACGAGAGAACATGGGGAGGCCGAGCATTTTCGAAATATTGGGGGCTCAACAACAAGAGCATCTTATAGACCCATTAAGGGCACAACATGTCACTCCAAGGATTTGAACCTGGGTGGGGAGGAAAACATTCATTCCTCCCAACCACCCAAGCTACATCCAATGGATATATATATATATATATATACCAACTTATACTAAAACACATCATGTTCCAATATATACCAACTTATACTACAACACATCATGTTCCAAAACAAAAATATTATGTCATAAATTTATACCCGGGCATTGACCATATACTGTCTCCAAAGATGGAAAATTTTGTAAGTAAGAACATGAAACATGGCGATTCATGGTGAGTCATTTGAAAGGACTCTAACATGTACTACATAAATGGTAGAAATCAAAATTTCTGAGGTATTTTACCTTAACAAGTATGTACGATCTAAATGGAATGAAGTATTTTAGATTGTGAGGTTGATCAATTGTTTTGAGGATATTTATTGTAATACTTCTGTCTTTTTAGAGATTCCATTATTAGTCCCTGCCAAAGCAGGGAATATAGAGATCGATTTTAGGTCAAACTACATTGACTTGATTACTTTTATGTGAAATTTTTGTACAGTTAGGTAAAGTTTCAAAAATTTTAATTATTAAAATAATTAAAAAAAGAAGAAATATATATTTAAAATTTTGATATTACAAAATTCTGAATTTTTGATCGGTTGAAAAGGTTGATAGGACTAATAAATCCTGGTTGGAGGTGACTATTATAATAAAAATAATTCATAAAAATACATAAAAATTCAATAAAATAACAAAATTCCATGTGTAGCTTTGAATTAATAGTTCATTGAGTCTATGTGAATGAGTACCACGATGATAGAGGGATGACAAAGATATTGCATTAATAGTCTCGTGAATGAGTACCACTATGAGAGAGTGATGAAAAATATATTGCATTAACAATTTATTCATTCATGGTTGTTTCTTTAGGCATAGGCTAAAGTCCAAACGAAATGGACCTTTGCCGACAACCCTTTTTTGGCGTCCAGACTCCCGTCGTCGATCACCTCCGAGCCTCGACCGGCTACCCGTCCCGTCTCACGGCCCCTTCCTCCGTCGTCCCATATTCTCTTCCATCGACCCCATACCATCCATACATCATCAACATCCCACATCCCATTTCCTGCATTCAACGCCCGCCATCAATTCACCACCTATCTCTCATTGCGTCCCGATGCGCTCGTCTCATTCCTCTTGTTTTACACTTTCAAATCTGATCAACAATGTCTGGATGAATTTTTGAATGGAATTTTCATTATGTTTACAACCTTCGAACAAATTTACATGTAACTGCTCAACATGCTGTCACTGGAGAAATCCTATGCGTAGAGAGCCTTCACCATTTGTTATGGGCGTAGGCTAAAGCTACAAGAGTTCATGTGATTTCTTCACAAAAAGTTGCTTCCAAATTACTTATGGCATAGATAATTTGAAGGTGATAGACAAAGATAATTTGAAGGTTGTTACGAGGGAAAAACTCTCTATGGCCAAGGGTAAACCACAACAGACAGGTATGACTGCAGAAATCAACTCAATTCCATTGTATGCTATATAAACTAATGTGCAAGATAAGAAAGAGGCCTACCTCAATATAATGTTTGATGATGTTCCACCGTTGAGCACTTCGACCCAAAGCTTTATACCTGCAATAAGTTCTCAACAAACAAGCAAAGCAAGTATATAGTGATAATGTAAAGGAGTTAGCACATCAGATAGCATAATCCATTAATAAACATTACAAACATGCCCATGGATAATAATCATATATTTGCATGATACCAATAGGACGGGAAATGAAATAATTGATCAACATAAGTGTCAACATTATCGACTTCCGTGTCGGCACGGTTCGAAACCAAGGAACCAAGTTCCTTCCAACTGGATCTCCACCACTTCAATCCTCCACCAAAGGCAAGCTCAAAAGAGAGAGACAATGAGGTTCTCCCAACAATAGGGAAAGAGCTTGGGGGCTGAACACTGTGTTCAAACTTGAGGGACAAAGGGATGCAGACTCAATATGAAGTAATTTCTCCAGAGTAACTTTTCTCTCAAAGTTGAATGCTTTCTCTTCCTTTCCATAGCTCGAAATTGTGCTCTTATAGCCTTCAAAATGCAACTGAAGGGCTGAGTCGAAACGTTTCTAGTATATGGAAGGCCAAGGATCATAGATCTCTTGTCATGACATGGAAACCCGACTCCATTTTTGTATTCTCTGGTTCAAATCCCAATGTATGCAGGCTATAGTGGAGCAGTCTGCGTATACGCTTGTTGTATAGCTGATAGGGGGCGTATATGTGGAAAAATGTTTATTTTTAGCTCTGGATTTATCAAAAAGGGATGATAATTCTGCATAGGTAAATGGAAAAGGCCCTCTGTGCAAGATAGCAATGGTGAGGCAAATCTTGCTATAACAGATGCCCCCTAATGTGTGAGATCAAAGGAGTATCTGCGATGGCCGAAATACATTATAAATAACCCAAGAGTGGAGTGGTAGAGAACCAATTGGACGAACTCAATTGCTCATTACATTCTTTACTGACTTTGCATACATGGCTGCCAAGAATACAATGCAGATCCATGCGGAAAATATACCAAATAAGTGTTTTTGGCCATGAATAGGAAGATGCAATTGCAGTTATATGCCAAAAGCTGTCATAGTCACGAAAAAGGCCCAGTGAAACCAGTCTCAAAATCAATCTGAAGATATCTGTATACCATGGAGTACAATTTGATCTCCCATGATCACTAAAGTCAAACAGGTGTTGGTCCAATGAAAGGGAAGCAACAACTCAGGAAAACTGCTTAGGTTGAGGATGCAAAACTGCTTAGGCAACGATTTATAACGCAAAGAGAGAACCGACTAAAGGCTCAATACTGCAAGCGAGGGCATGAGATGCAATCATAACTTAACGCCAAAAAATATCATTTTTTTATGTCTTGTAGTCTACTTGGTGTGAAAAGGGGGTAAACTTGTGACAAATAGACGTATTTTCAAATCCAATTTACGAGTGTGAAAAAGACAAGTTCACTCGACAATCTTTTCCATTTTTGATAACGAGTCGGAAAAGAGATTAACTAAGACTCATGACCTTTCAAATCTAGTTTAACGAGTGTGAAAGGAACAAATCACTCGACAATATTTTTGGTTTTTAGACGAGTAAGAAAAGAGCTTAATTAAGACTCATTTTTGGGAGTCCGTGGGGAATAAGGTTTCATGTGCACGAATGAGAAATGAGGCTCATCATAAAGTCATGTATCAAGTTATAATGGACTCCCGGTCCTAAGGAAAAAAACTTGGCATGGGCACCAAATGACAAAGGGGATCTAACTAGGGCACCCATGTTTGGTAAGTCTCTACCATTTATTAGTGACACTACTTATAACAGACGGAAGGTTTTGTGTCGCAACAAATGGGTTCGTACCTAAGGCGTAAAAAGGCGGTAGTTGAAGGATAATGCAAAAATGCACGTTGGAGTGGATATCTATCATATATGCTAGCTTATGAAAATACCTACCCGAGGTGACGGACGACCAATCATGACGTTGAAATCCGCAAGAAAATTGAGTCAAAACTGCAACAAACCAACTCAAAACCATACTTGAATTAGTCCATTAGGTTAAAAAATAGCATGGAACTATATAAAGTGGGTAAAAATAGCTTATAAATAGCAATAAAATAAAAAATTACTGTATCATTTTGATTTTTACCCAAATAGTGCCATTTGGACCAAAAATACCTCCAAGATTCAAACGGCGATTGCGGGAGCATCGGGCGATGAAATCACGAACCGTTTGGATTAGGTAACTCTTCATCTCATCTTCTTCAAATTCAATGGATTACATTTTTGAATTAGGTTCAAATTTTTTAGTTTTTAAGGGCGTAAATTAGGATTTTTGGTGTACGTGAGTCTCCTTTATTAAGGTTGCGTGTACGGCAAGGTATACGCACCTGTGTGAACGAAAGGGAGCGTGTATCAAGCCCTAGACGCGACTGTGTGCAAAGAAGGCCACGTATAGGTACGCAAATGGGCAAAAAAATGGTTTCTAACTCAAAAAATTGATTTGTTTTTGCAGGATGGTCCTGGAATGGAGAGAGCGAGAGCATGAGGAGGTGGATGCAGCTGTTGAACGAGATCCGATGGCTCAAGAGACTCTAAAAATATGTGGTTTGTACAAATTTTGGGCTCTCAAAGGAATAAGGGCCCAAGTGAGGTTATTGGAGATGTTGGTGGGTTACTAAGACCCTGATAGCGAAAGTTGTATCCTTGATGGACAACCACTGAGGATCGAAGTAGAGGACATCTACTTCTTGATTGGTCTATCACGCTGAGGGGAGGTTGTGAACCTCAAGTCACGCGGAGCAGGGAGTGGGATGAATATCAAAGAGCATATCGATGCCCATTGTATACCAGGGACTCCCAAGGTGGGAAGTCAAGTCTCCATCCGAGCAATAAGTAATCTCAATTTGAAGATCATAGTGCTCGTGCTTACCAGGATCATAGGTTCGGCCTCGTTGCATCAAGCATCGAGACCACTTATGTTTTACGCAGTAGAGTGTGCTAGACCCACTATCTACGACTGGTGTACTTCACTGCTGACCAATATGAAAGGTCAGTTGACAGAGTGCAAACAAGGGAGTAAGTGAAACTTCGGGTTTGCCTCTATTCTTTGCAGCTTCTTTTTCGAGCGGGTTCTAGGTCTGGGACCTAGAGGACCATGAGATCCAACCATGGTACGGTGGATTGAGGTCATGAGACGATAGGGGGGAGGTAGGGTAACCACACCCTACAACGATGATTTTTTCTTCTGGTGGTGGCGGTAGATCATTGCATTGGATGACTATCCCTATGCGAGGATCGATTTCCAAGGAGATCCTGATATGCCACTTCCACCAAGGGCCGCCTATGGTGATATAGGTAACAAAATGTTAAATATTTCATTTTTTTTTTGTATTTTTGTATTTAAGGAACAAAAATATTTTTGGAATGGTGTTTGAGTATTAACTAGATACTTGTGTAATCGCAGACATGGGTCCATGACGACCAGAGGGATTCCTATGACATAGATGGAGGAACTGGGGAGATGAGGCGGCGGGAGGAGAAGCAGAGAGTGTCCTACAAAATGTGCAGGGAAACCTGTCTCGTTTGACACAAAGGATTGCTATGGTTCAGGTAGAGGATCTACCTGAAGCGATGCAACGATAGGTGGTTGGTGTACTTAGAGCATGGGTATGACTCTTTCGGCGCCTCGCAAACGCCGTGGTTTTCCACCACGACACACATCCGGCGCCACATGCATATATGTCGTGGGATATGTATACCGGGTGTATATGTGTATTGAGGGTTTTAGCCCCAATTTTGTAATATAAACACCATATTTTGAAATATATAAAAATGATCTTCGGCTTTACTTATATCTTACAATGTGTACATTTGATTTAATGGTTTTCTTTACTTTATTAATGTGACAAATGCCAATCTAAAACATAGTTAGCATAGGCATCAAATACGTGATTAGAACTCCTAGGAATGTGATAATATGTAATAAAATCAAATTGTCGTTCTAAAAGACGTACCCGTAGGAATCGACGGAGTAAAGTAGGATCACCCACTCGATAACGACCGTTCAATTGAGATACTACTAACTGGGAATCCATGTGAACTTCTAAAGAGCGAATGCCATGCGAGATATCATCACACAAAAGTTCTATGATGGCGCTATATTCGACCACATTATTCGTGGATGGCCCTAGTCATGCGCCACTTGAAGACACCAACAGACCCTCGGGTGAGTAAACTACCCAAGCGACAGAAGCCAAGTTCCATGTATGACGACTGGTTTTGTCTGCGAATCCTAGGTAAACCGAAGACTCCGTTGACATCTGCCAACAAAGGGAAAACTCGATAAGAAAGCTAAAGACAAAATAAAAGGATGAAAGAGATGTATATACATTAAATTTACATTAGTATACAAAGAGTTCCGCCCAAGCCTAGGGATCAAGCGTAGTACCTTTTCAAGTAGATCCCATTTCTGGGCTCGACCAACTTATTCCCTTCATAATATTCTAATTCGTAGGCTCCTTTTTCTAAGACACGTCGCACGATGTAAGGACCGTGCCATATGGGTTTAAACTTGCCTGCCCCTATCGGTTATTTTTCTTTATCATACAAGAGGACCAAGTCACCCTCGACATACAACCGGGGACAAAACGACTTGTCATATTGAACCTTAACACGTTTCTTGTTTGACTCGATAGTCGTAAATGTGTCTCGACGCTGCTCGTCAAGACTCTCTAGGTGTACAAGGCGTTGCTCTAAATCTGAAGTGTCAGGTAGGATCTCGACTGCCAACTTGAGAGAAGGGATTTCACATTCAAAAGGAAGGATCGACTCCACATCGTGCACTAAATGAAAAGGGGAAAAACCGGTGGCAGTCTTAACCGAGGTTCGGTATGCCCAAAGCACGGGATATAGAATGATGGGCCAATTGGAATTAATCCGATTGAAAGTTTTTTGAAAAATGGTCTTGAGAGACTTGTTGACGACCTCTACTTGCCCATTTGATTGGGGGTAATAAGGGGATGAATGACTGTGTCTAAACTCCAACTTAGATGCTAGTTGTACCATCATTTCATTCTGAAAGTGATTGCCATGATCAATGACAATCTCACTTGGGATACCGAACCGGGTGATAATTTGGTTGAACACGAAGAAGGCTGCAGTCTTCCCATCAGATTTTATGGTAGGCATGGCCTCGACCCACTTAGTAAAGTAGTCAACGACCACGATAATGTGTTGATGCCCCCCAACAAAAGTTGGGTTGCAATCGATGAAATCTACCCCCCACTTGGTGAAGGGATTGACGGTGATGACTGGGTGAAGAGGGGCTGGATGGGAGCGCATTTTCTGAGTGAACACCTGGAAGGGGTGACACTTATTAACCACTTCAATACAATATTTAAAGATAGTGGGCCAGAAATAACCAGCTCGCCGGATTTTTTGGGCTGTCACAAGCCCGAATAGGTGACCACCACAAGCCCCTTTATGGAAAATGTTTAGGACTGACTCGACTTCCTTGTGATTTAAGAAACGACACAAGATATTGTCTACTCCTCGGTGATACAAAGTGTTGCTGATGATGGTATAATTTTTGGCTTGGTATCTAACACATCGTCGATCATCTCGCCAGAGATGCTAAGCGAACTTCCAAGTTTGAAGATATAAAACAATGTCTCCATACTAGGGATCGGACGACGAGACAAGGAAAATGTGTTCATCTGCAAATGGATCAACATGGATAACATCCTCGTTTAATTGTGGAAAATTGGATATTAAATCTGCAAAAACTAGTGATTTCTTGGACTTGGCTTAAGCGAAGTCGAGATCAAATTCTTGTAAGATGACAATCCATTTATTATATTTCCCCCTGATGATACGTCTAGTAAGGACGTATTGAAATGGATTGACATCGGCCACCACTGTAGTCTTGCAAAGCAATATATAATGACGTAAGCGTTGGACTGCGTGAACGAAAACCAAAGCTATCTTTTCAACGTGAGAGTAATTAAGCTCAGGACCAACTAAATTTCAACTGAGATAGTAGATGATGTGCTCATCATCCTCCTGAACTAGAACCATACCAATCGTCTCTACCGACACAGAAATATACAATAGGTAATCTCTACTGTAATAAGGATATTTCAGCAGAGGGCCCGATACCAAGGATTTATTCAAAGCGTTGAAAGACTCCTAGGCTCGCTCATCCCAGATAAAGGGGGTGTCTTTCTTCAAGAGGCGCATGAAACCCTTAGTAATATTGACATAATTCACTATGAACCGATGTAGAAAGTTAGCTTTTCCCTGTAAACCTTGAAGCTGTCTAATTGTGCACAGGGGAGGCAAATGAAGTATTGCCTCAACCTTAAGAGGGTCTACCATGATCCCAGTCTTGGAAACTAAAAATCCTATGAGATGACTAGACTTCACGCAAAATATGCATTTATGAGGGTTTCGCCGGATTCTATAGTAACGACACCTTTCAAAAACTAGTCGAAGGTGTATAACATGGTCCACTCTCTTGCGAGAGTGAGTAGTAAGATCATCTAGGTGGGCTTCGACTATGTGCTTAAGATCGTGAAAAGCGAAAGTCATGGCACATTGGAAGGTTGCTACGACGTTTTTAAGGCCGAAAGGCATTTTTCGGTATGCAAAAGTGCCCCAAGGACATATAAATGCTATCTTGTGTTGGTCCTCAGGTTTGATCTAGATTTGGTTATAGCTTGAAAATCTGTCCATAAAAGAAAATATCTTGCTTCCTGCACACTCATCGAGAATCTGATCAATGAAAGGCATGGGGAAGTTATCTTTAGGAAAAGCCTTGTTCAGGTTGCGAAAGTCCATAAACACATGGATGGTTCCTTGCTTTTTATTTACAGGAACATGATTGGATACCCATTCGATCAAGGGAACTAGGTAGATGAAGTCGGTGTTAAACAACATCTCCACCTTTGCCTTAATAGCAGGGCCTTCCTAGGATTCACATCTCTAAGACGTTTTTGAACAAGTTTAGCATCCAGGTAAGTTCTAATCTCATGTTCGACAATCCGAGGGTCGATCCCTGACATCTCTTCATATGACCAAGCAAATACATCTCGAAATTCTTTGAAGAGATCGGTGTAGATCAGAATTTCTTCTTGCGAACAATCCACACCTATCTTTACGTTCTCAATCTTGCTAGGGGTACGAGAGATATCGATCGAGATGGTAGGAGAAATACTCTCCATATTTCCTTTTGCATAAATGCCTTGCGTATCAAGTGGAAATACGGCGTGACCGCCTATCTCACTCAGGGTAGACCGAAAATCATCTTGCTCAATTCTTTCAAGACTTGGGAGAAAATAGGATCGATGATGCATGTCATCCCTAGGTCTCTCAGAACCATTCATGGCTTCAAGGATGGCTTCGTCCGGAGGCAAAGTCTCATCTAGGTAATAATGAAAACAAGATAACGAGGTGGCCCATATAGGCCTAAGAACAGGATCCTCTGCGAGGTAACATGATCAGGATCGGTGGAAGAGTCAAGAACAACTTGATACACAATATCCACTGTCGATAGTGGCATAGCCATGCCAACATGCAACTGTCCTTCACACGACGAAGTCAGAGAAGGTAGGGTCCATGGATCACTAAAATAGGAAGTGCGAAAAGGAATGGACGTCCCTGTAGAAGCAAGCTTACTAGACATGGTGTAAATGTGGTGAATTGGTGTCGAGAAGTCGAAAGTACCCATGAGGGAAGAATACATTCCGACACCGATATTCTTAGTTGTTGATTGAGAATTGTCGATCACATGGATCGATGGTCCAACAGATGCATTAGGACAAGAGTATTCAAAGGATAACTGGTCGACAGTCACGATCTCCCCTTGATGAGGAAAACAAAGTACACAGAAGACAAACGATATGACAACGACCATAGCATAGGTCCAATTGCGACTTAATATCGAGAGGTGCATCAACTACCTCTACTTCCACCTCTACCGTCTTCCCACCTAACTGGACTGGAAAGGCAGGGAGAATACCATGAGGGCGGAAGGAATGATCGTCAAATGCAGTCAACATGTTCGACGACTTGGAAAGGGCCGGAGAACCGAGAGCTTTCCAACAGACCAGGGACATCACGCAGGTGGTAGTACCTTCATCAACGACTGCTCATTTGATAGTATACTTGGAATACTCCACGTGGATTTGGATAGCCACATGGTAGGGTAAGTGAGGCTTCACATCCGTGACGTCAAACTTGATAATTTTCGATCCACATGGTTCTAGAGCTCCTAAGGTAGAGAGTAAGACATTCCTCTGTGATGGACACGTCTGGAGTACCTCCAAATCTGACATCGCGCAAGGGTTTTGGTCTAGATCCTAAAAAATAGAGTAGTTCTGGGTGGCTGTAGCATTAGGTTTGTGGGTAGAGCGCTTAAGTACTGCTTTTGGAATACGAGGCGGTGGATTTGGTTTCTCAATCTGTAAGTTCTTCTCTGGAGGGGGAGGAGGAGCTTCTAGACTGGTACTATCTTTTGAAGAGTTATAATCTCGAGAGCGGGTGGCTATATCAATTTTTTCATCGACCATATTGATACAAACACGGTCGCCATCTTGCAATGGTGGGTTTTGACTTCCACTGGACGCATTTCCGACGTTCGAAGAGCTCGAGGCTAAGTGTTGGTTGTGTGGGAATGGATTCGTCAGCACAACGGGCAATAGATTTAAAAGCCTCGCAACCTCCACGAGTTTGGGGAATAAATGTGTAAGGTGGTCATTGGTACAAAGTTTACAAGGAAACTGCACCTTACGTTTCTCTTTCTTGCCCTCTTCACCATTGTCATTCTGTTTCCCATTATTATCCTTGTCCTTCGGTTTATTATTATTCTTTCCACCCTTATGATCATTTCGACCTTTCCTTTTATTCCCATCTGGTTGCTGGTCACCATTTGGGTTATTCGACGATTGCACGGAATGTACATCCGCCGATTGGGTGGGTTTGGAGGATGCAGAGGAAGCTCATCCTCCAGCAGACTTCGTTGCCAAGTCTGTGAAATTTACATTGGTAGACCCTACAATGCCATCAGCATGAGGTCCATGATTTTTTCTAGGATCGTGATTTGACCATGGTGCGTCTGGAAGAAGGTGATATAACATCCCAGACTGAGTGTATATCAAATCGAGTTGCTAGACTCTAAAGATAGCTTCTTCCTCGTTGAAGACCCCAGAAGTAGCAACGTCCTTCGAGATAGGAGAGTGCAAAGACTTTAGGAACCATTCTAGAAGAAAGGTCGAGGGTATAGGAGTCAATAAACTGCCTCCATCTATGCCATTCTTGGATATGGTATGAGATGTGAGTGTTGGTACGCTGGTGTAGAGTCGACAAAATTTCAAGGCCAACATTGTAACGAATGGGCAATTGAAAGTGGTTGAGAAAGGCTGTCACTAACTGATGGAATGACCCGTATGTCCCCCTAGTTAGATCAATATACCATTGCAACACAACTCCAGTGAGAGTGCATTGAAACAATCGTAATCTAATAGAATCATGGTTCAGAGAATTCGATGAGCACCAAAGGTGAAAAGTAGTGACGTGATCACCAGGGTCCTCTCCATTCTTACCTTCAAACTTTGGATTGTCTGACGAAAGTTTGGTAGGGACAGGGGGCCATGTGGGATCATGACTCACCGGGTCGTTCATTAACTTAGAGATGTATGACAGATTAAGCGTGGCCATAAAAGGGAGACGAGGTTGCGACATCTGGCCCCACCCTCCCGCGAAAGATTGTGCGTTAGGAATTGCATTCCATCCAAGATTCTGGTAAGGACCAAAACCTTGTCCGGAATTATAAGAACCTCCTCTGGGATGATTCGTATAAGATGGGTTGGGCATCATTCCGGTAGGAATGCTCTGATAAGGATTATGAAAATTGCCCCCAGCCGGATTAGATTCGAGCTGGGGGTTTTGAAAATTGTCCCCAACCGGATTGGATCTAGGTTGGGGGTTTCCCAAAGTGTATGACTAACCTCCTCCAGGTGGGAACCCGGAGGATTGAAGTGGATTCATCATGCCAAAAGTATTGGTCGGAATCAACACCGAGGAGGTAGGGATGTAAGGCGGAACTTGTCCGCCAGCTGGGTCTTTCCATCCAGCTGTAGAAGGATTAGAACTGGGGTTAAGAAAAGAGACACTTCCTAAATTAGGATTTGTTTGGGGGATATGAGAACCACCAAACGGAAAAGGAGTGTAAGGAAGTGTAGTGCCCTCAAGTCCAAGGCTAGCGTTGGGGCCAACAGCTGGGATGGCAGTTGAAAACTGTGACGTGAAGTTAGGCATACCATAAGAAAATGGACTAGAAGCCATAGGGATGGACTAAACATTGTAACTCGGCGAGTGACTGAAACCCCCAAAAGGGTTCGAGGCAAGAGATGAAGCATTAACTACAGGTCGAGCCATAGTACTAGTATAAGCCTCCGACACTGCAACTATAGAGGTTGCAGGAGTCGAAGGGTTTCCATTAACTATAGTGGGTATGGGAGTCGAAGAACTCCCATTGTTCCGAAGACTAAACTCAATACTCATCCTTGTGGAACCACAAGTCTGAAAGGTGGATGTGTGTGTATCACTTCTACAAACTCTACGCCTTTTAGAAGGCAAGAACCCGAAATCTGGTGGTAACTATAGCAACCGACGAGACCGGTGGGGAAGCTGGTCTGACTCCACGAGGACTTATGACTCTACAAAATAAAAATATATCCTAAGGCCAACTAGTAGTCAAAGAGCATACCAAAAAGTCAAACGACCAATATGCATGCAAACGGGCTAAAGTGTCCGAGTGGCCTCCCTCACTAGAGAAGGCATGCCTCGTCCAAGAGGGACTTCAGACTCCATGCTAAAGTTTGGAGATAACATAATCAGTTATAGGGGCCCTCGTGGGCTTAACAACCAGTCGGTCAGATCCCCCCGGAGAGGTAATCCTCCATAAAGGTTGTGTGCTGTCTGGCCCCTATCTGACCCAGGGTACAAGCAGAATAACCCCTGCAAGCAACCTATGAGATAGCTAAGTCAAGCAACTAATAAACCATTGTATAACCGATGCACAGGAAAGCAGTCGTAAGTCTAGATCACTGTATGGGCAGGGTAGCAAAGCCCAAAACCTTGAAAGCACCRCCTCTCACATAGGTATGGGTACTAGCAAGATCCCCAAATACGAATAAATCTGCAGAAATATCTTTGACGCTAGGCAAGTGTCCATGGGTTATCCCTTCAACTAACTTTGCGCGACCTCGTGATTAACTCCGGTGTGAGCGGAGCCTCCTGATATTACCAATTATACAATGGACTTCTCAACTCCCTGTCTCAGACACATATGTTGATTTAATTGCCTTGGAGAAGTTTACTCACAAAATCCTATTCCAAGGCACTAAATCCTAGACTAGTTTGTGCATCCTAAAAATAAAATCGTGACTAATCAATTTTAGTTTAAAGCGTAAATTTTATTGGCCGTGATTACTCAAAAGGGTATGGAAGCGAAACTCATGATGTTATGACTCTGAAAAAGATAAATATGAATATAATGCAAAGTCTACCTTTAACTTTTCAATGAATGATATGCTAATAAAAACAGTGCAATTTTCAATTTCAACTTCGCAATTCAGAAGTAAAATGCAATCTTTCACTAAATGTACTAAGCTAATGATAAAGGTTCAAAGACAAAAGTGTTAACCAATGCAAAATGCCTATTTTTTTGTATTTTCAATATATCAGAAAGAAAATGCATGGACTTAGAAACAACTTGATATAAAAATTCTACTATATATAAACGAAATAACTCAAGCAGAATACCAAGCACCCAAGCAAACAACTCGGGGTTCAAGGACAAATCAAAAATGAAAAAAACAATGAGAAAGACTACGCCCATAAATTCAACTCCCAACATGCTTCCTGTCAACCCAGAGAAGCTCAATAGGCACTACAGAGACCTAAGAAGGCTCAACAAACATCAAAACTCACCCAACATTCATTAAACCAAGCAAACAAGCAAGGAAAAGTGGTATACACGACCGTTCAGGAGAATAGTGTGTATATACACAGCTTGCAGAGAGGCAGAACATGTGTGTACGCGACTGTCGAGGAAAAAGGAGCGTACAGGATTTAAAACAAGGTCAAGCAAGGGAAAAAAGGCTGAAAAATCAGACTCAAAGTGAACAAAATCTGTCAAGCAGTGATACGAAAAGAAACACAAAGGAAAAAGAGCAATGAAAGAAGAAAAAGTACTTCAACCCTTAGAAGGAAGATCTCTCCCCAGTGGAGTCGCCATTTCTGTTATGAGGGAAAAACTCTCTATGGCCAAGGGTAAACCACAATAGACAGGTATGACTGCAGAAATCAACTCAATTCCATTGTATGCTATATAAACTTATGTGCAAGATAAGAAAGAGGCCTACCTCTATCTAACATTTCATGAAGTTCCACCATTGAGCACTTCGACCCAAAGCTTTATACCTGCAATAAGTTCTCAACAAACAAGAAAATAAAGTATATAGTGATAATGTAAAGGGGTTAGCACATCAGATAACATAATCCATTAATAAAATTTACAAACATGCCCATGGATAATAATCATATATTTGCACGATACCAATAGGACGGGAAATGAGTATTTCTATTAATAATTGATCAACAGAAGTGTCAACATTACAGACTTTCGTGTCGGCATGGTTCGAAACCAAGGAACCATGTTCCTTCCAACTAGGCCTCCACCACTTCAATCCTCCACTAAAGGAAAGCTCAAAAGAGAGAGACAATGAGGTTATCTCAACAATAAGGAAAGAGATTGGGGGTTGAACACTGTGTTCAGACTTGAGGGACAAAGGGATGCAAACTCAATATGAAGTAATTTCTCCAAAGTAACTTTTCTCTCAAAGTTGAATTCTTTCTCTTCCTTTCCATAGCTCGAAATTGTTCTCTTATAGCCTTCAAAATGCAACTGAAGGGCCAAGTTGAAATGTTTCCAGTATATGGAAGGCCAAGGATCAGAGATATCTTGTCGTGACATGGAAACCTGACTCCATTTTTGTATTTTCTAGCTCAAATCCCGATGTACATGGGCTATAGTGGAGCAACTTGCGTATACACTTGCTGTATAGCTGATAGGGCGCGTATATGTGGAAAAATGTTTATTTTTAGCTCTGGATTTATCAAAAAGGGATGATAAGTCTGCATAGGGAAATGGAAAAAGGCCCTCTGTGTAATATAACAATGGTGAGACAAATCTTTCTATAACAAAGGAGAATGTCGATCCAGTCAAAGGGAAGCTCTGTCTAACTTGGATCTGTGTAGGGGTATTGATATCCTTCAACAGGTAGGTGCTTCTTCTGCTACTCTTGCCTCTAATGTTTGTAGC
The DNA here is from genome assembly GCA_009831015.1 of Picea engelmannii. Classification (NCBI taxonomy): domain Eukaryota; kingdom Viridiplantae; phylum Streptophyta; class Pinopsida; order Pinales; family Pinaceae; genus Picea; species Picea engelmannii. The sequence continues at coordinate 227,732 of ML787692.1, read as the reverse complement.
TTCAGTTGCTTGTAAAAAAGTTGTTGATCCATGTAGTAATTTGGACTCAATGTCTAGTTTCGATTTCCCAACAGGTTATGTCTGGTTTCAGTTTCCTTATATATTTCTTCAAACTCTTCATTGTCAACCATGAATACATGATCTCCATCTCTAATGACTCCGCTATCATTGATTGTGTACAATTTATGCTTGTATACAATTGTTCGAGTTCACCTCTTTCCCAATACTCCCCCAATATTGTTCGAGATGAATTGGGCCAAATAATTGAGAGTCCAATTTTCTCTAGGACAAAGCTACTACATTTAGTGCTGCAGTATTCTTAGTTTCTTATAGTGTAAACATGGAATAGAGGAGGTCTTATGAATGTTTCTCTAAGTAGTTTTGGTCACATTAAAACAATATGTGGGATTATTTTGACAACTGTTGGAAATTGCACTATGATATGTTTTAGTATAGTTGACGACAGACTTTACTTCAAGGACATCTGACAAAGCCAAAAGCATGTCTGCTCCAAACTAAATGCCACAACACAATGAGAAACCAGATGGACCTAAAGTCTAAACAACCAAGTGATAATACTTGATATATCAAGTTGGTGGACCCCTACTAGATGTTGTAAGAGGCGAAACGTCACTGGACACATAATTTAGTTATTCTCAAATTGGGCTTTGTAGCAAAATTTCTCTCTCTCTCTCTAGCGACATACAAAACATAAAAAGCACTCATTACAGGTGCTTAAAGTAGCCCCTCTATAAATGTTACTCTCATTATTGCGGCCCATACAATTCCACTCTTGTTAGACGAACATTGCATGAGATGAAGCATTCACAATAATTGTGCATTTCATACAAAACTTCAAGTCAATATCAGAATTGCATCATCATACAAAGCTTCAAGTCAATATCAGAATTGCATCATCATTGATGCAAAAGACATTTCAGAAAGCAATCCCCTTGCCATTTTTTTTCCATGCATATGTTGTTTTCATCATGTGATGAAAAACTCAAAGAACCATTTAGTTTGTCTGTAAATCAAATCTAAAGATTTCACTGCTCCATGTCATTTTACTTGTTATAGAAAGGTTGTGAATATTTTGTTCTTCAAAACTTGTTTGTCAAAATAAAAGTTTAGTCAGTCAAATGTTTTCATGGCTTTCTTAACTATCTTTGTCCATTTAAAAAAAGAAGAATTGACTTTGATAGTACAATTGACAAGCTACACTCCAAGGTTCCCTTCACACTGGTGGAAGACCCTGCCCTTCAAATATCTATCCTCAGCATAACCTATCTCTCTCTCTCACAATGTATGGACAGTCAAGTATCTTTGTCCGTGCAAACTATTAAGCTTTATATCCCCTAAAAAATGGGTTGTATCTTTTCAAAGAGATAATCAAAGTTCACAAAGAAGGAAATCTAAGTTAACTGAGAGGTTAACCCTTCATTAGAATATACAGAGAGAAAAGGTGCCCCTCTTATCCTTGTCTTGTCCCGCCCTTACAGGAAGATGGCACCCCCAGACTGGAAATGAAGGATGGGCACTGAACCTATGAAATAAATAGAGGAATTCAAAGGCGATCCAGTGAATTCGAAGCTTATCCATCAAAGGGAAGGTTATCCCAACTTGCCAAGACCAACACAGTCTGGAGCAAGGTAAGATAAGTACCAAAGGGACATATTTTTTCTCTTTAGGTCTTCAATGCCATGCTCTATGGACCTTCCCCTCCCTGGCCTGTCATTGTTATCTATGTAATGACATTAGTTTCACATTATTACTACAGTGGCATATCTTATTATGGGATTTCATTCCTCTATGGAAGTGTTGAACTTTCACATAACAAACATTTTCTTCTCTATAAATTTTGATTAATTTCTGTAACGCCAAAATCTACTATTGACTCCCTGCCTTATGGTTGTTATCTATGTAATGAGATTAGTTGCACACTATTACTACAGTGGCATATCCTATTATGGGATTTCATTCCTCTATGGAAGGGTTGAACTTTCACATAACATACATTTCCTTCTCTATAAATTTTGATTAATTTCTGTAACGCCAAAATCCACTGTTGACTCAACAATTTGCATACAATAATGTATAACAATATATTCACATTTCTTTATTGGTTGCATATGATATCAGTCAAATTTTGATTGTGAGTGAAATTTGTGTGTCTATAGAGGCTCACTAGCATAAACTCAACGAAAATATGCTCTCTTGAGAGGCAGGGAAATTTGAAATCGTATGTTGCATAACCAGAAGAGGCTATTGTTATGGGTTATATTTACATTAATGTTAATAAAATGTCATTATTTAAGAAGCATTTGTTCTAAGAAACAAATTCCGATGGTGGTCAGTTTTGTTTTGGTTCTTATCCCCTGTTTTGGTTCTTATCCTCTAACACTAGTGGAAAAGGAAATCTGAGTTTTCCTGTGGTTGGTTGGCAATTTGGTTAGATGGTATTTGAGCACATCACAGGAAAAATTAATAAATATGTTACCTTATTATCAGGAAGCATTCATTCTTAGTAGATGATAGTTTTGGAAAAATAATGAGATTATGAAATAGAATATAATAATAGTAAATTTTGATCATACCCCACTCAAAGAAGTGAATATCTCCAAAAGAATGACCATGAAACTGCAATGATCAACATGAAATTTACCAAGGGCGTGTGGTTGTTGCTGGCTGATTCATTAGGATCCATCCCTCTTTTCAATAGTTCCTTCATTAGAAGAGTATGTCCTATTGAAGCAACAAAACATAGGCTAACATGTATATCCATACTTCCTTTTTCTAGCGACTGCTCTATCTCTTTCGACAGTTCTCCAAAAGTTGGGTCTTCGAGTTCCTTCAAATGCTAGAATCATATCAACATGAGATTTAGCACGCCTGCAATACTAACCAAGGAATTAAAATAATACATTTAATTCAGCCTATTCCTAAAACTTTCCCACTATGGTAAGTCCACTCAACATACTTATTGCAATTCTTGCTTACAAACCTTAAGAATGTTGTTCATGATAGTCGTTCCTTCTGTAACATTGGATTGCACAATATTCATGAATAAATTGCGGTTCAGTCACAAAAGTTGAGAAAGCCTCTTTGTACGGACTGTGTATGGTTGTGGTCGTTGTGGTCTGTAACAGAGCACTCCAATATCTCCAAAAACATCTCCCGGCTGGGAGTGCCCAGTAGTCTGGAATGCCTGAAATTCAATCACACACGATTAATTTGGTCCAACTCTTATTTTCCCTTCCCAACTTCAGCACAAACCCAAATATAGTACTTAATGAAAGTTCTTGCCAGCTATTGTTTGAGATTTTTCTGTTGGAAATAGAGAGGATGTCTAAAAGTATTTATAATAAAAGACATGCAAATAGGGTTGACCCTTATTGCCCAAAAAATTGGTCAAATAAGTTTCATATTATGTGAAATTTGTTCTTGTTTGATCTGCAAATTTGCAATCATATGATGCAATTGTTTTCCTTGTGCAAATATGATTGTATGTTCAAAAAATCAGAAAAAAATGAGCATTCTAATATTTGATGCAAGCACTTATATAGACATTTCTTTTGGTCATTAAACTCCTCTTGATTGGGAGAGGGTACCTAACTTCTTACAAGATATCATCATTACAAACAAAGGATATTGACATAAATTTAATTGACATAACGAAAAACCCTAACGGACAACACTCTGAAACAACATGATTCAGATACATAACTTAATCTATGAAGCAGTGAAAAGCGACCCCCAAATTTGCCTAAATATTCTCATAAGAGTAATTTTCAAGGTTGGAGTCCACAGAGTGTGGTCTAGCAACAAGGTGATAAGGCTTGTATCAACACAAAGATACAGGTTTAAAACCCCAAGTGAATGATGATAAGGCCAAGTGCAAGTCCAGGGTGACTTTGATGATATAGCTAGGTCCCTCATAGCCCAAAAAGTTAGCTAAAGGGATTTTATAAGAAGTATTTTACAAAAATAAATCAAAGTTGGACTCTGGAAACTTACTTTAATTCAAACCTATATGAAGTGGCCCTTCCTATATCGGGTTTAAATTTAATGTCAAATAATTTAGATTGGCATACGTTTATGTTGTTTCACCCTTTTTTAAGAACAACTACAACCACGGTTTTTAAGTTTTGCTTACTCAGAGACAGTGCTTCCAATTTCCCGTGGAGAAAGCCTTAGAAAAACTGTAATGAAATACTTTGATATAGATCAAATTATGATAGCCACACATTAAAGACCTTCTGTTGCTGTAAAGAAAATCCTTAACACAGACCTTACTCAAATTTTGGCTTATCTTCTATTAGAATTGCTTGAGAGGCCAGTGAATAATGTAGTTACTAAAATAACATTTATTTTCATTGAGCAAGCATCGGAAATTGGCCCTTGCTCTCGTTGAATAAGTTAATTAATACTCAAATTTCTTTGATTTTCACAATTCCCACCATTTATCTATTTCTATTGAAAAATTAATTTCATTTTTTTGTTATATTAATGTCCAGCAGGTAAAACAACAAGAGATGTTAAAGGACGGAGAGATTAAGTACAATAAGACTCAAATTTCTTTGTTTTTTCACAATTTCCACAGTTAATCTATTTCTATTTAAAATTTAATTTAATATGTTTTCAATTTTATTATATATTAATGTTAGTAAGGGAAGCTGAGGATCAAAAAGGCGTAGGTTAAAGGCCAAATGAAATGAACCTTTGTCGGCAGCCTTTTTCCGTGTCCGAACTCCTGTCGCCGATCATGTCAGAGCTCTGGTCAGCTACCCATCCCATCTCTCGGCAGAGACCCTTCCGGCGGTCGGAAACAACCATGCTCGGGAAACGATGACCTTTGTCCCATCTCGCGGCAGTTTCCTGCATTCAACGCCCGCCATCAATTCGTTACCTACCTCCCATTCATTCTTACATCCCGCTTCACACCTGAACCCGCTCACGCCCATCTCATTCCTTTGCCTCTGAACTGAACGAATGTGAACGACATTCCTCTGCCTCTAAACCAGATTGTGAGAAACTGGCGATACACTGGACTGTGAGCAACTGGCGAGAAAGATAACTTTCTTCATATTCCAGTTTGACAACGCGTATGGATTAATAAGAGGATCCGATTAGTAAGAGTGAAGACATCGGACATGCTGCTGCATAGATCTATTTGATCACCAGATAAATCAAGCTTCAGATTACTCACATATCTCGGGTAAGCTTTCTTTTATCATTAATCTATGGAATGTTCAAATCATTAATGGAGGTGGTGCCCTTTTGTGGTGCCTTCAAGCTTGTCGAAGCGCTGGAGAGCGTAGGCATCGATGACACACACCTCTCCAAATACATGTTCTCCGAATCCATTCAAATAGAGAAGGATAGGGACCTGATACATCCACACACCAACAGATACCTCTGTTTGCTTCGCTCGAGCCCTATAATTCTTCATGCCCACCTCCGATCATTTCCTCCATCAACCAATAGTTTCCAAACCCTCTCTTCAATGTCCCATAAACGAAGATGATCACTCTCTCTTCTGCACATTTATGGGCACAAACACTATTAGTATCACTATCTAGGGGAAGATTAACCATTTGCTTGATCACTTTTTCCTTCTTTGCACGCCCCATGCTCATGTCGACAGTGTTGCAACTCATTTGGCAATTGACCTGAACTAGCAGCAGAATCCCAGTGGGTATAAATAAATGAAAATATGCAAGGAGAAAAAAATGTATTTATGTATAACTCCTTTGCTATTTGCAATTCACAAATCACGCCATTATCGCACAAATAAATCATAGCAAATCGATGGAGACAGGGTTTTGTGTGGCCTCAAATTATAACTAATCTTAACAAATCATTACATTGACTTGTGTGGCCTCAACTAGTATATGTGGACCCGTATGACCCAAAGGAGGCTCATCTCATATGTCATAGTCTTGTCATGTAATATGTTCTTCTAGGAGCACAACACCTGCGAGGTATGCACTGGTCAAGAGAAGTTATTTAACATTAAGTAGGGTAATGAAATTGAAAATTGGATGCAGATGCTAGAAATTCAAAATTAAACTAGATAGGTGATATCAATAAACTGGATGGATGTGTATGGTGTACACAGATAGTCTCCTATGCAATGCTACAAAACATCATACTATGCAAATGAACAAAACAACACACTTGGCAATGGAAACCCACGAAGCTAGAGTATCTCACTGTGTTTATTTTGAGGAAACAATCTAAGTGAGTTTATCAATGCTTTTATTTTTGTGTCAGTGATATTTATTGTTTTATTTGTGTTGGTAACATGAAAATTAATAAAACAAAGTCTCCACAACTCATATATTATTATATCATGATTATAGTTTGGCAGTGCTCCGCAACAAGGTTTCAAATTCATGGTGAATCCATTGCAATACCAAGAGAAAAACCTTATTTTATTATATAAAAAAAGGGATAACAACTTGAGTTACCATAATAACTTCCTTTTATAGACAATTATCTGTCATTTGTGAATGACATGTTAAGACCATGTTGGATAGAAATACGAGTTTATAATAGATAATTAGTACTTGTGCAACAGAGTTGAGGTTAGGCCTTACCCAAGGATTAGCTCGTCCTTCCATCAACTCCAAGACAATAAATTTGTAATGGTATCAAGGATAAGAAAGCTAATAACAACGCCCCTTATAATGATCTCAAAAATATGAGATATAGAGGCAGGCTAACTTTTGAAGATTACATACCTATTTTGAAGGTTCTAGGAAAGCCAATAACTCATGTGCAATGATAATATATTGTATTTCTAGCTATAGCTAGATTGAATCATGGTTAGTATATCATGATAAAGTTGTGACAAAGTGAGGAATAATTTGAGAGGGTGAATCTAGAATGATTTACATGGAATGCACTAAATGTCTATTCTTGTATGTTTTGAGGGGAAATCCCCTCTAATCCTTTTTGCATGGGTCCTCATATGGAGTCCTTGTTTTGAGGCTAAGGAAACATTGGAGTATGCTTCCATATTTTCTAGTAAATGTTGAAGTGAGAAGTGCTACAAGCTAACAATCATGAAAAACTTGAATGTTCTATAAGATCTTCTCTTGCACTTTGAACTGTAATGCTCATTCAAGACATAAGGCACAATTTTTGAAACGTACATCAATCTGAGGTATTCTACAAGAAGAAATGTATCCTTGCATGGGAAATGGTACCACAATTTTGAAGCTCAATAAATTAGTCTATTGTTCTAACTTGAACACTGTTGCAAAGAAATACAAGGCATAACTGAATTACACTGAAACAATTAAGATCAATCGATTTAGAGTTTACCTCAACTTAAATGTGAAGATATTAAGCATACTAACATCCTAGCTTGTTGTGAGTGAATCACAGGAACATCTATGGAACATTACAAGAGGAGGTGTGGCAAAGAGACCATTATTAAAGCTAGGTCAGACAAAGGAGGGGAAGGCCCCATTTACAACGACACGACCTGCATCATGGAAAATGACATGGAATATCAATGGGGAGAAATTTGCCAGATGTTCCACTGAGATTCCTATCCCGAGGTATCAAATGATGATCGATATTTGGGTGTCTACCACGCTCTAAAAAGGTCTTGACTTTATTAGATAGCTGCACATCCCGAAGTGTTCCCCTGTGGAGAGGCTATTTCTTGGATCATCCATCGAACTGACATTGGCAATAGGATGATAAAAGATACCGAAGGAAAATATATTACATTGTTCCAGGCCTAAACTATACATGCATGCTATAATATTCCTATTGAAGAGATTCAACTCATATATGAAGGGATGTTGAAATGTCCTCTAGATTGCAGAGAAGAAATTAAGAACTGGTGGGTTCCAAGTGTAAGTTTTAGATCAAGATCCAGAGATAATCCCACGAAAATGCTCAGAGCCCCTTACATATATGTTGTAACCCTTATGTGAAGGATTTATGGAGAAGAAAACACTTCAATATTCAAGGAATCTTGGGTTCCCTTTCTACACACTATCATAACTACTGGTCATATATTTAACTGAGCGATTATCCTCTTAACCAACCCTGGAAAGTCCATATTAGTAGTAAAACATGCAATATCGGGGAAGCATATGCATTTCCACATGTCATCCTACATGTTGGATATGGTCTGCCAAGCACATGATTACCTAAGAATGGGTTGGATATGGAAAAAGAGTGACCTCCCTATTCATGTCTATTGTCAGGACTTGTGGGATCATAAATATCGAGTGCACTATCAAAATATTTGCGACCACTTCTTAATTCCGTTGTTTCAATTGTTATTCTGCATTCGATCACCATGCATGTCATAGAAAGAAATGGAAGCTATCAGCGAAATCAATGATTGGTTTTTACTTGAGAATGAGACTTATATCAGGATCTACGGATCAACCAAACCTCCACACGTATTTCCCAAATTTGTGCCTGACAAACTGGTGTTGCAGGAGGTAGCATACCACACCCTTGTACATGGGGTTGGGGCATCCCTTTCCAAATATAAGAAACTGTCGTGACCACCACTACCATTCTATGTGGGATCCTACAGTTTCAAGAACTCAAAGGAGGCACATGCTGAGGTAGAGACTTTGACAACATTCTATTTCAGGGAAGGAATATTCCATAGATATGATCCCCGAAAGGTTGTCAGCCAACACTTTAAACTCTGCAAGCGTAATTGGACTTATGAATATGAAACATGGAGAGGTGAGGATATATACAAAAAAACACATAATTATGATGAGGTTATCTTAAGAAGGGGAGGAAACTCTACAACTAAATAAAACTCAAAGGTCGAGCAAGAAAATGAAGCTAAAGAAGCATAAGCCAAGGCAAAAGATGAAGAAGAAGCTGCAGCTAAAGCAACATTGGAAAAAGAAAGCTAAAGAAGAAGCTGTACCTAAAACAGTAGTAGAGGAACATGAAGCACTTCGGAAAAATAAAGCTAAAGAAGAAGCTATAGCTAAAGTAGTAGCAGAAAAAGAAAGGTTGGAGAAGGAGCCTGAAGAACTTCGTCATAAGAAATCTAAAGAAGAAGCTGCAGTTTAAGCAACAACTGAAAAAAAAAGGTTGGAGAAGGAGGCTGGAGCACTTCAGCATAAGGAAGCAGCAGAATAAGCAATTGCAATAGCAGAAGCGGAGAAAAAGAGGAAGGGAGAAGAAGAACATGAGCAAATGAGACTCCGAGCAGAACAAGAAGCAAATCTCAAACAAGAAGAAGAAGAAAGGAAAAATAAAGAGGAGGAAAAGAAAGCACAAGAGGAAATCGATGACACTGATCCCATGGATACCAACCTACCTGAGGCTTATAGCATACCATTGATTGGAGTCCATTTCCCTTTGGGAGAACTAGGGTTGAGGGGGTTAACGTCCTTCAAAGCTAGCAGAGTGGTAGACCTAGACTCTTTCATATTTGACAGGGCCCATGGAAAGATTGTACAACTAATTGTAAGAAAATTTCCCATTTTAGGTGTTCAACCAGTTATAGTAACCACAAAAAGAACAATAGTCACAAACACTAGCCAGGATCCTATATCTATGGCCTCCACTAGTGTAGCATTTACAAAGGCCACGCAGAAAAATATCAGAGACTATATCAAAGAAATAGGAGAATACAAGGCTCGAAACGCGATCCTGGAGGAAGAAAATAGATGTTATAAACAGGAAAGGAACAATGTCACAGAGCACAAAGCATGTGCTAATGAAGTACACAAAGAATTCTGTGATATGACAAAGCAAACATATCCTTGTCTACAGGAATTCCAGGACATAGCTGCTCGAATTTTGTCATTATTTGATCAGGTTAAGAAGAAGAACATCGAGATGACATGAGTGCGCATCACCATCGATGATCTAAATAGGTGGTCATGAGAACATCCAGATGCACCGCTAGAATTCCCAAGGATGATCGAAGATGAACATCAAATGAACTATACAACCATTGCATGGGCCCAAAACACTGGAATTAAGTTGGAGCAAGACATAGAATACTCCATTGACACCTACAAGTGTCTTTACTTGTTGGCATATACATTGATTGAAAAATGTAGGCTGCCCAAAATTGGGGATTTGGGAAATCCAAGGCCAACAGAGAAAGTCTTTGCAGAATTAGAAGAGGCCATGAATGCTAGAGAAATCTCCATAAACATAACTCAAAGAGTAAACCAAAGAACTTTAAAATAACGTATTGTTGAGCTAACAAGAGAACATCATATGTTAATATCTTACTTGGCTACTTTGAAAACAGACACGAAGACTATAATTCAGAAAACAACCGATTATTCAATTACATTAGAAAATTTTCCTTTTAGGAGAATTGAAATGATCTCCTCTTATCATAAGATTTGGATTGCTTATCTACAAAATCAAGGCCAGGGAGGAAAATGAATTTCCAATTTTGTAATGTATTGTATAAAGTATTGTGCTAATGTATTATTAAGATGATTAGTTATATACCCAAGGGCACTCGACAAAAATGGCTCTTACTTTTTGTAATTTTGGAGAACTATGAACTAAAATTTTAATGAAAATAAGACCTTAGGGCCATTTTTATAGGGTAAGTGAGTTAGCGTTGTGTGATGTACTCGTTGAATTGTTTCTAGTTTGTGTTTTTCCATCTTCACTACTGTAAAGTTATATTATCCATATGATGAAATATTCTTTTGTGATTTTCCATGGCTTTACTTAGACTTAGAACTACTAATTCTACATGGGGTGTCATTCCGCATGAAAAAACATTATTATCGTAGTAGTTGATTATTTTGCCTTGTATTTACTAAGATTAATACATGATTATTTTTGTAGGTTTTTGTCTTGCTGCAGAAGTTGGATAAAAATCACAACTTTGAATAAGATGACCATAATACAGGTTTTTATTTTCTCTAAACAATTGATGTTTTGATTATTTATTTATTTACTAGATAGATAACATGGTCTTATTAGTGATGCAGCGTATTACATGAACTAAATATATCACCGCGTAACTATTTTAGGAGGATTCAAATTATAGAGTTCTTAAGGAAAACAATGGGCGCAACTACTTTTATTGTTTGACCAGTGAATGCAATGGTCTACGATGTACCAAGTGTTCTACATTTAATAAACATAGAAAATAAGTACATTCTCGAGAACCCATAACATTGCATGTTGGCGCGGCACGTGCCTTTCGGTACAATCTTAAATCTGAATCCAAGTTGGAAATAGATTGTTACTGAAAAAATTACGACATTGATTATTGTTATAAGAAGAATAGAAAGGTTGTTGAGACAATTGCCATTCGAAAAGAGGTTTAAAACGCGGTACGCTGTTTTTTTTTAATGAAATTTTATTTTTCAGATATTTTCATTAAATTATGCTTTACTGATATATTCATTTTGTTTTCATGTTATAGGGGGTGAAGTGCTCTCAAGAGTTGAGTGAAAATGCTTTGGAACGTGTGAGAAGACGCGTTTATGAATACGACGCTCAATCAAAGCAAAAAAAATCTACATTAAAAAAAAAATGTTCGCAAGAAAATCATTAAGGACAAAAAATGGAGTATGCTACATAAAATGTTTAATGAGTCACCACCCGTAAGAGCTATTCAAATTTGTATTTTTTTTTTTTTTGGATACGAATTCAATACTACATGGCATTTAATAAAATCACTTTTTTTTTAGCATGTTTTTCTTGCAACAAAAAAAATTGTCTACCTCCTCCCAAGGTAAAGAGGATGGTACCTTATCTATTGAAGAGTCACCCAGTGTACATTTTGTAAGATACCACATGTTTTGTTACATAATTCTTCAAAATAATAAATGAAAACCCCTTTTATTGACATATTTTTTAACAATGGATGTATTTATTTGAATATATGCAGGAAAATATTCTATCTATCGGTGATCCATCTTCATCAGATATGGAGAAAAGGGTGGATGAAGGTGTTAAAGATGGGGAAGGAATGGGTCAAATTCCTAATGTTGGGGAAAATGTTGAAACTTCTTTTAATTCACCAAAGTTTGATACTTCTGTTGACCAAATTTCAAACCCATTATATGACGAGATACCAGGCCTTGTTGTTGAAGAAAATCAAATATTTGATAGTATTGACACCATTCATTGTTTCAAGCAAAGTTCAAAGGCTTTGTATGATAAGACACCAAACACCATCGCTAAAGAAAACGAGAAATTTCATATCGATGACACTATTCAATGTTCCTATGGGCAATGCTCTAGGCCAATATTTGATATGACACAAGATAGTGTTCCCTTAGGCCCACCAACGTTTGATAGGACTCCCATGGGATTAGATGACCCATTTGATTTTTCAATGAATTTGCATCCATCTTCTTATAAATGTGGTGAAGATCCAAGAAAAAATGTCCTTGATGGAAAAGAAACAACTTTGTTTATTGAAGACGATCGCAGTGATGGATATGACATAACTATGGTAAGTCATGGAGAGGTAAAAAATGTGGTAAATGAGGGTGATATTAGAGAATCCTCTATGCTGGAAAAAATAAATATGCGCACAAATACACGCACAAGTGGTCGGAAAAGGACCTTTCTCACCCCAGATGAAGGAAAGGTGGGAAATCCAATTATCATCACCCATCATTCTATTCACAATCTATTTCCCAAACAAAGAGGACACACACATGCACTATAAATAAAAATAGGTGTGAACTCTTCTTGTCGATACTTTATAATATCTATCGAGTTTTTCACATTTAAATATATATTGTTTTTTGTTGATGGATTATAATATCTATACTATGTTTAAAATGAAGTTATTTTTTTTTGTATTCAAGTATGTTTTATGTTTTTTTGACAGGTAACGCTTGCAATGACCACACTCATATCCTCATCTCTTCTTTTAGGGGATACCTACGGAGAATGTTTTTGGAGGATGTTCTATCCTTCAAATTTTGAGTACTTGCTTGGCTTTTCCTGGGAGTCGCTAACACTGGTAGTCTTCTCTATCATGATGAGTTTACAGAGTATACAAAACAGTACCCTAAGAACTTTATATACGATACTCCATTGAGTAGAGAGCATACGAACAAAAGAGGGGGCAAGAGGCATATACAAAACAAGGTTCAATACAATGATGAATTTTTTGAGCTTTTGGATAAGGAAGCTCATATCTACTTCTGTGTATTGAAGGGCATGATGCCTAGAATTCAATATACCTTAAAAAGAGTTGCAAAAGAGAGATGTTAAAGTTGGGATGAGCGATTTTCATTGCTTAAGAAGAATAAGAAGTGGCATGTAGAAGTTTATTAGTCATTTTGTAGAGTTTAACTTCATCCTCCCAGGGAAATCTCCATTAATACTTGATCGAATTGATAGTTATTGTTTTGTGTCTTTTTGAGAATATCAATCTAATATTCTATATGCATGGCTCAACTATATTTGCTTTGGCATCACTATGTGGAACTTGTGAAAATTATTTGTATATATTAAATTTTTAGCCATATAATTGTAGAGGGCACATTTTTTGCATTCCTTGCTAATGTTCTATATGCATGGCTCAACTATATTTGATTTGGCATCATTATGTGGAACTTGTAAAAAATATTTGTTGATATTAAAGGTTTGGCCTTATAATTGCAGAGGGCACATTTTTTGCATTCCTTGCTAATGTTCAAACCATTGCACCCAACTAACCAAAAAAATGATTTTGGGTCCACTACAAAAATTCAGAATTCTCATAGGCCCGATCTCACCATTTATCACCATGTTTATTACCTCTTAATTTGACATGGATTTCAAAATTGACATTCTTTACAATACTAAGAGTAGAATCAAGAAATTGTTTCTTCAAGTATCAAGTATGATTTCATAGGGTGCCTTTGAAGATGTCCTCTGTCAAAACTGCTTCAACCCTAACTATAACAAGCCTTTTCTCTTGCTAAAAAAATGCACTGCATAATAGAAGTCAATTGTGTAGTGCATGCACAATTAGCATTGTTTGTGCACAACATCTTTTAATTGTATCTTCCAGGTTCTTTGCATCGAAATTCTCTACCACATATTTGTTGGTTTTGGAGCCTGATTATCTTCCTGATTCAGAGGTATTTTACTTTCAGTCATGTTTATACCCCATGAAGTACTTACACCCTAGAAGTATGTACACTCTTCCACGCGGGGGAGTGCAGAGGGGGGGTACCCCCTCTGTGGGGTCCGGGGGCAAGCGAGCGTTCGGGGGCGAAGCCCCCGATGGAAAAATTGCCTTGTAAATGCATATTGTAATTTCATTGTAAATCTGGACCGTTCATTATAAGGTCGCAGATCTAACGATAAAGATTATGTTAGGGTTTTTTTCCCTAGAAGGCAATCCTCTTTTATGAGGGAAATGTATTGCGGCTATGGTTGATGGCGAATATTGTATTCTGAGATAGGAGACTGTGAGAGAAAGAAGAGGAAGTTACAGTGGGTTTGCTGTAGGTTGTATCCCTTCATATGATGGATAATAATAAAGGAAGGACCTAGAAATTTCTCTGGTGGACGTAGCCCACACTGGGTGAACCACGTAAATCTGTGTCTCTATTGTATTGTGTATCTTTTGTGTTTTGTTTCTGCATTTGTTTTATTTTATTGCTGCACGGTCCTGTTTTTCTAACAACTGGTATTAGAGCAAAAGGTAACTCGCAGGAAAATAGGGTTCCTGGTTCGAGTGGGAGAAATGTCAGAAGATGGAAGACTATTTATATCAAAAGGATCTATTCCTACCATTGGGCGGAATAACAAAGAAGTCGACGGATACAAAGGACGAAGAATGGGATATTATTGACAGAAAGGCTCTAGGAACGATACGGCTGAGCCTGGCAGCGTCGGTGGCTTTCAATACTTCCAAAGAAAAGACAACGAAGGGTTTGATGGACGTTGTTGGCGACGGAAATCACTCCTGGATTTCAGCAGGAGCAGAGCCCGACGCCCATCAGTTTTTACGTCATGGTAGTTTTTAATGGGTGATCAAATGGGTAGAGACTCGAGAGGATATCACTCAAACTCATGGACTGGGTCCGACATGCGAGGAACAAAGGAGGTCTTGATATAACTTCAGTCAATGGGTTGATTTGAAAATGAGCAGGTTGAAGACTTGGTGAGAGGAGTGGACAAACTACCTCAGGC
The DNA here is from genome assembly GCA_009831015.1 of Picea engelmannii. Classification (NCBI taxonomy): domain Eukaryota; kingdom Viridiplantae; phylum Streptophyta; class Pinopsida; order Pinales; family Pinaceae; genus Picea; species Picea engelmannii. Next base: position 212,597 of record ML787692.1, on the reverse strand, counting down.
AATAGGCCTTTCAATAATTTGTAGAAGAAAAAACTCTGAATGCGAGATCCTCTAGTTCATAGCGTTGACAAACTGAAAGGGGGACTTGACTAGATTCTCCAATTCCAAGTCATCCAGTGCTAAGAAAATCACATGGACTGATTAAAAACAATGCAACTGTTACAGTGATCAAACTCTACATCATCCTATAACAGTTACAACTCGACTGGATTTTGCAATTCCGAGCCATTCTAATACAGTGTAAACAAAGACGCGAAAGAAAAAATGACATTTATCAGACAAGAAGTCTCAAGAGTCCAGACATAACCAAGAAAACAATGTTTCATTAAAGTTTACCACCGGGAGCCTTGCTCAACCATCTATCCTTACAAAATACAAACACTGAGTTTATATACTCAGAGAAAATCGCCTAACATTGACGTGCTCAGTTATCCAGGCTTGGTGTCCCTTCAGCCAAATTCAGACGGGTATTCTTTGTCAGATGCCACCTTAACTGCGCATGGCTCCTGCAAGGGGAGTAGCTGAGCCATTAAATGTCGAGCTAGAGTGTGCAGACTTTCTCCGGCTGGTTGAGGACTTGGCATGGTTTCTTTAGAAGAATGGGCACACAGGACCCTCTCGAGCAGACCGCTTGCCAGATTATCCATACTTCGCACTTAATTCCTGAGGAGAGATTTCAACCACCCCTTCTCAGCTTCATTTACTTTAGGCAAAAACCAGGATCGAGGTCGGATCAGATGACACATGGATATCATGATGATCCTTTCAGCGGCTAGAATCGATGCCTTCGACCCCTTTTTACACAAATCCTTTCTTTCCCAAGTGACCACGGGCTGCGACCCTGTGTCTATTCCCAAAACGCTTTCGGCGTTCGCAAATGGAAGGAGTTAATCCTTGCTTATTCACATATGCGATGAGCGAAATGCTGAGATGGCCTAATTGGGTGCCACGGGCCCCTCTCAGATCTGACGGTTCTGAACCTACTCGGTGATGCTGTGGGCTCGGGTCCTGGACACTTTCGACATTTCAGGATTTCGAGGTTTCGAAATGTGAAAATATGAGGAGCGCTTACCCCTCAAAATCCTGAATGTTGACATGGCATGGGTGCGTGCCGCGTGTCCCTAAGATGTATGGTCGAGATATCATTCGCTATTTAGAAGGGGATTCTTTCGATCTCAGGCTTGCTTGATGTGACCTGGTGCTAGGATCGTGGGCTTGGCTCCAAAGGTGCTTTCGGAGTTTTGCCGATCGGCGATTTCAGCTGTAAAGAATGAGAAGCTCTTCGTTTCCCGAAACACTTATCCTCGATACGCTGACTGACTGCCACCTGTCTCAACTGGATCGGACGACCCAGATTTTCCTTGAACTATTGGCGCTATCCTTCGTGCTAAAACCCAGGCAACTTGGCAGCCTCGAAATCCCGATGCACGTCGATCAATTTTGTAGGTGGATCTCGGCTGCTGACATCAAAACTTCACCCGCTCGTTTGACTTGTGATCGACAAAGAGATTCTCCCGCGTTGCGTTGGGGCGCTTCCCGTGTAACCTGTAAACCTGGGTATTTTTGAGCCCAAGACAAATAATGTCGCTAACATTAGACTCCATGGGGGATAGAGTCGTCCCTGTGATGCTCTAAGAACTCATTTTGCAGTTTCAGTGCCTTGCTGTTGGGCTATGGAGTCAAGCTCAAAACATACCCTGCTGAAAATACAGGCCGAAAAGTAAAAGTAAAACAAAAAAAGATACATTCTCAAAAGAGATTATTTATGTATAGTCCTAAACTATTAGAATCCTTTACATGGGGCTAGGTGAAAGCAAATTTCCACCATAGCCATTCAAGCAACTTCCTGGATAGAAGCTTCTTCCTTCTGTCGATGATCACCAACAGATAGTGTAACCGTGATAGCAGAAGGGCTACACTCTTCAACTTCTCCTCACAGGCTGAAGTTGATATGAAATAGGGTGGCTTCAAGGCATAAAGGACATGCCACTCCATGTATTCACCGACAGGGTCATAGAATGAGTGGCGAATTTCAGAAAATTGGTGACAGGGAGCCTCCTCTGCTACAGAGTTGCTCACATGTGGTTGAATATATTTGATAAGCACAGGTGAGTGGACAATTGACGTAGGCTCACTGATATCAGGCGGTAGTTGCTCGTTGACTGGCTCTGGAATGAAATATGTGCTCAACTGTTCCTCTGGTTCCTTTTCCTCTTCTTGGCTCTCCCCCGGGTCAGATTTGTATTCATCATAAATATGGACCATGGGGTGGTTCTGCTTGCTGATTGGCTCTTCAGTATCTTTATACTGATCAAATGTAGGATAAGCTTGCTGCTCATCATCACTATAATATACATCAAAGAGGGGTTGTTCTTCATTGATATGACCCTCCTCCAGAACAATGATCCCATCGAAATTTTTTGTTTCAGGGACAGTGGGACCTGCTGCTTCTGGCTGCTCATACATAATCCTTTTCTCTTTAATCCCAGGTAAAAATATATCGTGAGAAACCCCCTGGGGGAAAAGAGAAGAAACCTCTTCCACAACTAACCCCTCTTTTAAAAAGAAGGGGTCTTCGTCATCATGAGCAGAGCTGCTAGGAACATCTGCTTCAACCCGATATCCAAGTGAGTCATCTACCATAGACCACATTTGCTCTATAAACTCAGAATTTCCATAAGAGGCATGTTGATCGTTATGAACATATAAAAGAATAGAGGCATCTGATATGATGTCAGATGCTTCCGTTCTAGGGCTAACACAATTAATATCATTCAACACCTCCATATTTTCCTGGCAAATGCTTTCCTCCATAGTAAAAGATTCATCATAGACTTGGTCTTCAGGGCCAACAGAGGCTTCATGAAGCRAAGAAAACTCCTCACAACAGTTTTCAAACAAACAATCAGCTGGATAGTAGTCTTTACAAAATGAATTGAAAGCTGTATGAAAACCTGTTAAAGAGCGGATGCTCGCAGCGGGAAGAGATCGACACCACTCAAGAGTAGCTCCCTTCAATGAACACCTGAAGAGCTTAATCCAGACATCCTCATGCGTGATATTGTGTCGGTGAATAGCCTCATGGAAGTCCAGTAAATGCTCAGCTGGTTCCTCCCAACTTGTTGCATGAAATTTAGGGAGGAAATATTCCCATTGGTCTCTATCAGGAAGTGCATTAGGAAACCCAACTATCTAGGAAAAGTCACAGAAAGAAAACCTTTGAGCCATAATTTTCTCCATATCAAACCAGTGGAATCTCCAATCGATCCTCGAATCATGGAGTCGCCAGGTGAAAGATGCGCAGCTTCAAATATGCCTGGTCCTGGTTCACCATCAAAGGCCAGATCTTAACGTTGTCGTTACCCCAGGAAGCTTCTCAAGCTGAGAAAGCAACCGCTGAAACCTTCTCGAGAAATCTGCTTTGGGTTAGCTTTCAGGTGTGCTAACAGTAGTCACAGCTGAAACAATGATGTGGAAACAATGGAGTCGCCACAGTGGAGTCGCCAGGTGCACAGTAGCAATCTTTAAGGGCTCTGATGTCTGATGCACCTTCAGAATCAGAGGCTCAATGTCGTTCTGCCCAGGGAAAATCTTCAACTTCGTCCTCGGCAACGGCGCCAGAAATGTTGGCGACGGAAGTCACTCCTGGATTGCAGCAGTAGCAGAGCCCGACGCCCATCAGTTTTTACGTCACGATAGTTTTTAATGGGTGATCAAATGGATAGAGACTCGGGAGGATATCACTCAAACTCAGGGATTGGGTCCGGCATGCGAAGAACAAAGGAGGTCTTGATCTAACTTCAATAAGTGGGTTGATTTGAAAATAAGCAGGTTGAAGACTTGGTGAGAGGAGTGGACAAACTACCTCAGGCAACAGGCCTTTCAGTAATTTGTAGAAGAAAAAACTCTGAATGCGAGATCCTCTAGTTCAGAGCTTCGAGAAATTGAAAGGGGGACTTGACTGGATTCTCCAATTCCAAGTCATTCAGTGCTAAGAAAATCACAGGGACCGATTAGAAACAATGCAATTGTTACAGTGATCAAACTCTACATCATCCTATAATAGTTACAACTCGAATGGATTCTCCAATTCTGAGCCATTCTAATACAATGTAAACAAAGACGCGAAAGAAAAAATGACATTTATCAGACAAGAAGTCTCAAGAGTCCAGACATAACCAGGAAAACAATGCTTCATTAAAGTTTACCACCATGAGCCTTGCTCAACCATCAATCCTTACAAAATACAAAGATTGAGTTTATATACTCAGAGAAAATCGCCTAACATCGACGTGCTCAGTTATCCAGGCTTGGTGTCCCTTCAGCCAAATTTGGACGGGTATTATTTGTCAGACGCCACCTTAACTGTGCATGGCTCCTGCAAGGGGAGTAGCTGAGCCATTAAATGTCGAGCTAGCATGTGCAGACTTCCTCTGGCTGGTCGAGGACTTGGCATGGTTTCTTTATAAGAATGGGCACACATGACCCTCTCGAGCAGACCGCTTTCCAGATTATCCATACTTCGCACTTAATGCCTGAGGAGAGGTTTCAACCACCCCTTCTCAGCTTCATTTACTTCAGGCGAAAACCAGGATCGAGGTCGGATCAGATGACGCATGGAGATCACGATGATCCTTTCAGCGACTAGACTCGACCCCTTCGGCCCCTTTTTACACAACTCCTTTCTTTCCCAAGTGACCACGGGCTGCTACCCTGTGTCTATTCCTAAAACGCTTTCGGCATTCACAAATGGAAGGAGTTAATCCTTGCTTATTCACATCTGCGATGAGCGAAACACCGAGATGGACTAATTGGGTGCCACGCGCCCCTCTCAGATCTTACGGTTCTGAACCTACTCGGTGATGTTGTGGGCCCGCGTCCTGGACACTTTCGACATTTCGGGATTCGAGGTTTCGAAATGTGAAAAGACGAGGAGTGCTTACCCCTCGAACTCCCGAATGCCGACATGGCACGGGTGCGTGCCATGTGTCCCTAAGATGTATGGTCGAGATAACATTCGCTATTTAGAAGGGGCTACTTTCGATCCCAGGCTTGCTTGATGTGACCTGGTGCTAGGATCGTGGGCTTGGCTCCAAAGGTGCTTTCGACGTTTCGCTGATCGACGATTTCAGCTGTAAAGAATGAGAAGCTCTTCGTTTCCCGAAACACCGATCCTCGATACGTCGACTGACTGCCACATGTCTCAACTGGATCGGACGACCCGGATTTTCCTTGACTTATTGGTGCTATCCTTCGTGCTAAAACTCGGGAAACTTTGCAGCCCCGAAATCCCGATGCACATCGATCAGTTTTGTAGGTGGATCTCAACTGCTGACATCAAAACTCCGCCCGCTCGCTTGACTTGTGATCATCAAAGAGATTCTCCCGCGTTGCGTTGGGGCACTTCCCGTGTAACCTGCAGACCTGGGTATTTTTTAGCCCAAGAAAAATAATGTCGCTAACAGACGCATTGGCCAAATTGTATGAAAAACCCTCGGCATCCAATAAGGTATTTCTAATGAAGAGATTCTTTAATATGAAGATGTCGGAAGGTGGGTCTGTTGCAGATTATTTAAATGATTTTAATATGGTTACTAATCAACTAAGTTCTGTAAAAGTGGACTTTGATGATGAGGTCAGGGCTCTTCTAATCTTGTGCTCATTGCCAGAAAGTTGGAACGGCTTGGTCACGGCTGTAAGTAACTTTGTCTCTGGTTCAAATACTTTAACATTTGTTGATGTTGTTGGTGTTATCCTTAGTGAAGAAATGCGACGGAAAAACACAGGTGAGACATTATGAAATGCGTTGAACATGGAGAACAAGGGAAGACAAAAGGATCGAGGAAAGGGTTTCGGGAACCGTGGGAATTCTAGGAAGGGCATATCCAAATACAGACTTGGAAAGATAGAGTGCTGGAATTGTGGGAAGAAAGGACATTTGAAGAAAGACTGCAGAGCTCCATAGAAACAAAGAGATGGACAACAAGAGAGAAATCAGGAAGCAAATGTAACAGGTGATGTGTTACAAGATGCTTTGATTCTTTCTGTAGATAATATTTCTGAGTCTTGGGTAGTAGATTTAGGGGCTTCATTTCATGCCACACCCCATAGGAAACATTTTCTAGATTATGTTCAAGGTGATTTTGGACAGGTTCATTTGGGTGACGATGCACCATGCAAAATTGTTGGAATGGGAAAGGTAAAAATAAAGAAACATAATGGAAACCAATGGTTGTTGAAAGAGGTAAGACATGTTCCAGATTTAAGGAAAAATCTAATTTCAACAGGGCAGTTGGCAAGTGAAGGTTGTATATCCATATTTACAGATAAGACGTGGAAGGTCATCAAAGGATAATTGGTGATAGCGAAATGAGAGAAGGTAGGTACATTGTATTTATGTACTGGTAATATTGACTCTTCTATCTCTTTAGCTTCTACAGGAGGGGATACAACACTGTGGAATCATAAGATTGGACACATGAGTGAGAAGGGGATGCAGATACTTCACAAAAGAAATTTGTTTCCAGATCTTAAGCAAATTGATTTGGACTTCTGTGAGCATTGTGTTTATGGAAAACAGAAGACAGTCGGATTTCTCAGAGTCAGAAAAGAAAAAAAGAGTGAAAGGTTAGAGCTTGTGAATACAGATGTATGGGGACCAGCTCAGGTATCATCTCTTGGTGGCTCTCATTATTATATTACTTTTATTGATGATGCAACTAGAAAAACTTGGGTTTATTGCATTCGACAAAAATCTGATGTTTTTGATACTTTTAAGAAATTGAAATCTTTGGTTGAGAATGAGACAGGAAAAATGTTGAAGTGTCTCAGATCAGATAATGGAGGTGACTATTGCAGCAAGGAGTTTGATGATTACTATTCATACCATGGGATTCGTAGAGAGAAGACAGTTCCAAGAACACCACAAGAAAATATTGTGTAAGAAAGGATGACCAGGACAATCATGGAGCGTGCAAGGAGTATGAGATTGCATGCTGGTTTTCCCTTACAGTTTTGGGTAGATGCTGTAGACACTACTATTTACTTAATAAATAAACGACCTTCAAGCTCTTTAGATGGTAGAATTCTAGAGGAGGAATGGACATGAAAAAAGGTAAACTATTATTTTTTGAAAACTTTCGGTTGTGAAGAATTTGTTCATATTGATAAAGAAAATAGAACAAAGCTTGAGGAAAAATCCAAGAAGTGTACCTTTATTGGATATGGTGTTAATGATTTTGGTTATCGCTTATGGGATTATGAAAATAACAAAATCATTAGGAGTAGAGATGTCATATTCAATGAGAAGGTCATGTACAAAGATCAGTTGCAGAGAAAGAAACATGAAAAAGAAAAAACAAGAATACACAGTGCTTGATGAGATCACTGAAAAAGAAATTCCAAAGGAACCAGGAAATAAAAAATGTACAACAACAAGAGCAACAGGGACCTCAAACACCATCAAGTGTTGTTAGAAAATCTATCAAGTTAAGTATATCCCCTGAACAATACTCTCCTTCATTGTATTATTTATTGTTGACTGATTCTGGTGAACCAGAATGTTATGAAGAGGCAATGCAGGTAGACACCAAAAGGAAGTGGGATCAAGGCATGAAAGAAGAACTGGATTCCTTGGTAAATAACCATACTTGGGATTTGGTTCAGTTGCCTGCAGGAAAAAGAGCATTGCAAAATAAATGGGTTTACAAGTTGAAGGAAGAAGATGGAGGAGAAAAGCGGTACAAGGCTAGACTTGTTGTAAAGGGGTTCGCAAAAAAGAAACGTATAGATTTTGATGAAATATTTTCTTCTGTTGTTAAATTGACTTCAATTAGAACTATTTTAAGTCTTATGGCACTAGAATATTTGCATCTTGAATATTTAGATGTAAAAACAACTTTTCTCCATGGGGATTTGGAGGAAGAGATTTATATGCAACAACCACAGGGGTATGAGGTCAAAGGGAAGGAGAATTTGGTATGCAGGTTGAAGAAGAGGTTATATGGCCTAAAGCAAGCTCCAAGGCAGTGGTATCTGAAGTTTTTCAAGTTTATGACAGAACAAGGTTATAGTAGATGACATTCTGATCACTGTGTTTATTTTAAAAAGCTAGAAAATGGAAGCTTTATTATCTTGCTATTTTATGTAGATGACATGCTTATTGCATGGTCTAATATGCAGGATATAAATGTGCTCAAGAAGAAATTAGCCAATTCATTTGTGATGAAGGATTTGGGTGCTGCAAAGAAAATCCTTGGTATGAGAATAACAAGAGACAAAAAAAATCGCAAACTGACATTGTCTCAGGGTGAGTACACAGAGAAGGTGTTGGATAGGTTTAGAATGCAGAATGCAAAACCAGTTAGTACACATTTGGCCAACCATTTCAAATTAACTAAGGAAATGTTTCCCAAGACACAAGAAGAGATAGAATACATGTCCAGGGTCCCATATTCATCAGTAGTTGGTAGCTTGATGTATGTAATGGTTTGCACAAGACCAGATATTGCACATGCAGTGGGAGTTGTGAGAAGATATATGAAAAATCCAGGTAAAGAACATTGGAAGGCAATAAAGTGGATTCTGAGATACTTGAGAGGTACTGCTAATCATGCCTTATGTTTTGGAGGTTCATAAACTGTTCTACATGGATATGTTGATTCAGATATGGCAGGTGATAAAGATAGCAGGAGGAGTACCACAGGGTATGTCTTTACTATAGGTGGAACAACAGTAAGTTGGATTTCAAAACTGCAAAATGTTGTTTCACTTTCAACAACAGAGGCAGAGTATGTTGCTGCTACAGAGGCTAGTAAAGAGATGATTTGGTTACAGAGGTTTATGGAGGAATTGGGAAAGAAGCAAGAGAATAACAGGTTGTACTGTGACAGTGAGAGTGCCATTCATCTTGCAAAGAACTCAGCCTTCCATTCAAATACTAAACATATACAATTGAGGTACCACTTCATACGATCCACCTTGGAAGATGGACATTTGAAGTTGGAAAAGATACACACTAGCCAGAATCCTGCAGACATGTTAAGAAAGGGAGTAACCAAGGAGAAACTGAGCTCCTGCTCAGTTTCAGTTGGTCTTCAAGAATGAAGATGAAGATGAGAAATTTGCCAGGTCCAAGAAGGTTCAGAGTCTATCATATACACGAGCGGTGGAGTTGTTGAGATCAGTGTCCAAGTGGGAGATTGTTGGTTGTGGAGCCTGATTATCTTCCTGATTAAGAGGTATTTTACTTTCAGTCGTGTTTATACCCCATGAAGTATTTACACCCCAGAAGTATGTACACTCTTCCACGCGGGGGAGTGTAGAGGGGGGGTACCCCCTTGTTGGCATGTTTTACAGGCAGCGTATGCTTGTCATTGATGGCAAGTACAACAACGATGATGGCTTGAGTACAAGAAGAATGTAACAAACAGACACCATAAGTATTTTGGGAAGACGCTGCAGATCAAGCTCGATAAGATCAGAAGAGATAGTGCAGAGGATGGTTGGCATGCTTTACAGGTAGTATGTTCTTGTCACTGATGGCAAGATTAGAATATGCAGCGAAGGAAAAACAAGGACAAAGTAAGCTCAGGAGGAATTAGCGCAGAGTCAAACGCAGTGCCTAAGCTCGGGAGGAGAAGCGTCAGTGATTGTTGTATCCCATTTAAATTCTTGAAAGAAGAGGACAGATCTCAGGCGTCAGATCTGAGCATAAGTTCTGACCATCGTTAGATCAGGAAGAACCTGCACGTTCTTTAAAGTGCAAGATCGAAGCGGTGGTCCAACTCCATTTCAGAGTTTTGGCTATCGGGATTTCAGATATCGGGAGATGGAAATGTCAAGGTTCTTTACAACATGAGTCCTGAAATCGCGAAATGCGAAATCTTGAAACATACACGTCAGCTAAGAACATGTGGAACAAGCAGGTAATGACAAGTGTCAAGCTGATTCGACATTTCAGGCACATGTAAGTCATGAATCAGAGTGACATGTGGCAGTTATTCGACACGTGTCAATCCACGTGTGACATCAACAGGTTTACATAACTTCGAGGTTTCACGAATCGCAACTTGGGGAGTCAAAAAATAATACCACAGGAATGCCGAAATCGCAAAATGAGAAATCGCGAAATGATCTGAGCCGTCAGATCAAGGTTTGATGTGGACCATTGATCCAACCCCATTTCGGGGTTTCGGATACCAGAAGTTGGAGTGTCGAAACACTTTTCTCCAAGACTGCTGAAATCGCGATATGATCGGAGCCGTTGATTCAAGATCTGACCTGGACCGTCAAATCATAGGGAAAGTGGCAAGCGATTAGAATGTCGCTGACTTGGAGTCAACAGAGCATGGTGTGGAAACTCACGAGATGCGAGATCGTGATAAGACCTGAACCGTCGGATCTATGGAGATTTCAATCGTCAATCAGACTCGATGAAGTTTATAAACTCGCGAAATATGCAACGCCTTTTGGCACAGCCTGTGGTCATCGCCGGTGGTCATGAGAAAGGAAGGAGCTAGTTCAGACAAGCTCCATTTCGGAGTTTCGGGGATTGGGACATGGAGAGTAACAAAATCTTTATGATGGGGATCCCGAAATACCAAAATGCGAATTGGCGAAATAAACGCAAGATCACATGAAGTCAATCCAATGGTGCAGGGGATTTTGGGAACGATCGGAGGGCTAATGTTGCTCCTCGCAGTCTAACTGCTGGAAACTATTGATGGTCTCTGCCAAAGGATTCGAGGAGACCTCTGTGTGATCACCAGAGGAGCTGAAGGGTCTCCAAGCTTCTTCCAGTGAATGAAGACGATTCTTAGAGGGACTGACAAGTGGATGAGCGTTGAAGTTTGTAACTGAAGCAGAAAGTATAAGCTCGACTATGCCAGAGAAGATGAAGAGTCTCGACTGCCAGAGAGGCTGAGGAATCTCAGCATGACATCCAGTGATGCTGAACACGTGGGAAAACTGCGAGAGAAGCTGAGAAGTCGTAATTATGATAAGACAGAGCACTCACTGTGAAGAGATGCAGGAGCATTGCACATATTGCATGCACAAGGAGCACAAAATCTATAAGAACACGACACAGAGAAGTGATGAGGTTGTTGTTGATAAGGTGAAGTAATGCATGTGTGAGGAAGTAAAGAGGTGGTGCAACAACTGAAATGGATAGGAAACAAAAGGTGCATTGAATGGGAATGGCACACAGAGCACAAAAGGAGAAGAACGAAATGGGCAACAGATGCATGCTGGAAGACAGTGAGGAAGACTGAGTAGCAAAATCTTGCAGAACAGTGATGAGACTGGTAAGCTGTTATTGAACACTATATCATTGTAATTGGTTTTAGTATTTCATATTCATATTTCAGGGTGGTTGGGAGGTGCTAGGGAGGACTAGTGTCCTCATAGGTTCAAGTGGGTTCTTGAACACAGGGAGTTGTAGCTTCCTTCTAGTTGGTGTTAGAGAAACCAGGAAGTTGGTGCTTCCTTCTAGTTGGTGCTAGAGAAACCGGGGAGTTGGTGCTTCCTTCTAGTGGGTGCTAGAGAAAACAAAGAGTTGGTGCTATTAGCAAGTTGCAGCTTGCAAAACAGAGGTTGTAGTCTCACATTGAGTTGGTGCTCATTTATAGATAATGTACATAACTTAAAAGACTGCCTATCATTTCGAAGAAGAAGAGGTTTTCTCCCTTTATGGGTTTCCTCGTGAAAATCTGTCTCTGTGTATATCTTATGTGTGACTGATGCTCATTATTTTATTGTCCATATGCTGTATAATATTGATGATCACTTGAAGAAATATTAAGAATGTATTAATAGACTTAATATTGTTTAAGCACAATAACAACTGATTCACCCCCCTTCTCAGTTGTCTTAGTAATTTCAACAATTGGTATCAGAACCAGGTTCCTTTTATTCAAAGGTAGATCTGTAAGCTTAAACATGACAAGTCATGAAGGGACTTCAACCACTAAGCCCCCTCTGTTTGATGGAACAAATTTTGCCTTCTGGAAGATTATAATGAGAACATACTTAATGGCCTTGGGTGCTGATGTTTGGGATGTAGTAGAGACTGGATATACAAAGCCTGTTGTGCTAGCCTCCAAGGTCGATAAGTTAGAGTTTAGTTTTAATGCTAAGGGAATGAATGCTATCTTGAATGGACTTGCTAAAGCTGAGTTTGTAAAGGTGATGCATCTTGAAATTGCCAAAGCAATGTGGGATAAACTTATTAGCAATTATGAAGGAAATGAGAAAGTAAAAGATGCCAAACTTCAAACATACAGATTGAAATTTGAACAATTAAATATGAATGAAGATGAAACCATTGGCAAGTATTTTTTAAGAGTTGAAGAACTTGTAAATGCCATGAAGGGTCTTGGTGAGAAGATTGAAGAACCATTTTTAGTTCATAAGATTTTAAGATCGCTGCTTGATAAATTTAATTCAAAAGTCTCTGCAATAGAGGAACTAAGTGATCTTAAAACTCTGTCCATTGATCAACTCCTAGGAACTCTAACTGCATATGAAATGAGAATTAACAAAGATAAATCTAGTACTAGAGAAGCATCTTTTAAAGCAGACAAGAATATTGATTCAGAATTAGATTATATTGAGGCAAAATTTGTGAGAAGGTTAAAGAAAGGATCAGGAAAATATCATGGGAAGTTTCCCCTCAAATGCTTTAACTTTGGTAAGATAGGTCATTTTGCATCTAAGTGTCCCCATCAGAAAAAGGACCAGAACTCTGATGATGAAAAGAAGTACAAATACAAGAAATATAATAAGAAGAAAAATTTGGTTGCAAATAATGACAATTCCTTAGAAGACACCGATAGTGACTCTTCCTGTGAAGATGAGGCAAATGACTTCATGCTTATGGCCAAAGAGGATTATGATAATAAAATCATAGGCAGTGATGATAATGATGAAGAAGCTGAGGTTGATATGGAAGGAGAACTGATCAGTGCACTGRAAGAAATTGACAGACTCAGAATTAAGAGCAGAAAGAAAAAACAATTGCTGATACAGTTTGAGAAAGACAATAAACAACCTGATGAAGACTTTGCTCTATTGAAAGTGAAATTAAAAGAGACAAAGAAAATAGAAGACATTCTAAAACAACAGTTGTCAGAGAAGAAAGCCAGTTGTGAAGCCTTAGAAGAAGAGATAATAAAAACCAGAAAATAAATGGAGAAGTTTAAGGGATTGTATCACCAAAATCTGCCAAGTATTAAAGCCTCAGAAGGATTAACCTCCATTCTAAATGAGTAAAGAAATCCAAAGTTGAAAGTTGGATTGGGATATTAAGAAGGATCAAGTAGTGATCATCCAAGTAATACATAACCCATCAAGTTTGTTAAATCCTCAAACATTGACAACAGTCACTCCACAGAAACAAAGAAAGAAAATTAGCCACCAAGAAGGAATGAAAGAAAAAGTACCAGAACTGAATTTGTAGATCAGAAAGATTATCGGCATAAAAGAAATCGACCACCTCAAAGAAGACAAATTTTTTCAAGGTATAAAGGTTTTTTCTATGGATATTGTTTTTTCTGCTCTAATTTTGGTCACAAAGCTATAAACTGTTCTTTAAGATTTAGATATGAACAATCAAGATATTCAACGAATAACTATCTTCCACAACAAAGATTGAGACAGCCAAGCAACAAACAATCACATACCATAAATCATGTGATGACTGGGAGAAGGACATAGGTGAAACACGGCAACAGTTCTGAGCATAACAATCATTATGATCTATTATTCGGTGAACAAGAATGTTACAACTGTTATAATTGTGGACATAAAGCTGCAGACTGTCGCTTCAGGAATTACAATCCAGACTTGATCCCCATTGCTGAAAATGTCAAGGTTTGGAAGAAGAAAGCAGATGACAAGTGTGGACTAGTATTATCAGCCCAAAAACAAAAGAATCCCTGGTATATTGACAGTGGATGTTCCAAACATATGACTGGAGACAAAAGTTGTTACACGGCAAAATTGCTCAGTTGGATAAGTGTCGCATTGTCCCTCTCAATTGTCGTAAGTGTCGCATTGTCCCTATCAACTTTCGCAAGTGTCACAAGTTGGTCACTAGTGTCGCAAAGGATGTTCAGACATACTGTCATGATAAAGACACTAAGGAGACACTTATAACATCTCACATGACTGTTTTGAATGAGGAGAACTGATCTACTGAAGTTAAACAACCTTTTGCCATCTGAAAGCACCCAAAAAAATGAGTTTTGGAGAGGAGCGCTCCCCCTTACACTATCTCGGAGCGCTGGCGCTCCCCAATACATTGTCAGGGAGCGTTATAACGCTCCCCTGGCCCTTTTGAGGGAGCGCTATAGATTTTGAGAGCGCTGACGCCCCCTAAAGCTTACTAGGGAGCGCTACAACTCTCTGATGGCCCTTTTGAGGGAGCGCTACCTATTCTGGGCGGTTGTTAAGCTGTTGAGATGAATGGGGGAAGCATATTTTCATTCGTGGAAAGAAGTTGGATTCGAATCCCTAGTCCAGCCATGATCCTATGGCAGATCTTCAACTGAAGGAGGAAAATCTTCAACTTCCCCAAGGATATCTCAAGTGGTTAAAGCCTCTCCAAGGCTATATAAGCAAGCTTTCTAATGGTGAAAGAAGGATGGAAAAAGAGAGAATCATACCAAACTTATGATCTCATGAGTGGTATGGACTGAAGAAAAAGAGAGAATCATACCAAACTTATGATCTCATGAGTGGTATGGACTGCAAATTGAAGAATCACACCAAACTTATGATCTCATAAGTGGTGGGGGGAGGGAAGAACTGAACATATGAAACTTATGATCTTGGAGGAAACTAACAGTCAGCCAAAGGAGAGTGATCAGTGAAGCTGCTGCTATCCAGGTTGTGGATCTTTCAGGCAAGGGTTAGACGAAGAGGACTTGACGAAGCTGTCGCATTCACATCTACGATTGTAAGTACTGTTGTCGTTATTCTCATTAATATGACACGCTTGGCCTGTTTCTTTCTAGTTTGTGCCTAATGTTACATGAACTTATCATTTAGTGATAGATCTGTTTTCAAGCTAATGTCAATAGAGTAGGAAGTGGTCGTATCTTGTTTTGTCCACAGACCTCAGCGAGGAGCAAAGGATTGGAGTGCAACTCGGAGCGTGCAGGGACAAACATCGATTAAAAGGTAATTCTGTTATCCTCCCTTCTCATGCATTAGTTTAGATGGATTTGAAAGGAAGTCAGTGTCCACGTTAAGCATTTTTCTGTCTAGGGTTAAGGTCAAGCCTTAGAGGTGATCTACCTGTCCGCAGGGAGATTTTCCTACAACAGA
>ML787692.1:82324-92790 GCA_009831015.1 Picea engelmannii | reverse complement strand
TTAAATATTTGTTGATGCACAACTCAATCTGTTGAGGCCATAAGATATTAGGGTATGTTGTGTCAAGCAAACAACAAAGAGTAAACCATTATAACACTGAATTTCACAATACCAAACAAATACCTTAAATATGCTTTTGTGCCATGTAAATATGGTTTTGTGACTTAAACATAGATAATAAAATTTTAAAGAATAAAAAAATATGATTTCTATCCAAAAAATTATGTCTTAATTTTACTCAATAACTATCATACATAAAATAGTATACTTAAAAAAAACATGATTATATTCAAGAATGCATCAATTATACCAATTCAAGTTTGATTATATTGAGGAATATGCCAAATTTATGTATTTACAATCTAATTACATCCCTACATTTCTACCACGTATGTTATCTTGTATACAATTTTTTGATCCATTACCATTCTATGTGTATCATATATTGATAAAATATCTCTTTAAATGAGTAAACATTATATAGTGTACAATTTTATGTGTTCTTCTTCCATGAACATGCATATACTTTTTTTTTAATTGTAATGGGAAAACCTAACTTTCACTCCTCCCATTTACTTTCTAGGAAAACAAGCTCTTAGTCAAGCTCGTCTTCCATATACCATTCTATGTGTATCATACACTGATCCAATAATGAATAAAAATAAAAATATATATGATTTAATATAAATAAATTATGTTTTTCTTACAAATATACATATTTTAAAATACAAACAAAGTTTGATTTTCTTACATATGCAAATTTCCAGGCCATATTTATATTAAGCTAGAGAATTCTCTTGTCCATTTAATTGCAAAAAAAACCTTTATAATAAGGGGCTATTTTCATGAGGGTGAGAAAACTAGTTGATATTTGATATAGTGGCAAAAGATAGATGTAACATTATCATCGAAAAAATGAATGGGCATAAGCGTCATTTGACGATGTCTGTAACAATTTGGGGCCTCAAGTATAAGCGAGAAAGAAATCTAACAATTTGGGGCCTAGAGTATAAGCGAGAAATAAATGGAGCAGAACATTGGCAAGCTTAATAGGAAAAAAATGCTTTGAATGGTAATGAGAAAGCCAAAATATAGGTTAGGGAATTCATAGAGATCCAATTAAAAAAAATAAGAGAGGATAAATGAACAAAAAATGGAAAATTCAATTACCCGCTACAAAGTTGGCAACCAACCGTGTCTCTTTAGGCTCGAGAATGACACACTTCAGGTGGTATCTTCAGGCAGACTTGGAAAACAATGAAGAATTTTATAAAGGAGTTATTTCTACTTTTAGTGCAATGGTTTCAAGCCTTAGTGAATTTTGGCGAAAAGAAGAGGATGTTCCTTCAACAATCCATTTAAAACAATTAAAGACATGTTGGCTCAAGAGAATTAAAAATTTAAAAGAAATTTTAGTTGAATGTGATGTCATTAGTGTAAAAATGGGTGAATTATATTTAAATTTAATTGAATTAAAACTAGTTGGATTGACAGAAGACATGGAGGACCCACATTTAATTATGAACTCAATACTCCTATCAAAGGAACAAATGGAAGAAAATTTGGACTCCTTAAAAATTGTATCAATAGAAAAGTTCAACAATCTGACCGAATATTCAAAGATAGAGGTAGAGAGTTAGTTGATCTATTATGTAAACAAAAATGTTGTCATTGAAGATACCCTCCATCAACTCTCAATGGATTTTAAATATCTTGAAAATTCATTATTTGATATCAAAGTTAGGGAAGAGATAACGGGTGCACCCATGAGTGATCCAGATTCGAATCCAAGAGCTTGATGGGGGTCAAAAAGGCCTAAAACTAAATGTTCTCATAATGGATTCAAAATGGATTTGTGCATAGGCCTCGTCAATACAAACCCAACGCAACTTGAACGGGCTCAAACGGACGTCGTATGCTCAAGTTATGACGATCTGTTCATTTTCCCAAACACGCAAAAAAAATGTTGACTGTATAGTCCATATAGTGCCACGTGGCAACTGACTGTACAGGTCGTACAGTCGTATAGCTGACGTGGAAGCACAGTTGGCAAATTTCATATAGTTGATGTGGCAGTAGGTCGTACAGATGACGTGGTCGGGGCACAGTACATTGCTGACGTGGTAGGAGCAGGTGGACCAACCAAGAGGTGACACGTGTCACCACTGAAAGGGTGATGCATGGCACGCTCGTACAGGTTCCATGTGGCCCTACCGCATGATGACACATGGTAGGGTACAGTAGGTATGATTGTTGACTAGGCAAGCTTGCTAACACGTGGACCATTCAACAGTTGGCAAGTGGCATTAGTCTAGCGAATTAGGAGGTGCCACGTGGCACCCAGGTGTTGGTAAAACTTTTCATTGCAAAAAATTGTTGGAGGTTAGAGGATTCGAACACGGGACCTTAGGCTAGATACCAATCTGGCTGCATTGTTACTTGTTATATATATGCCACTTTATTTTAATTAAAGTGGAGTTAACGTGTATAGCGGAGGAGGAAAGGGTTGGAGCCTAGCCCCAGCCCCTAGTCGCACCAAATATCATATGCCCGGTGTGTAAAGGATAGCACAGGCATGGATACGCCCTCAGCCTTGGTTTTGGTTGTGTGCAATGTGACCAGGGTTCCGGTCCTAGACCATTCAGTGCAGAGGTGTATAAAGAACTTAGCCCCCAGTTTCGGGCAGCTCCACTAGACCCGGTTCCAAACAAATATTCGCGGGGTATATTAAGCCCTTGTTTTCAGGCATCCCACCATTTGTGCGCCATGTGACCTATGATTCGGATTAAAGGGGCTAGCGCTTGGCCATATCAATAGCATATGACTGAGTATTAGGGGCGCGCACGCAGGAAAAGGGGATTAGCCCTTTAATTTCTCCAAAGTGGGTTTTCTAACTTTGGGTTAGTGGATTTTATTGGATTTTTGGGCAGTTTTGGCCATTTCTTGGTGGATATTGGCTCACTTTGAGTGCCACAAGAAGTGGGTTGTTGGGATTTTATCCCTCTACCTCATGGTTATATAAACCAAGCCATTGTGAGGTTTGAGACAAGAAAGAAGCAGCAAATAAGCTTGAAGCAAGTTGAGGAAGAAATTGTCAAGGTCAAGTTTTCTTGAGCAGTGAAAAGTAGCTAAGCTTTGGAGGTAGATTCCGGGAGTTCTACTACTCCTTTTTAAGTGTCGTCTGTTGTGTCAGGTTCCTGAGACAGAGAAGAATACAGCTGAGTCAGTCAGAGCCATATATGATGTAATTTTGATGCAGATTGTAAGCATTGAATTTTGAATAGAGAAGCCTCCCTCATTGAAGACAAAGGATCGGAGACGTAGGCAAATTTTGTTGAACTTCGTTATCAACTTCTGGTGTCCAATTTGTTGATGGTTTGCTTCTTGTTGTTATCTTCTATTTCTCTTCATTATTTAAGTCTTTGTCATTTTTATATTCACATGCATCGTCAGAAAAGGTCTTGATAAAATTGAAGTCATAGTGTGAAATACCTAAGCACCGATTTTGGAGATCAGTGGCGGTTCAGAACAGGTTTATGATGTCATATTTTTTAGCCAAAGACCATTGATATGTAGGGAAGCTATTGAGGAGCATACCTTTGCAGGTCATTTCTGGGAGCCTCAATCATCTGATTCGGGTGCCATCAGTTTTGATGGGTTCATGAGATCTGGTAGAACACGACCAACTCATTGTTGTAACATTTTTGCACTATCATGATATACTTGTAAAGCTTCGAACATAAATAAGAAAATCCCATTGAGACAAGGTGTGAGAACGACCACTCCATGAAGGATTGGGTTACACAAAAGAATCTTCTGACAACAAAAGTCCAGTGGTTTTTTGCACAAATTGTCAGAAGTTCGGACACGATGTTGACCATTGTTGGGAGTGGCATCCAGAGCTGACACCGGAATGGTTTCAAAATCGTCAAGACAAACAGGCAACTCAAGTCAGTAGTGATGTGAACAGTGAGTCACGGAAGAAAGGTAAAAAGGTTGAACGGTATAAATCTCCTTCACCCACATTTACTGACGAACATGTTAGAGTCATGGAACTTATCAGCAGAACAATTCCATGCACATTTTGTGGTAGTCATAACCATTGTGTTGCATATTGCTGGAAAAAAAAAAGTATATGGAAAAAAGATCATGGCGATAAGGAGTACACCAAGACTAGATGACGCTACACTGCAGGTCAAGAAGAATCTACGAGCAAAGTCAGCGCAGCCAAGACATGAGTAAGAGAAATCCAATGGGTATTTAGCTCGGTCAGGGAAAGGTTCCATCAAATTCCTTTGAGCACGAAACACTTTCTCACATTGTCAAAAGAATGGACATTGTAAAGATAGTTGTTGGAAGCTGCATCTAGAATTGCCACGCTCCACAAAACCAGAAGGGCCAAAGCAGAAGAAGGATGTTGCAGAAGAACAGAAGGACGTTGCAGAAGAGAAGAAGGACATTGCAGAAGGACATAAGAAGGATGTTGTGGAGAAGCAGAGGAATGACCATGAAACTCCATCGACAGGAGGTGAGTCGTCTTTTAGAACTGGGCAGATTTTATGCCCTATATGTAAATCGAGTCAGTGTCAATTCTCCTTGATGTAATAAAAGTGATTTAATTTATGAAATCACTTATTGAGTCTAGTTCACATTTTTAAGTCTAGGTTGTTTGTTATTAGTCGATTGATGTAAGGATATATTCAATTGATGTAATAAACCTTTTGGGGACCAAAAGGTCTTTAGTGGGAAGGTGTGATCCAGATTCGCATCTAAGAGCTTGATGGGGCTCAGAAAGGCCTAAAAATAAATGTTCACAGAATGGACTCAAAATGGACATGTGCGTAGGAATCATCGATACGAACCCAATGCAATTTGAATGGGCTCAAACATACGTCGTATGCTCAAGTTATGACGATCTATTCATTTTCCCAAATAGGCAAAAAAATGTTGATTGTATAGTCCATACAATGCCACGTGGAAGCTAACTGTAGAGGTCGTACGTCCATACATTTGACGTGGCAGCACAGTTGGTATATTTTGTACAGCTAATGTGGCCACAGTTCGTACAGTTGACATGGCAGGGGAACAGTAGACTGTTGACGTGGCAGGAGCAGGTGGACCAACTAGGAGGTACACATGGCACACTTGTATAGGTGCCATGTGGCCCTACTATATGGTGACATGTGGCAAGGTATGGAAGGTATGATTTGTGACTGGGAAAGCATGTTGATACGTGGACCATTCAGCAGTTGGCAAGTGGCATTAGTCCAGCGAATTAGGAGGTGCCACGTGGCCCAGACTTGGGCTTCCACGTGGCACCCAGGTGTTGGTCAAATATTTCATTGCAAAACATTGTTGGAGGTTAGAGGATTCGAACATGGGACCTCTTCCCAGTCTAACGCCTTAGGGAAGGTCGGATACCAATCCGGATGCATTTTTACTTGTTATATATATGCCACTTTATTTTAATTAAATTGGAGTTAATGTGTATAGCGGAGGAGGAAAGGGTTGGGGCCTAGCCCCAGCCCCTGGTCGCACCAAATATCATATGCCCAATGTGTAAAGGATAGCGCGGGTATGGATACGCCCTCGGCCTTGGTTTCGGTGGTGTGCAATGTGACCAGGGTTCTGGTCCTAGACCCTTTGGCACGGAGGTGGATAAAGAACTTAGCCCCCGGTTTCGAGCGACTCCACATGACCCGGTTCCAAACAAATATTCGTGAGGTATGTTAAGCCCTCGATTTCAGGCGTCCCACCATTTGTGCACCATGTGACCTATGATTTAGGTTAAAGGGGTCAGTGCACAGCCCTTTGGGCTGGCTCTTGGCCATATCAATAGCATATGAGTGACTATTAGGGGCACATGCAGGAAAAGGGGCTTAGCCCTTTAATTTCTCCAAAGTGGATTTTCTAACTTTGGGTTAGTGGATTTTATTGATTTTTAGGCCTTTCTGAGCCCCATCAAGCTCCTCGATCCAAATCTGGATCATGCCTTCCCACTAAAGACCTTTTGGTCCCCAAAAGGTTTATTACATCAATTGACTATATCCTTACATCAATCGACTAATAACAAACAACCTAGACTTAAAAACGTGAACTAGACTCAATAAGTGATTTCATAAATCAAATCACTTTTATTACATCAAGGAGAACTGACACTTACTCAATTTACATATAGGGCATAAAATATGCCCAGTTCCAAGCGGACGACCCACCTCCTGCCGATGGAGTTTCGCGGTCGTTCCTCTACTTCTCTGCAACATCCTTCTTCTATCCTTCTGCAGTGTCCTTATGCTCTTTTGCAACATCCTTTTGTTCTTCTGTAGCATCCTTCTTCTGCTCTGGCCCTTCAGGTTTTCTGGAGCGTCATAATTCTGGATGTAGCTTCCAAAAACTATCTTTACAATGTCCATTCTTTTGACAATGTGAGCAAGTGTTTCATGCTCAAAGGAATTTGATGGAA
Organism: Picea engelmannii; assembly: GCA_009831015.1. Lineage (NCBI taxonomy): Eukaryota > Viridiplantae > Streptophyta > Pinopsida > Pinales > Pinaceae > Picea > Picea engelmannii. The sequence goes on along the minus strand of ML787692.1, from coordinate 86,327 downwards.
CCTTGCCCTGACCGAGTTGAATCCCCAATGGATTTCTCTGACTCCTGCCCTGGTTGCATTGACTTTTCTCGCATATTCTTCCTGACTTGCAGTGTCGCATCATCTAGTCTTGGCATACTCCTTGTCGCCATGATTTTTTCTGTATACTTTTTGTTTACAGTAGTCTACAACACAATGGTTATGACTACCACAAAATGTGCATGGAATTGTTCTCTTGATAAGTTCCATGACTCTAGCATGCTCGTCGGTAAAGGTGGGTGAAGGAGATTTATACCATTCAACCTTTTTACCTTTCTTCCATGACTCATTATTCGCGTCGCTACTAACTCGAGCTACTTGTTTGCCTTGACGAGTTCGAAACCATTCCGATGTCAGCTCTGGATGTCGCTCCCAACAATCGTCAGCATTGTGTCTAAACTTCCGACAGTGTGTGCAAAAAACCACTAGACTATTTTCATCAGAATGTTATCCTACGTAACCCAATACTTCATGGAGTGGTCGTTCTTGCACCCCAATCAGCTCATCTTTGACTTGATCCAAAATCGATGCTTAGCAATTTCACACTATGACTTCAATTTTATCAAGACATTTTTGGACAATGCATGTGAATATAAAAATGACAAAGACTTAAATAATGAAGAGAAATAGCAGATAACAACAAGAAGAAAACCGTCAACAAATTGGACACCAGAAGTTGATAACAGAGTTCGGTAAAATTCGCCTACGTCTCTGGGCCTTTGTGTTCAGGGAGGCTTTTCTATTCAAAATTCAATGCTTACAATCTGCATCAAAATTACATCATATAGGGCTCTGACTAAATCAATTGTATTATGCTTTGTCTCAGGAACCTGACGCAATAGATGACACTACAAAATGAGTAGTAGAACTCCCGGAAACTGCCTCCAAAGCTCAGCGACTTTTCACTACTCAAGACAAATTGACCTTGGCAAGTTCTTCCTCAACTTGCTTCAAGATTATTTGTTGCTTCTTGCTTGCCTAAAACCTCACAATGGCTTGTTTTATATAGCCATGAGGTAGAGGGATCAAATCCCAACAACCCACTTCTTGTGGCACTCAAATTGGGCCAATATCCACCAAGATATGGCCAAAACTGCCCAAAAATCCAATAAAATCCACTAACCCAAAGTTAGAAAACCCACTTTGGAGAAATTAAAGGGCTAAGCCCCTTTTCCTGCATGCCCCCCCCTAATACTTAGTCATATGCTATTGATATGGCCAAGCGCCAGCCTAAAGGGTTGTGCGTTGGCCCCTTTAACCCAAATCATAGGTCACATGGTGCACAAATGGTGGGACGCCTAAAACCGAGGGCTTAATATACCCCACAAATATTTGTTTGGAACCAGGTCATGTAGAGCTGCCCGAAACTGAGGGCTAAGTTCTTTATCCACCTCATTGTCAAACGGTCTAGGACCGGAACCCTAGTCACATTGCACACCACCGAAACCAGAGCTTACACCATTTGTGCGCCATGTGACCTATGATTTGGGTTAAAGGGGCCATTGCACAGCCCTTTGGGCTGGCGCTTGGCCATATCTTTAGCATATGACCGAGTATTAGGGTGGCACACGTAGGAAAAGGGGCTTAGCCCTTTAATTTCTCCAAAGTGGGTTTTCTAACTTTGGGTTAGTGGATTTTATTGGATTTTTGGGCAGTTTTGGCCATACCTTGGTGGATATTGGCCCAATTTGAGTGCCACAAGAAGTGGGTTGTTGGGACGGCATGTATAGTCACCTGCCACGTGACACTATACAGATTGTACGGACTATACAATCAGCATTTTTTTTGCATGTTTGGGAAAACAAACAGATTGTCATAACTTGAGCATACGACGTTCGTTTGATCTCGTTCAAGTTGCGTTGGGTTTGTATCGACGAGGCCTATGCACACGTCCGTTTTGAAGCCATTTTGAGAACATTTATTTTTAGGCCTTTTTGAGCCCCATCAAGCTCCTAGATCTGAATCTGGATCAATGAGAGAATATATTGAAAATTGGTTAAAGAATGTTTGAATCAAAATAAAAGAATCAGATCATGAGAAAATAGTTGCAACCGGTCCGACAGTTCCAGCAAAAGAAAGTATAATAGACATCCCGACTAGCAAATGAAGGGTGAGAGAATCCATCATTGTAAGTCAAGAGGTCATTTTTCATAATTTCCCATCTTCTATACTTCTCATTTGGAAATCATGCATTTTATGTCTTTTCATTCACTGGAAACTCATAGTTGATTTCTAATTGTTTTTCTCTTTTCTTCCTGATCTAGCTCTTTCTTTTAAAGTTTCACGAGAGCCCCACCCTAGTCTGTTTGGACGAAAGTTTTTATTTTAATTTTACATTTCAGTGTAAAACCAAACAATTATTTTTTGAACTCCATAGAGAACTATTTTGGGGCATAACTTTAATGATTTCTTAGACTTTGAGATCTTCGAGTGTGAAATTTTTGGAGTATGCTCATCAAATTATTTTTTAGTTTTGAATGCAATGCTCATTTAAAGTTCTCTGCATCGTGGCCTTGTATTTTTTTTGTCTTGTGATATGACCAAATCTTTCTTATATTGTGATGGATGCGAGGAATATGTTAGTCTTATATGATGTTTTCTTTACTTTTGTATAATACTGTAAAGAAATCATATTTCTGTTTAGAATAAGTTCCTAGTCCTTTTCTCATGAACCCTTCTTTTGTGATTACACTTTTTATATTTAAATTGTATTTTCATAATTCAATTTAGCAATAACAGAGGAGCACCACCTCTTTAAAAATACAGGGGATTTATCCTCATGTTGTTGTTGTTGTTGAGATCTTGAACAATCTGAATATCAACATTTTTGGCGACCATAGTTTTGCATGCCTAGATTTTAATGACTCAACCAGAATCGAATCAACCTCAATTGAAAATGAGACTTATAAATCAAGGAAGTATTATACGTCAACTGTATGATTTGGTGTTAACAACAACAAAAATTCGATAAGATATTGGGAAACCCTTGCTCAGGAGGAAGAAAGAGAAATAGCCTCGAGGCAAAGAAGACAATTGTAAATCCAAGAAAAATTGGAACCTTATAAAGGTCCAAAAACAAGAAGTAAAAGCAAGAAACTTCAGCTTCACAAAATTGGTAAAGGTTCAAAATCATAAACAAGTCAAACCCTAATCATGGGGGATTGAGAAGAAAGAAACAAGGTTCCTAGTGAAGAAAGAGAAAGAAAAGATAGACAAAGGATTCCAAGATGAAGGGCCAAGTCAAGCCCACTTAATCTGAATGGAGAACAACATACATTACCAACCCTTCCTCAAGGAGTTCTACCAATCTTTTCATGTGATGGAATCATGGATCCAAAAAGACATATGGATCAATTGCTAAGTGTTTGTGATATAAATTTAATTGAACATGATGATGTGATGGTTAGAGTATTTTTGCAAACATTGATAGGACCAGCTTATGAATGGTATCTTTCTCTCCCAACTCAATCAATTGGATCATTTAACAATTTAGAAAATATGTTTATGACTATGTATGCACCCCACATTGCATATGATACTCTGCTTACTCAATTTACTCAAATCCATCTCAAGAAAGGAGAAAGAATCAAAGATTTTAGCTCGCAATTCTTTAAGCCTTTGAATCAATTTCCAGAAGCCCAACACCTAAATGATCCTGTCATATTTGGATGTTGTAAGAATATCAACATAGTTACCCACTTAACGAGAACTCTACAGAGTTCTCAGTTTTTGGGGGGTCACATTTTTTATCTCGTTTTGAAAAGTTGTGCTACCGGTAGCACCCCCCTTCCCCTCCCTTCTTAGGTTGTTTTTTTATATTTTAAATATTCTTATCCACAATGTATCCACATTATTTTTTTAATTTCATCTATTTTCAAATTGTTCTAATTTTTTTTTCTCAATGATGTTTTTTCAACTATTTTCAAAAAAATTCTATTTTTCCAAAAAAAAAAATTGGTTCAATTGTGTTTTTAATCATTTTTTC
>ML787692.1:16717-78980 GCA_009831015.1 Picea engelmannii | reverse complement strand
GAAATCTCGTTCCACCGAACCCAAACATAAGAGTTCCATTACAAGATCAAAGAATAAGAAATGATAGAGCTGAAGAACATAGACCAAGAGCACCCAAAGTGCCAAATCCAATTGTTGTTGTGCTAGAAGAAGTTGTAGAAGAATAAAGGATGCATCCCTTAGATAATTAATAACTATTTAGTATTATTATTATTATATATTGTGAGTGTGTTACATTGCCTTCCCCTTAAAAATGATTTGTCCTCAAAGCATGATTAGAGAAAGATCTATCTCTTGTTCTAGCTCGAACTATCTTCTCATGATCTTTTGTTTTGTAGTTGTGACACTTGATGAAACAAAATGATATAATCTTAGAATTCATAAAGTAATATGTTGCATCTTCTCGGGAGTGATCCATCCCAAATCTACCTTCATTGGAAGTGTTTGATGATTGATTGTTCAGACAAAAATTCTCATTTTAGGCTTCCATTGTCGATTTTTTCTTCGTTCTTTTTCAATGTTGTAGTTTATTTGTCGATAAGAAGAACATTGTATATATTCATCTTGACCTTGTCATTGGTCGTAACAACTCTTGTGATTTGGATGACAATAAGGCACCCAAATTTCTTTTGGATCTTGTTTGTCGGATCTCTCTTCCGCTTTTGATGCTTTTGGTAATTCAGTTGGATCGGTGTTTGTTCCCTCCTCTAAGGTTTGGACAGTATTTGGTATCTTCTTTATGGGATTAGTCATAGTTCCCTTGTCGACCACTGATCCTATACTGATGATTCTATGCGACATTTTTCGTTGCAACTCCTTTTCATCTTCTAACTTCTTAATTTGTTTGATCAAGTCTTGATGATGACTTTTAAGGTGACAAATTTCATCATCCTTTTCGAATAATTTCTTCTTGGAATCTTGATTAGCTTGTTCTAACTTTTGATCACCTTGTTTTTTATTCTTTACTTTCTTGATTTGTGTCAAAAGATTTTTATTATGATTTCACAAACGAATGATCTCGTTGTTATTGTGCGATAGTTTCTTATTGATATTTTCCATCTCTATCTTGTGGGTATTTCCCTTGTTGTTAATCTGTTGTTGTAGCTCTTTTATTTGTTGTTGCATTTGATGGAACTTTGAATCTTGGATTTCCAATTTTTTTTGGTTTTACACAATTTATTTATCCTTGTTGGTAAGGAGTTTGTTCAGATTCTTGAGACGAAAAATTTATTCCTCTTTATTAGCAACAACTTTGTCAAATTCTTCCCACCTTTTTTGTACTGTCATTCAATCATCCTGGTTGATCATTTTTGAAATATTTTTAAAATATTCTAACGATGGAGCTTTTGAATGTGACGTCATTGTTATGTCCTAGAGAGTAATTTTTTTCTTTTCGTAATAAAACGTCAAAAACTGTTTTCCACAATTAAGATGAAAGTACCTAGTGTTTCTAGCCAAATGAAACCAAGAATTATACCAACACTAGATTCAGTCATTTTTGCAACATCGAATTCGGATATGTATTTATAATCGTCAATTGTTACTTGTAAATTCTTAATTTGTGTTTTGTCAAAATCTTTTTTTCAATTATATTTTACTCTAAAATTGATAATTGATTGACAATATTAGTATTGATGTAATTTTCCTTCTTGTTCGGACAAATCACAACGTTAATATTTTTTCCTTGAACAATTCCTTTGACTTTTGATATTCCAAAAATAGGTGTTGAAAATCCTTTATGCATAAACCTTCCTTTGTTTATGCTAAAATCCTTTTTTTTTCAAAATTTTCGTCAAACTCCCTTCAAAGAATGCCTTGATTACAAACTTATATGATAATAACTTAAGGTCCACTAGACTATAATAATGGCCTTAGTTGAATTTAAGGTAATATTTGAAATGTACCCTTTTTATGTAAATTTGGAACCTTTTTTATAATATGAAACCCTTTACTTTGATTGGGACTTTTATTAATTACTTTCAAAAGCATAATATCTTTTATACTTAGTTTCCTTCACCAACTATAAAATAGAATTTATAGCTTTACCTTCTCGTTTCGGGTACCTTTTGCTACATTGGAATTAATGAAACTTTTTTATTCACGGCTTATAAGTATTATGTTTATGCTAATAGCGGTAGCTTAAATGTTTAGTTTATTTGATAGGTTGATCTTTGGCAAGGTCATGACTTTAGAATATTTAGAATAGGCATATTAATTTATATTGTTAGGCAATTTTGTGTGTCATGCGTTATTCTCTTGTCGTTATATTTTGTAGAACAACAACAATGAGGTCATAGTTATTGAAGCATGAGACCATGTCGTGAGGATGTACTCGTTAATTATATATCAATTAGTTGTGCTTCATGAATCTTCAATGTATGACAGTAGAATTATTATTATTACTACTACTTTAATATTTATATATATATTGTATGTTACATTGTATTAGGAAGGGATTAGTGTTCATTAATTGGAAGGTATATCATGAATGATGGAAATTGCATGATGCTTCCTAATAAATATGGGACAATGGTCAAGGTTCCTCAAGAGAATAAAAATCCCATATCATTCAAGAAGAAAAAGAATGAAGTAATGCATAATTATAATGATTTTAGAATTGGAAATTATGTTGTTCTCAGTACAAAACAAATCAACCCTCTTAAGCAAGATGAAGAATATTATTTCCAAGGGTTCTGAAAAATGTCATTTGATGGCACTTGTTCTAAGTCTGGAAATGGAATTGGTATCATTTTTAAAAGTCCTCTGTTTGGTATCTATCCACATGCCATCAGATTTGAATTCTCATGTACCAATAACAAAGTTGAATATGAAGCATTGATCCAAGGAATGGTTCTTTCTCTCCATATGAGAGTAGAAAATATGGTGGTAACTAGTGACTCGAAGTTGGTTATAAATCATATCAAGAAGAAGTACAAAATCAAGAAAGAAAAACTAAAACATTATGCAAGAAGAGCATGTGAACTCGTGGATTCATTTAATCCTTTCTATATCTCTTTCATTCCTCGAGAAAAGAATAAAAATGTTATTTCATTGGCAATAGCTACATCTCTTTTTAATTCGGATGATTCCAAAAATCAAATTACATTTTATGTCAAGAGAGTTTTTCGACCTTCAATACCTGATAATCAAAGATATTTGCAAGTCTTTGAAAATGATGAGCATATTGCAAGAAAGAAAAACTAAAACATTATGCAAGAAGAGCATGTGAGCTTATGGATTCATTTAATTATTTCGATATCTCTTTCATTCCTCGAGAAATGAATAAAAAAGTTGATTCATTGGCAGTAATTGCATCTCTTTTTAATTCAGATGATTCCCAAAATCAAATTACATTTCATGTCAAGAGAATTTTCCAATCTTCAATACCTGATAATCAAGTATATTTGCAAGTCTTTAAAAATAATGAGCATATTGCAGATTTCCTCACATATCATGATTCGATGTTATTAAATGATTCAGAAGAAAATCAATATTTTCTCAAAGAACCTGGTGATCGAAGTATTGCAATTTTTCCTAAGGATTGTGTTAGTTTGGAATCTATTTTTACAAGACATGACCAAATGAAAATCTATGAGGCAAAAGAAGAGTCATATGTGGGGAAGGTCCAAGAGACACAAAAAATCATCATTGGTACTCTTGATTCTCCAAAGTGTTTAAATCTTGGTACTAGTTCAGAATTGAAAAAATTGACCAGTATATTTCACTATTCGAGGAGTTTTGGGACATGTTTGCTTGGAGTTACGAAGATTTGAAGCAATATGACAAGTCTACCTTCTAGCATATTACACTGCTCAAAGAGGTATCAAAGCCTTTTAAGAAAAAATTAAGAATGATAAATCTCAAATTGAAGCCCTTGGTAAAAATGGAGTTGGAAAAATTGAAGAAGGGTGGCATAATTTTTCCAACCAAACATTCAAAATGGCTCCCAAATCTTGTTGTAGTTAGGAAAAAAAATGGAGAAAATTGTATTTGTGTTGACTTTGGAGATCTCAACCGAGCAAGTATTAAAGATAACTACGCACTCCCAAACATGGAAATGTTATTACAAAAGGTCATTGGCTTTACTTTAATGTTCATGCTAGATGGTTTTTCTGGATATAACCAAGTGCTTGTTCCTGAAGAGGATAGACCCAAGCCCGCCTTTGTTACACCATGGGAGAATTACGCTTATATTTGCATGCATTTTGGGTTTAAAATGATGGTGCGACTTTTCAAAGGGAAATGGACCATGCTTTTGAAGATTTGATTGGAAAATTTATGACAGGATATCATGATGATCTAACTATTCATTCAACACTAAGGGAAGAACATATCAAACATCTTAGACAAGTCTTTGAACATTGCAGAATGTATGGCATATCCTTAAATCCTAAGAAATGTTTATTTGTAGTATTAGAAGGAAAAGTGTTGGGTCATATAGTGAGTAAAGAAGGCATATATATAGACCTAGAGAGAATTAAAGCCATTAATGATGTAAGTCCTCCAACATCTAAAAAGAGAGTACAATCCTTCATTGGAAAGATAAATTTTGTATGAATATTTGTCCCAAACTATGCTACAATTGTAAATTCAATCAACAAATTGTTGAAGAAATACCAGAAATTTGAATGGACTGTAGAGATTCAAGCAACATTTACAAAAATAAAGCATGAAATTACTACTGCTCCAATCCTTCTCATCCCAAACTTTGATAAATATTGCATATTGTATTTGTTTTCCTTAGAAGAAACTATTGCTTCGATATTGACACAAAGAAATTCAAAGGGAGAAGAATTGTCAATCGATTTTATGAGCAAGACATTGCATGATTATGAATTTAAATACTCATAAATAGAAAAGCAAACCCTCTCTCTGGTTAAAGCAGTATCACATTTCAGAACATATATTTTGTCATCTCATGTCATAGCTTATGTCCCGACCTCTCCAGTAAATATGTTGCTTAATCAACAACTTAGAGAAGGAAAATGGACAAATTGGCTTGCTAAAATCTAGGAGTATGATATTGAAATCAAGCCTCTAAGAGCAGTCAAGGGACAAGGATTATGTAAATTAATGGCATGAATTGATGCAGTGAATACATATATATCAATTTCACTAGGGTCATCTTTGTCAACATCTGAATGGTATAAAAACATAATATTTTATTTGAAGTCTGGGAAGTTCCCTATTGGAATGCACTCCAAAGAAAGAATGTCCTTCAAAATGAAGGCCAATCAATATCTGTTAGTTGTTGAAGTTTTCTTTCGGAGGAATTTTGATGGGATTTTACTGAGATGTATCGATTGCTCGAAGGCGCAAAAAGTATTACAAGAATTTCAAGAAGGTGTTTGTAGAGGACACTTTACACCCACAACAATTTCTTGTAGAATCATGAGAGTGGGTTATTATTGGCCAACCATCTTTAAAGACTCTTTCTCAATGATCATAAAATATATCTCTTGCCATAAATTTTCAAGTAAGACAAAGAAAGCATTAATGCCATTACAACCTATAACGATTGAAAATCCTCTTGCACAATGGGGCATGGACGTTATTGGACCAATCAATCCCAAATCCAGTAAAGGTCATTCATATATCCTCATTGCAACTGAATATTTTCCAAAATGGCAAGAAGTTGTATCTTTGAAAAAGGTCGATTCTGAACAATTGATCATTTTCCTCAAAGATAATATTCTTTCAAGATTTGGAGTTCCTGAATAATTTAAAACTGATAATGGATCATTTTTCATTGGATCAAACTTTACAAAATTTTGTGGGGAATACGGTATAATTATGGGGCAATCATCAAACTACTACTCTCAAGGGAATGGTTTGGCTGAGTCTACTAATAAAACATTGATTTGGATTCTCAAGGAGACAATTGCTACAAATTAGAGGTATTGACATATGAAACCAATTGATGTGTTATGGGCTAGTGGACTCACCCCAAAAGATGGTACACAATTTTCACCATGCACTCTAGTATATGGAAAGAAGCAAAGATGCCCATTCACTTGGAATTGAATGTTCTAGCCTATGCTACGAACAATGAGGATATCAAACAAGCTTCCCCTCTCCAAAGAAGGTATTATCAATTGATACATTTGGAAGAACAATGAACCCAGGCATTGAAAAATATGAGTCAAAGACAACACATTGTAAAAAACCACTTTGATGAAAGTGCATCTACAAAATATTAGTTGGTGTTACTATGGAACAAAGCAAAAGAAAAACCACCCTTGAATACAAAATTTGAAGCACTTTGGGTTGGTTTTTATTTGATTGAAAAATTTCTTGGGTACAACTCTTAGTTGTTGAAAGATATGAAAGGAACAGTTCAAGTATTGCCTCTTAATGGGCAACACCTCAAAATATTATTCTCTTGAAATCCCCAAAATACAACTTGTACATAGCCTTTCCCCTTTGTACATTCTTGTTTGTTCTTTTTTATTTTTTCTCATCTCTTGTTTTCTTGATCAACTCCATCTCCCAATATCCAAGTTTTTCTTTTTCTAGATTCTTAGTAACCCATAGGGGGTTACTGTCCCACGGTTCAGCGAGTTGTTGATCTACATGTGTGATAAATCTTGTGTAATTCTTCTTGTATATTCCATTCCAAATTTTCTACCATACTTAGAAAATTTTGATATCATCATGGGTTCCTAATATATTGCATTGTTATGCCAAAGTTCCACGACCCGCATAACAGTTCTTAGTTTTCATGACCTCCATTTTGCACTAACTACACTTAGAATTTTTTTAGAAACAAATGTTCATTCACGAGTGTGGAGAACTATCACAACCATCCCACCATCTTGATCCTTCCATCGCCCTGTTATCTCATTCATCCATTGTTTCGTTCATCTTCTTGTCCCACCACACCTGCCCTCTCAATCGTTTGATTATCCCACCATTCCATCATCTTGATCCTTCCATTACCCCGCTTACCTCTATTGTTCACTTGTCTACCCTCTCGATCCTCAGTCACCCCATGATGCTTTATGTCCAATCTTGTCACGTTTCCTGACATGCATTAAATCATTTTTCCTATAAATGACTACCACTCGTGTAAGTGTTAATATCGTTATTAATGACAAGTTTCTCAAGACAAATTCCCATAAATGTTAATACCAATTATCATTTAGAATCCTTGAATTAAGAGCCTTGGAATGTGTTAAAATAAACAAGTGTATTTTGACAATACCAATGTGAAAAGTCGTTGTAAAGTCCATCACCTTGGCTAAATATTTCAACTCGAAGAAAAGAATAGTTTTGTGGGGAAACTATCAATCTTTTGGCACGAGAAGACCATATATTTCAGCAGTCACGGGATTATAGGTATTATTCTACATACCACCCCTGAAGAAGAATTTGAACATGATTTGGACATCTGGAATTGCATCGACAGGTTGCTTTCCAGAGGTATACAATTTTAAGGGCTTGATTTCATGGTGTATAAACAAATTTGATAAGGAAAGGAGAATTATTTAGTTACAGAGAGAATCTTCCATCTCTTTATCTCCCTCAATACTTAAGAGGATGTTCAGACTCCCTTAACCAACGATAGTTTTCAAGAGTGCTAAAGCTGAAGAATTCCTAAAGATGAAGAAAGGAGGATTCAAACTTCTACAAGACTACCTTGAAGACTCAACAATTTTTCCTAAAGACCTCTCAAATATCCAGGTATGTTCATTAAAGAACCCATACAAAGAAATGGTATGGTTATTTTCCAGGATAACCAGACAGGAATCCATAACTATTGTTCCTAAGCTTGCTCTGTATACACTGTATTTTTTAATTCAGGAGAATGCCATCTTTGATTGGTCCAGGATTATTTCAAGTGAGTTATCTTTTCAACTAGGAAATTTTCATAAGAGTCAATTTTTTTACATGTCTTTATATTTGATTTTAGTTGTTTTACTGTCATGATTTCAAAGGCCTAGCCTTCATTGGCCAAAAAGGTTAACTATAAATTCAACCCCATACAAATGTGGTATCATGCACTTTACAAGAAAAAGATTGTGTATAACTTCTATGAAGTGAACAATGCTTTTATATCTTCTTTCAAAAGTTTATTTATGGACCTAGTACATCAAGATTATCTCTAGAGGTTGCATCTTTCTTATCCAGGAAATGAAACTTTGAAGCTATGGAAAATTTTAGTATTATCAAAATCTATTGTTCACACGAGAAACCTTCATACATACCATACTATGTTTTTTATAGAATATTTATAGTTGAGATATGTAAACAATATAAATTTTGGGCTCACCTTTTTAACGAAAATAGGAAAAAACAGTCCATCCCAATACCATAGAAAATTGGGGAAATAATTGTAAAAATCATTTCCCATCTTGATGAAATCTCAACTCAATTTGATTTACTTAATCTCAAGCAAGAAACTGAGATCAAGGGTTTCAACCCTTATCAATTATTTATGACCCACGTGACATCAATAGGATATAGCGTGTCACTTGCTAAGACATTTTTATTTGGAGAATAAGAAGGTGATAGTCAAAACCCTCAAGAGTTACCCATAGAAAAATTGCAAGAAGATATTGAGACAATAATCAATACCAATGATCAACACAGACAACAAGGAAGGGTTGTAAATGAAATAAGTTCACGGTCCCAAAATGTTTCCCAAAAAAGAGGCCCATCCAAAGGAAAACCCCAAAATTCAATTCAAGAACAGAGAAAGTCTTTGATTGATAATTTTGATGACAGAGGAAAACAAAACCCTCATGATGGAAATCTTAAGAAGCCACAGACACTCCCAATTGCTAGTAAGAGGAAGAGAGATACAAATAAAGAAGGATAAAACAAAGACATACCTGGAAATGAAATTGGCTTGAAAGATATGGAACTCAACATAAATGTTGAAGAAATAGAAATTGCAGGTGAAGAACGTAGACTACAAGAAAGCAAAACAATTGCAAGAGAATTGGCTACCCAAGAGCCAATTCTATTTAAAGAAGAGTCCCTTACCCTGCATCGTGTTACATTCAATAAAAACTCTAGAAAGTTAGTGATTAAAAAGGTGAATTCGAAAAAATAAGAAAATTCAATATAAATTGAATTTTGAATTTGACTTTCAAGGGGTTCCACACTCTAAAGTCACAGAATTCCATGAGGCCACACGAGAAGGTTTAAATTTTTCAATTGGAGACATAGAAAATGAAAATGTGATTCTTATAGATAGAGTAATAGAATTGAAAAGTGCGTTGATGCCCCCACAATTATTTGCTAGTCTTATTGCCACCATACAACCCTTAAAGACTCTAGAAGTAAGACCAAAATCAAGCTCAGGATTAAAAGGAACATCAAATTTGCTAGTTGTTATCAAGAGATATGACGGTGACAACATCCAAAAGAGAATGTCCTTGATTCTTGAAACTTGGGAGTTGACAACCAACTTTGTCTCTTTAGGCTGAAGAATGACACACTTCGGGTAGTATCTTTAAGAAGACTTGGAAAACGATGAAGAAATTTATAACAGACTTATTTCTACTTTTAGTGCAAGGGTTTCAGGTCTTAGTGAATTTCAGAGAAAAGAAGAGGATTCGCCTTCAATAATATGTTTAAAACAATTAAAGGCATGTTGTCTCAAGATAATTAAAAGTTTAAAAGAAATGTCAGTTGAATGTGGTGTCACTAGTGTAAAAGGGAGTGAATTATGTTAGCACTAGAAGTCACCTTCAGATTGCATAGAAGGTAAGCTAGTACCCATTAGTTTATACAGTAAATGTAAATGAGTTTTAGGTGATGAAATGGAAAGGACTCAATGATAATAACGTTCTAACTCGGAAAATCTGGGTTGGCATGCACAAGCAATTGAGGTCTTGTATCAATTTCAGTCAGTAAGTTGGAGTAAGGGTGAATAGAGGGAAGACTTTGGTGAGGAGAGTGTAGAGGTATGTTATGGACATCAGTTCTTTCAGCAGCCTAAGGAGGAAAAAACTCAAACACAAGATCTTATTGAATTCAAATTTTCAAGGAAACTGAAAGACATTATAACAACACTATAAACAAACATTCATCATAATACAGTTACAACCATTCATGTGAATCACTCATTCATGAACTCTCTCAATATCAGAGGCAAATAAGATGGAGTAAGAAAGTTCTCTTAGATTAACTGAGATGTCTCAAAAACAAATACATAACCAGAGAACCAGTGTTCCTCATAAAAATATTACAATAACAGGGAGCCTAGCTCAACCATTCGACCTTAACAAAATATCAAAACTGCTTATATATACTAAAACTGTTGCAACTATCAGGAGCCTGATCGGGCCCCTTCATTTAGAGTTCCCAGTCGACACCCGCTCTATCAGACTGTGCAAGTCTTCTTGTGTCAAATGCGATACAGGCATAGTTATTCATTTTACAGGAAAATCCATCCAGGAAGAAGCTTCGGGTGGACAGTCTGCCTTTATGGCTGCTCTCTGCAACGCTTTCCATATATGGGGCGAGACGAGGTCCCAAATGTCACCCCTATCTTCAATAACTTCCTTCATTGGGATCGGGACGAGGCCTGACACCCATGAATGTTTCTAGGCAGTGCCCATGACTTCTTTAAGTCAATCTTGACGCCTCGAGGCTCTGCAAATCTCTATGAAATCGACTCCCTTTCCTTCGAGCTCCTAGAGCTCCTGGGGCCAGCCTCTTCATCAAGCTACCCCGGGCCACAACCCAGCGCTTAGCTCCCGAGTGATTCGTTATTTCGCATTTCAGGAGTCTTCACTCCACTTGATTCCAAGTATCATGATGCAAAAACTTGAGAAATGGCCTTTTCAGATTCACGGTCGAACTTTCTTTGGATTTCAGGGCCACCATTTCTTCCTCGAAAACCTCAGTCGTTAGTCGCTCAATAGGTGCTTACCCTTCTTTGTGGCCCCGCTTTCAATATGACCACAAGCTATGATCATGGGCCCAATCCATGAGTGCTTCGGGATTTCGCGCTTCGTGAACTTGCGTCGTGTTCCATGCTAAGACCTCTGATTCGTGAAATCGTGATGTCTCAGATCTGGCGCGACGCGTCTTCCTTAGATCCACGATCCAGATCTAATCTTTGGGTATCGGGACTTCGCGTCTCAAGAAGTTGAAAGACTACTCACCTCCCTTCTCCCGATTTCTGATTCTGCGCTTGCCTCAGATCGACGGTCCACGGCTTTCCTCGATCCAACAGCTCAGATCAACTCATGAGTTCACACTTCGCAAGTTCTCACGACTCTACCCTTTGACTTTTCCACTCCGTGAAACTGCGAAATCGTTGATCTGCACCACGTGTCTCTCTGAATAGGACAGTCCCTACTAATTTTGGGTTTCGGGAGTTCGGACCTTTGACGAACCACTTTTAACCATATTTCGGACTCTCGATTATCGTGATCAGTTTCCACCGTTGATCTCTCCTAATGAGATCTATGTCCCAGATAAAAACTTTCCTCGACCTTTTTGACTTGAAGACCTGGCCTGCGAAAGATAGAGAGACAAGGCAAGGAAACAAACATGAGTATATCGATACACACATATGGCCCTTGATAACTTTATGTGATAACATTTGGCTCCACAGGGGATGGAATGCTCCCTGCGAGCTGCCAAGAACGTGCAGTTCTAATGCCTTATCCATTGGGCTATGGAGTCTTCTATAAAAACAAAACAAAACGAAAAGAAAAATAATATTTTCAATGACATGGGAAGCCTCCCATGGCTTTAAGTAACAAATTTCTTCATAAAATGCCCATTTACAGGGCCACCAAAAACTTCAGCATCCTCCAAATCCTGGAATTTGTAAGTGTTATTTGAAAAAACCTCAGAAACTTTGAAGGGGCCAATCCATAAGGCCTCAAATTTACCATGCTTGCCTTTATCTTGTTTAGGTGCATCCCACTTGAGTACTAGATCTCCGAGCTGGAAATCCTCTTTCCCTACTTTTTTGTTAAAAGCCTGCTTGATCTTCTGTTGATGGTCATGGGATTTTTCCAATAGTTGCTCCCTCGTCTGCTACACTTCTACTAGTTGTTGTATTCTTCTAATCATATCATCTAGTTCTCCCTGGTAGTCTTGGAAGAATTTTTCCACAGGCAAGGTGAGTTGGTAAGGAAAGATGGCCTCAACTCCATACACAAGCTGAAAAGGAGAGACACCAAGAGATCTCTTAGTTGTCACTCAGTTGGCCCATAGAGCAAATTAAAGCTTTGAATCCCATGTTTTCTTGTTGTCCTCTAACAGTATTTTGATGATCTTAATAAGGCTCTTGTTAGAGGACTCTACCAGTCCATTCCCTTGGGGGTAGCAAGGAGTAGAGTGAATCAATGTGATTCCAAACTGTTCACAGAACTTAATCAGTGGTTCAGCCTTGAAAGCTACAACATTATCCGTGACAATTTTGTTTGGACAACCAAATATTGCCATGATATCCTCAAGAAAACTGATGATTACTTTGTGGGAAGCATTTCTTGTGGGGATGGCCTCTATCCACTTGGTAAAGTAGTCTGTGGCAGTCAAGATCCACCTATGCTAACCGCTTGAAGCATGATGAATTTCCTCAATAAAATCTAGGCCCTGCTACTGAAAGGGCCCTGAAGCTATCACGGGTTTTAGTGGTAGAGACTTGATTTGCTGCTTTCCAGAGAATTTATGACACTTAACACAAGCCCTGATCTTTGCACAGACATCAGTAAAGAGACTAGGCCAAAAATACCCAACCCTGAGAATTTTATAGGCTGTGGTTATTGAGAAGTGATGCCCCCCACATAAACTATCATGAAAATCATATATAATCTTTTGGGATTCTTGTGGGTCTAGGCATCTCAACAACACTCCTAAAGGGTCTTTCCAATATAAGACTTGATCAATCAGACAATATTTAATTGATTTGAGCTTCAAAGCTCTTACCTTGATCTTTTCCATGCCATCAGGAGGCTACAACCTCTGTAGGAAAAATATAATGTCTTTATACCAAATGCATCCTGGCAATGGGGGTGTGACTTGAGGATCTTCATCAAACAACTCAACTTGTTGATTATCTGAACAAATGTTGATGAAATTGACCCCCAAGGCTTTACAATTAGATTCAGCCAGCAACCTAGCTAAACCTTGACCTTTAACCAATTTAGTAGGCTTTATTTCAAGATCAAATTCAAGGATCTTGGCAATCCACTTGCTCCTTCTTCCGTCTATGTCAGGTTGAATGAGGATCTCCTTCACAGAAACTGAAGGGACATATCGAATGACTTTTGAATGTAGCACATAAACTCTAAAAGCTTCAAGAGCTTTAACCAATGCATAGGCATGTTTTTCCATGATGTCATATTTTATTTCAGCATCTCTCGGTGCCCTACTAAAAAAGGAAATGGGCTGCTCTAACCCTTCAGCATTCTTCTGCAATAAAACAGATGCTACTGTGTCAAATGAAGCAAAAGAGAAAATCAGAAACTCCTTGGAGTAGTCGGGACTGATAAGCACAGGTGCTTTAGTCAAGGTCTTCTTTATTTGATTGAAAGAATTACGAGCTTCAGAAGTCCACTTGATCTCATTTCCCTTCCTCAACATGGTTGTGATAAACTTTACCAGCTCAGCAAAATTCGAAACAAACCTTCTCAAAAATTTAATCTTTCCCAAGAAGGACTGAACTTCTTTCTTGGACCTTGGGGGTGACAAAGTTTGGATAACTTCTACCCTGCTTGGATCAATCCTTACCCCCTCAGTTGACACAATGTGCCCCAATAATTTCCCTTCTCTCATGGCAAAGAACAAATTTTTGGGATTTAGAGAGAGACCAAATCTTCTACATTTCAAAAAGACTCTTTTCAGATGATCATAATGTTCTTTATCAGAATGTGAGAACATTGTTATGTCATCCAAAAAAATTACTACAAACTTGTCCTTCTCTCCAATAAAATATATGTCCATGGCTCGTTGAAAGGTTGCTCATACATTCATCAATCCAAAGGGCATCTTAGCGTACATGAATGTACCCCAAGGATTGGTGAAGGTTGTCTTCTCTCTATCTTCAGGTAAGACAGAGACTTGATTGTAGCAAGAAAATCCATCAATCATAGACATCCTGGATGCACCTGTCACCCTCTGTAATATGTGTTCCATCTTGGGAAAGGGGTAATTATCCTTCTTAGAGCTTCTATTCAGATTTCAAAAATCAACACAAAGTTTGATTTCTCCATTCTTCTTTCTCACTGGGACCAAGTTGGCCACCCACTCAGAAAATCTCAAGGGAATGATAATCTGGGCATCCAAAATCTTTTTTACCTCTTTCTCCATAATAGGTAGTAGCATAGGATTTATTTGTCTCAACTTCTGCCTAAATGGTTTGGCTTCCTCCTTCAGTAGGATCTTATGCTCGATGATACTCGTGTCATATGTTCTGAGGTCTTCATATGTCCAGGAAAACACATCAGAAAATTATTTTAACAGCTCTTTGTTCTCTTGACAAGTTGCTCGACAATTTGACAAATGATGGGTCCTTCTTTGTACCAATATTACACGCAGATACATCAGCATCATCGGTTGAGTCTTTAAACTTTACTACCACATCGTTCCCATCAAACAATATTTCTAAAGGAACTATCCCCTTTGGAATGTGGTTGCTAGACAGATGAACAATATGGTGATTAGTAATTTTGTTCAGGAAAACATCAGTATGAGGATTACTTTCAGAATCAAGATCTTGGTCAATATGTGATGCAGAGAATTCATCAACAAACTCAAGAAATTTTTTTATCTCAAGATCATCCTCAAACACCTTCCAATGCTTGACATTTTCAGGTATAAAGAGTCTATATTTCACCTCACATCATATTTGAGTTTAGGTAGCATTGGGACTCTGAAATGGCTTGTTGAAACTGCCAAAGAATCAGCCATGGTATTCTCCTTTCTTGGAATAAATGAAATGTTGAAAGCTAAGAAGAAACTGTCAATTAGGTCCCACACCTCATTTCTGTAAAAGAAGAAACTGTCAATTAGGTCCCACACCTCATTTCTGTAAGTTCTAGGCCTAGGGTGCTTAGCTTGATAAATATTTTTGATCTGATGAATAATTAGCTCTGCGTCCCCAAATATTGATAGCTCTTCAATTCCCATGTCTTTCGTAGCTCTTAAACCCAAAACAAGAGCTTCATACTCTGCCACATTGTTGGTGGCTTCAAATTCCAACTTGTAGGACAGAGGCATAGTCTCTTGATAAGGTGAAATGAATATTACTCCAGTACCGACACCTTCCTTAGAAGAGGCTCCATCAAAGAACATCTTCCAAACAGGGGTAGTTGGAGGAGGGTTTTCACAACATGTGATGGAATTTTTTCTGATTTTAAGAGGGCTTTTAGGAGCATCAGTGAGATACAATATCTTGGACCCCAAATCGGTGTCAAGGAAAAAAATAGGATGGTTGGTGGGGTCTGCTTCATCACTAATGATGTAGGCCAATTGAGCTTCCCTGTAAAGTCTTCTATGCTCACCCCCAAATACAGGAACAGTGGCATATGTGAGGTCCATTTGTAAAGTTACCCCAAGTCTTTTTATCCAAGATCCTTACAATAGCATGCCAAACTTGGGGGGAACATCATCCACTACAATGTCCATGACCACACTTTTCATGGGTAACTGAAATAAGGTCACAACCAGATCTTTGATGACCCCAAGACACTTTACTTTCCTAGAGTCAAAGGAATATAAGTCATGGTAGGCCTTTGTGATTTCTAATCCAAGTTCATCCATGACTGTCTTGGGCATGATATTGTGAGATGCCCCTGAGTCTATCAAACAATTATGCAACACCTTATCATGTATGTTCAGTGACGTATAGAAGGGAGGGGACGAATCCTCTCTATCTTCTATTGAAGGACCTAAGATGACCATTGGCTTGTCATCTTGAAGATTTGATGAATCAATGGTATTTGAGGAGGATTCGAGCAACAACTCATTGGAAAGATATTTTCTAAATTCTTTAATTTTTATCAATTCTAAAAATGGTACAAGGATCTTGATTTTTTGGACCTCATTTTCAAAACTGAAGGAAGATGGAGATTTTAGAATCTCCTTGAATTCTAGGGTATGATCCTCAATCAAAACTGGGGGATTTTTAGCATCTTTTTTCTTGTTGCCAACTGTCACCGCCTTGGCATAATTCTCTGTTTTTTAGGGCTCATCTGAAGCATTAGTCTTTTCTCCTTTCTTTTTAGATCTCATATTATATTTACTAGGATTCTCTTTTGCCTTCTCTCCTTTACTTAATTCATTTATTTGATTATCCATTAAGGACTCCCCATATGCAGACTTGGTCAAGTGATGGGATGGAGGGGTGTCACCCAAGCAATGGATCTCGGGATCATCTTCTTCATCATGTTCATATTCTTCATCTACAAGGTTGTTTTGTAAAGGGGTTTGAATCCTTTGATAATCTCTTCCTTTGTTTCTGGGCTCTCTTGGAGGTATCTGAGGAGCATTATTAGGTCTCCATAAGGTACCTCTGTTATCAACATTTTGAGTACTTCTATAGGTCTATCTTGCTTCAAGTTTTACCTTCTCCATATCAGCAGAAAGAGATTTTACTAATTTGGTAAGCTCATCATCTTGAGGGTAGGTAGCAGAGGAAGATGTTGAAGTTTCAAACCCTCCCCTTATTTTGTCCCTATCAGCCTTACTCCTAATCTCGTCAATTTCCATAATATTGGATTCTACTTCAATTGTTGCATCTTAAATATGAGCCAAGGAGGTAGCTCTCCTTTCCCTTAACAAGAGGCAGAAATCAGGGTCAAAAGAACTAGAATAAGTAATCTTTGTAGAGGTTTATGTAGGCTTAACCTTAGTGGGAATTTTGCTATACATTTTATTAAATCTTTTTGAGAAGTCAGAAATAGATTCCCCTTCCTTCTTCTTTAGTGATCCAAACTCTGTAATATAGTAAAGGAAATCCTTTCTATCCCCCCAATTCTTTAAGAAGGCTTCATCTAGGGCTTCAATCCCATCAATAGATCCATGAAGCAAGGCCCTAAACCACTTCCTATCCTCACCCTCGAGGCTATGAACAAAAATCCTCATCCATACATCTGCATCCATGATGACATGACAATCTGTAAAACTGTAAAAGGCTTCAAGGTGTTCCTCTGCAGTTATGTCTCCCTCTCCTGTAAACTTGGGCAACTGCTTAAGGTAGCCATCCACTGGGAGGGCATTCAAAGGCTGAGGCAAAACAAGAGGGGCAAACCTAGCGGCTATTATAGCTTCCATCCTAGTTCTGGGGGGATTTGATCCTGCCATTGGAGTGTGAACCAGAGGAGAACCAGGAGGAGATGGAGTTTGGATAGGGGAGATTGGGGTTGTGTTCCTAGGAAAAAAAAAAGGAAAAGGTTGAGCATTAGGAGATAAAGATGAGGGGCTAGAGGTAGCAAAGGTTTCCCCTTTTGTAGCTGCAGCAACTCTAATAGGATGAGGAGTAGGAAAATCTTCTAAGGTCAAATCTCTCTCCTTCCACTTCACAACTTTGGGGGAGAAAGGGGTGTCAAATCTCTCTCCTTCCAAACCAAGAATAGGAGGGGAGAAATTGGCTGGAAAACTCCCAAAATTTAAATTTCTTGAAACTCTAACAGTTTGTATAATAGGAGAATCAGAAATGGTTATTGGAGTTTGTAAAGAGGGATTATGCAAATTATCAGAAAAACTTGGTATGGTAGTGGAGGTACCTTTTTTAGCGGTCTTCCCCTTTCTGATAATTCCCTCTGGGTAAACTTCAGATGTTTCTAGAGGTAGTGAAGTGGACCTCGTGTGTCTTCCTTTAGGAGCCAGAACTAAAGCAGTGGATTCAAAATAGCAGAGTCACCAGGTGCAAGTTGCAATCTTCAATGGTACTGATATGTGATGCACCTTCAGAATCAGAGCTTCTTTGTCGTTCTATCCCAAGGAAATGTCTTCAATCCGTTCCCCGACAATGACACCAGAAATGTTAGCACTAGAAGTCACCTTTAGATTGCATAGAAGGTAAGACCAGTACCCATCAGTTTATACAGTAAATTTAAATGAGTTTTAGGTGATCAAATATAGAGGACTCAATGATAATAATATTCTAACTCAGAAAATCTGGGCTCGCATGCACAAGCGATTGAGGTCTTGTATCAACTTTGGTGAGGAGAGTGTAGAGGTCTGCTATGGACATCAGGTCTTTCAGTAGCTTAAGGAGGAAAAAACTCAAACACAAGATCCTCTTGAATTCAAATTTTCAAGGAAACTGTAAGACATTATAACAGCACTATAATCAAACATTCATCGTGATATGGTTACAACAATTCATGTGAATCATTCATTCATGAACTCTCTCAAAATCAGAGGTAAATAAGATGGAGAAAGAAAGCTGACTTAGCTTAACCAATATGTCTCAAAAACAAATACATAACCAGAGAACCAATGTTCTTCATAAAAATATTACATTAACAGGGAGCCTAGCTCAACCATTCGACCTTAACAAAATATCAAAACTGCCTATATATACTAAAATTGTTGTAACTATCAGGAGTGTGATCAGGCCCCTTCATTCAAAGTTTCCATTCGACGCCCGCTCTGTCAGACTGTGTAGGTTTTCTCGTGTCAGATGTGAGATAGGCGTAGTTATTCGTTTTACAGGAAAATCCATCTAGGAAGAAGCTCCGGGTGGACAGTATGCCTTTATGGCTGCTCTATACAACGCTTTCCATTTATGGGGCGAGACGAGGTCCCAATTGTCGCCCCTATCTTCAATAACTTTATTCATTGGGATCAGGACAAGGCCTGACACCCATGAATGTTTCTAGGCGATGCCCACGACTTCTTCAAGTCAATCTTGACGCCTTGAGGCTCTGCAAATCTCTGTGAAAATGAGGCCCTTTCCTTCGCGCTCCTAGAGCTCTTGGTGTTAGCCTCTTCATCAAGCGACCCCGGGCCACAACCTGGCACTTAGCTTTCGAGTGCTTCGCGATTTTTCATTTTGAGAGTCTTCACTCCACTTGATTCCAAGTATCGCGATACATGAACTTGCGAAATGGCCTTTTTAGATCGACAGTCAGACTTGCTTTGAATTTGACAGCCACGATTTCTTCCTTGAAAACCTTAGTCGTCAATCGCTCAATAGGTGCTTACCCTTCTTTGTGGCCCTGCTTTCAATATGACCACAGGCTATGATCATGGGATGAATCCCTGAGCGCTTTGTGATTTCGTGTTTCACGAACTTGCGTCGTGCTCCATGCTAAGACCTCGTATTCATGAAATCGCGGCCTCTCAGATCTGGTGCCACGCGTCCTTCTAAGATCCACGGTCCAGATCTAATATTTGGGTATCGGGACTTCACGTCTCGGGAAGTTGAAAGACTACTCACCTCCCTTCTCCCGATTTTTTATTCTGCGCTCACCTCAAATCGACGGTCCACGGCTTTCCTCGATCCAATGACTCATATCAACTCGCGAGTTCACACTTCGTGAGTTCTCATGACTCTGCCCTTTGACTTTTCCACTCCGCGAAACTGCAAAATCGTTGATCCTGCGCCACGTGTCTCTATGAATCGGACGGTCCCTGTTGATTTTGGGTTTCGAGAGTTCGGACCTTTGACGAACCACTTTTAACAATATTTCAAACTCTCGATTTCCATGCTTATTTTCCACCGTTGATCTCTCCTAATGAGATCTACGTCCCAGATAAAAACTTTCCTCGATCTTTTTGACTTGAAGACCTGGCCTGAGAAAGATAGAGAGACAAGGCTAGGCAACAAACATGGGTATATCGATACACACCTATGGCCCTTGAAAACTTTATGTGATAACAAATTATATTTAAAGTTTGTTGAATTAGAACTAGTTGGGTAGACGTAACATGTGGAGGACCCAAATTTATTTATGAACTCAATACTCTTATCAAAGGAACAAATGGAAGAAAAGTTGGACTCCTTCAGAGACAGAAATTGCATCAGCAGAAAAGTTTAATAACCCGACTTCAGAGACAGAGGTAGAGAGTTGGTTGGTTTGTTATGTAAACAAAAACGATGATATTGAATATACACTCCATCAACTCTCAATTAAATTTTAAAGATCTTGATAATTCATTATTTGATATCAAAGTTAGACAAGAGATAATGGTTGCACCCATGAGAGAATATATTGAAAATTGGTTTAATAATGCTTTCGTCAAAATAACAGAATCAAGTCAAGAGAAAATAATTACAACAAGTCAGGTAGTTCTAGAAAAAGAAATTATAAAAGACATCCCAACTGGAAAATGAAGGGCGAGATAATCCATCATTGTAAGTCAAGAGGTCATTTTGAATAATTTTGCATCTTCTATACTTCTCATTTGGAAATCATCCAATTTATGTCTTTTCATTCACTGAAAACTCATAGATGATTTCTAATTGTTTTTCTCTTTTATTCTAGGCCAGGTCTTTCTTTTAAAGTTCCATGGGAGCCCCATCTCACTCTGTTTAGATGAACAAATTTATTTTAATTTTACATTTCAGTGTAAAACTAGACAATTATTTTTTGAACTCCCTAGAGAACTATTTCAAGGCATAACTTTAATGATTTCTCAGACTTTGAGATCTTTGAGTGTGAGATTTTTGTAGTATGCTCATCAAATTCTTTTTCAGTTTTGAACACAATAATCATTTAAAGTTCTTTGGATTGTGACCTTATATTTTTTGTCTTATGATATGACCAAATCTTGCTTATATCGTGATGGATGTGAGGAATATGTTAATCTTATATGATGTTTTCTTTACTTTTGTATAATACTGTAAAGAAATCATATTTTCGTTTTGAATAAGTTCTCGATCCTTTTCTTAGGAACCTTTATTTCGTGACTATACTTTTTATATTTAAACTATATTTTCATAATTCAATTTAGCGATAACAGAGGAGCACCACCTCTTTAAAAACGTCGGGGGATTTACCCTCATGATGTTGTTGATGAGATCTTGAACAATTTGAACATCAACAAGGTCCTACTTTCTGTACTTTGAATAATAAAAAAATAAGAACAAAATAGAAAAAATTAAGTTATGAATTTTTTTAAGCAAAACGACGAGATAAAAAAATTTAATTTCTAGTTCTAAGGCTATAGATTTCCATAAGTTAAGTTCACTTTCAATACCTGCAACATTGCATTGTGTGTGCATATCATGCAGGATGACCTTACAAAGAGTTTGAAGAAGGAACCTAGCACCAACAAAGAGAGTCTACAGATTCAAACGTTGTAAGTTAAGTTTATTTTCAGTACTTGCAACATTGTATTGTGTATGTAAATCATGGAGGACAACCTTACAAAGAGTTTGAAGAAGGAACCCAACATTGCATTGTGTGTGTAGATCATGCAGGACGACCTTACACAGAGTTTGAAGAAGGAACCTAGCACCCACAAAGAGAGCCTACAACTTCAAATGCTAAGGTGATAGCGATGAAATGGAGATAAAATGCAGTGAGGCAGTGCAACGAAATAAATTTGAATGTCAGTGCATTGAAATTGGTGCACTCACAAAGCATAAGTGTTAATTCACTGACATTGGCACTAGAAGGCAACCACATGGTGTCATGTCCCCATTTTTGGATCTCCTTGTTCGACAGTGGAAATAACTTATGTGGCTTGTGAGTGAAGAAAAAGGGAGTCAAAAGGGGTTATTTAATGTCACTTAGTTAGAAAATGTTATGTATTTAAAGTGACATTAG
The DNA here is from genome assembly GCA_009831015.1 of Picea engelmannii. Classification (NCBI taxonomy): domain Eukaryota; kingdom Viridiplantae; phylum Streptophyta; class Pinopsida; order Pinales; family Pinaceae; genus Picea; species Picea engelmannii. The sequence goes on along the minus strand of ML787692.1, from coordinate 57,306 downwards.
ATTAATAAGTTAATTATTTATTATTAAAAATGACTTTCAATCCTAAAGTAAATGCAAAAGGGGGATAAGGGTCATATTTGATTTAGTAAAAAGGGGGATAAGGGTTACATTTGATTTGGTCAAAAAGGGAAGTTTTAGAAGGCATGGAGAAAGGATAAAATGAGGGGTAGAGCCTCACTTTGGTATTATGATTTGATCTCTCATTTTGGAAGTGCTCTTGGAGCCATTGTTTCATTAGGGTTTAGCAAAACCCTTCCACTATTGGTTTGGTTTCGGTTATGCAATATCCACCTTAGCTAGACAAGAGGGGAATCCACCCAAGACTTCCATTGGAGCTTAGACAAGGAGGAGGATCCATGCAAGATCTTCATTGGATCTTCAATTTTGGGTTTGTTTTCATTTGGAGGTAGATCATCTAGCGCAAAAGATTGTGAAACTATCTAGAGGAGGTCGATCCTAGTTTGCAGGTACAAGAGGGTTTGGGAAGGCCTATAAGTGACATCCTCATTGGTTGAAGATGAGGGTCTCGTGGGGCCCTGCTAGTTACTCAACTTTGTCCTGTGATGACCCCTATAGATTGCAGATTGCTACCAGGAGGGTTTGAGGCATCCTCGTTGGTCGAACACTATTATCCCGTGAGGCATCGTTGGTCATCCAACCTTGTCCCGCGAGGACCTCTGCAATCTAGAGTTGCAGAGACACATAGATGTGGCGGTCGGGTTTCGACATTCAATATCAAAGTAGATAGAGACCATGGACAAAAGTTAAAAAGGAGACGAATGTATATTGTCTAGTTTATGACTTATTTATTGTGTGTTTAGGGTATCTGGCTGCTACCATTTGCAACCAATAGGTTTTACTACGTGTTTAGGAGGATATTGTAGATGTTGCGGAAATAGAAGTTGTGTGCTTCAGATCTAGGGTGCAACTATTATCACAGTTTTGTATTGTTGATATTTTGGGATTTCATAATAAAGGTGCCATGATTGTTCTTCCAACTTTTTGTGTATCAAATGCATGTAACATGTTTGATTAAATGCCTATAATAAGAGTACATGCAAGTTGTTTGTTAATATTGTTAGCCAAATTTCAATCAAAGAGTAGGGAAAAACAAATCAATTGTAAATGGCCACCACAATATTAATACAAAGTATTTGACAAAATTATACAAAGAAAACCAACATTCCAAACAACAAACATAATACTACCATCCATCCTAGTTGGGGACATTACACATGGTCTCCACTTACTGAACCAGTGACATAGCACGTGTGTTCATGAGATATTAAAGAATACCCCTAATTTCAAGATGTATTGAAAAATACCTCCCAAAATCCTTTTGTTGAACCCCCCTCCCAATACATGTTTCCAATAAAAAAAATCATATTTTTACTAGATATCCCCTACTTTTAACATATGCCCCTTTTTATTCCCCCTTGTACCCCACACACCCACCACAATACCTGAAATATATTGACCCTAATTTTCACAATTTAAAACCCCCTTTATGAATGAACGTGATAAGTTATTGGTCAACAAGGTGAATCCCCTATGAAGACAACACACTTAAAGCTTAGGTTATAATGAAAAATATTGCATTATGCCTTGGCAATAAGACTAACAGAAAGTAAAACTTTGGGAAGAAACAAAAAATCAAACATTGGGACATTGCGTCTTGGCAATAAGACTTACGAAAACTAAAACTTTGGGAAGAAACAAAAAATAAAGCATTGGGCATTGTGTCTTGGCAATAAGACAAATGAAAACTAAAACTTTGGGGAAAATGAAAAATAAAACATTGGGAAGAGCAAAGATCGTAATGAGACTTCAAATCTATTGTCCAATGAGATTATGAAGAATGAGTTTTTTATTATTATATAATAACCAAAATTTTGAGTTTGTTATCTCAAACATTAGAGATTGGGCAAAAATATTTAATCAAAGGCCAAACTAATACAAAGTCAACTATGAATCGAATGTTATAACCCTTGCATTGGCACAAACCAAGAAATATATATATATCAAATATACAAGTATCTGTTGGACAAAGATTTTCCATGGATGGAAACCAACTTGGCACCAACGCAATGTATAATGTAATATGCCTCGTAGGGCCAAAATTATGAGCTAATAACGTAGATGGAAAGTAAATCCAAGGCGAGAGAGCTAGCTAAAATAACAAAATTGAAATGATGAATTGATTGCTGAAACACAAACATATAATCAGAGAATTGAACCTAGCCTTCAATCGAAGTGTCATTTAGTCGCCCTAGAGGAAGGAGAATAGGTTGTTGCATGCTTGTCGCATCCTGAGTAGACAAAGCACCTAGACTGTCACGCATTTCAGTCAGCCTAGAGATTCTAAGGTACATTAGCTCTAGTCAAAATTTAAGGTCAGTCACCTCGCTGCGAAGCTCAAGAATCAATTGTTAGAGGATGCTCATAGCGTCATGAATTCTTTAAGTGTTCCCATCGAACGAGGAGCGAGGAGATCCGGAAGAGAAATCCTCTGAGTCATGGCACAAGGTCTTGGCTGGAGGGGTTTGTGGATTGTTGGAAGGAGAAGACAAACTCAGGAAGGTGTGTGGAGCATACCCCAGAAAATTACCATGTTGGTCGAACCCCTCAACCTTACATCCCCACCCGATGGAAGTATGCCCATTGTCAAGCCGATGAGTGGAAGTTGAGCCCTGTGGAGAATTCATAGACTTGTGTTGCTGGTACCGATGGGGATACGCCCAGAAGGAATGTGGTCACCCATGCCATGCTTGGAGCGTCCCCTCTTGCGCGACATGGTGAAACCTGGAGCAACCTTCGCAACCCTAACTGAAACAACATGATAACTATACCAACTCCAGCAATAGAAGAAGCAATGTTGAATGGGAGGGTGAGACACATACTTAATGGAGTCTCGATGACGTTCCACAATCATGTATTTTGTGCACGAAAAAAGGAGGGTCGTTAATGCCACCAAGAGATCAAAGTACCAGGAGTTAAGAGCCCTTGCATCAACCTGGTTGTACTGCTGCCCCCGACGAAGGTTGGAGTGTTGAAGGTACCAGAAGACATTAAAAACCCAATCTGAATGCAAATATCTTCCCTCGCTCCCACAATTGTGTTATGACCTGTGCTACCAGGTGTCACAACCTCCTGTCTTCAAATCAACCGCCATTTACCTCGGATATCACCCCATCGGGGGGTTCAAAATTGAAGGACATGGGGGTGGGCTTAATAACATTTAATATTAATTGGATGAGAGACATTCTCTATGTAAAAATCAAATATTTATTAGTTGAAGAGACAAACCTAGGTTTAAATTTCTCCAATACTTGAAGCCTTATGCTTATTTCAATGTTGGTTATGAGAAAGTGGAAAATCAAGACATAATTATCACGTGAATTTTAAATATGGAAGGATCAATACATAATTTCAACATAGTAGTAAGACATATTTTATAGATGTGTCTAAAATTTCTAAATACTAAATTTCTAAATAATATATAAAGGATAAGAGAAGTAAATTAGTGTGAAAGTCCATGAAATTCATTAAAGTAACTTAATATTATCAATCATTTATGAAGTATGACGATGATGACATTTTTTTTTGTAAGTAAGTTGAGAGTTTTTATTAATAAAGAGGTAAAGTATACATGTAGATATCTATACCAATCATGCAATTGTCTATGAGAGAAAACCCATAGTTTGTTGGCCTGCACAGTGGGAAACTAGTCTAGCTGATCAAACTATCAAAACTATTACTACCCTGCCTTGTCTAATCATATATTTGAAAATAGTTTGAACTATGAGTCTTGAAACTTGAAAACATAAAAGCTATTAAATCTAGACTAGAAAATTTCTAACTTATGCAGACTACACTAAACATCAAGCATTGGAACCTAAGTGGCAGGTGGAGGTGGCTATTTTGATGGTCCCATTGAGATGGATGAAGCATTTTTGTCTTTGGAAATCTAGAAGACCTCTGCATGCTTCTTGACAAGCTAGGAGGCCATAGTGACGAGGAGGTTGGATTATCTCTTTAATGCATTCATCCTCTACTTCAACATTTGAATATCCTACTCTAGAGGAGCTCTACCTTGTGCGACAACGACTTTTACATGCCAATATAGCTCAATAGTCCTGAAAAACTTGGTTTCTCTGTTTTAGGTGCAACCTAGGTCAATAACCAAGTCTCCCACTTGTGAATCGACCTCCTCATTCTCCAGTCGAGCCCTCCTGGATCTTACTTCATTCTCCAAAGATTGCATTGCCTTCTTATCTGTCAGGTCCACACCCTCTTCGTAGTTCCTCACGACACCCTCTGCAGCTAAAACAACCCTTGTCTTCTTCTCTCCATTCTCCTCAAGTCGTTTCTTACAGGTGCCATCCTTTCCCCATTCAATCAAAGCTCAAGTTTGAAGTCGAGCACCCACAATTTCCATTGTTCTCTCCACCACAAACCGACAATCTCAACATCAAGGAAGAGTTGTCGAAACTCCCAACTAAAAACCCTCGCATGTAGAACTCCTTTGTCGAACTTATTCTCATTCATATCCATGATGACAACAAGAATAGGGTCATCCCATTCACCTGTTGCAATTATCCTCTACATCATCAATTCTAGTTGCTTGAGCTGGCCCGACGTACACCTTCACTGCTCGCATTGATTGCTTATCGTCATTGTTGAAACTACTATTGGTTACATCCTCCGGTGCATGCATTATATGGTATGTGTGTCCTGCATAGAAGGTGGAAGCCGAAACCATGGACAAGACATCTGGCAAATGAACGTCATGTCCCATCACCCTACCATTTGGCATCTCCCCTTGGCCCGGTGGGCCATGTAACACCCAATCTAGGTAGACGGCGATGACAATTATTATTTATATAGATTAATTTTAGTTTAGTACATCTTAACAAAATTGATAATAAATAAATTTATTTGTTAAAAATATTGGAGTGAAAAAACTTTATATTCTTTTAGTTTTAAGAAGTTAGCAAGTTACGAAGATCAATAATATTACAAATATTTTGAAATTTGGTTTAATATATGTATAGACAAGGCATTTAAAAAAAATGTTTTTTATATTCCATTTTCTTTTATCACAAAGATTACATATTTTTTTCTCATAATCATGCCGAAGGCATATCTTAGGATAGCTTTTGCAGAATACCTGTCAACTGGTTGACAGGTTTTGAGAAACCACCATTACTTTCCACCCATGACGTTATTCGAAACAACCCCTATTGTTTTGGACCTGTCTCCTCTTACCACGTTGTCTTTCTTATTGACTTCCTTGCCAACATTTTTTCAGATATCAACTATTTTCCCGTTGAATATCAATGACCTTTTCATGTAAATCCCTATCTATTTGTTGTCCACCTATCTACATTTAATCTCGAACGTCTCCATGGGACCACAACAACATGTTCCATCCCTGCTGCCTATTTGATTTGTGGGTACTCATTTCCCGAATCTGGATGTCTACGACGTCGGCAGCGTGCAAGACTCCTCGCCCTTTTCCTTCTGACGAGACATACGGGTTAAGACTTTGGGGGACAAATTTTTTAGGTTGGCAAGTTGAGTCTAACCCACGCCTCGTCTTGCATTATCCAAGACGACGCAGAAATCAACACCTTTTGCAAATTAAGGTTTTAAATGCATATATACTTGTATTATCCAGGCCTACGCAGAAACCAACACCATTTGTGGATTTAAGTTTTAAATGCATAAATGCACCAGATGTGGATTGATGCATTCAATTTTTTACCTGTTGAGATTAACACGGGTATTTCACCCATTAATATTTTTAAATAATGCAAATAAATTGTTAAAACTATTAATTACGTTATAACTCTGACATAATGTTTTTTAAATTCAAACCCTTTGTGACAACATTGTCCATAACTTAAAATCCTTTATGAAAGTATTGTTCATATTTTCAGGCCCTTTGACAAAAGTGTTTCCCATTATAGGCCTAATATTGTTGTTCTGGAAGTACAAAATCCGTGGTCAACTCATCCCTCGAAAAAGCATAATGTTTTGAACTGATTGCACCGTGTTTTGAACTGGTTTTGTTTCCAACAATGTGCTACTATTTATACGATTGCTTAGCCTGCAAACAAAATCATCTTGTTGCTGATGTAATACATCACTCAACTTTGAGATAAATACCCCAAAATCCATGATCCAAAATCTGTTGCAAGGGGCTAGATGGTAAAGTATGGTGACATGCTCTTTAGCTTACAATTCCTTGCTCGATGTTGCTAATAGAAGGCTTTTGAACACCAAAAATGGAAATGTGTTTCAGGTGGTAACACCTCATTAATGTATGGATCAACAAGAGCATCTATTAACTTTTTTGAGCCTTCTTTTTGCCATTCTATCTGTCATGAATGTTTGACGAGTCTTCTTTTTACTTTAGTTTACTAGACATCTTTCTGGCATTTGTTGCTCTTGAATATCCCATTATTTTGACTTTACATGATATTGAGGTGCTTCTAAACTATTTCTATGCTTGCTACAACTCTTGTTATCATGCTATCATATTACTAAACTATGCAATGCATTTTTGGGTTGTTTGAAATCTTAAAATCTCAATGTATATTCATTGTTAGACAATTGATACAGATGACATTACTTTCTCTCTCCTCGAGGGTTAGTTCTTACATTTTGCATGAAAAGCAAACACAAATTGCACATGTCATCTACATGCAAGAGCTTCAATACTTTCTGTATTCAAGCAATTTTAAATTAATCTATTCTAAATCCAATACAAATTGTTTCACAATTAGCTTTGGATATGGGATCTGCATGGACTTCCTTTAAATACTCGAAACATTGATTCAAAATTTCTAAAGTGTTTTTAATTTTCAAATGTAATATTAGTGTGATGAATTGGCTTGAACATCCATGGCATTATTATCATGTTATAGTTGAATCATTTAAAGTTCATGCAATGATAGAGTTGATTAAGTGTTAATGTTTTTTTAAACTATTTTCATAAGTTAAAACCATGAATGGATAGATAATGAAGAGCTCTATCTTACCATGAATGGATAGATCATGAAGAGCTCTATCTTACTCATTTGTGGGCATAAGTTATTTTAGATTGAGAAAGCAATTTTTCAATATAAGTGAATAAATTAAATAGTATCAAACTGTGTATATTAACCACTTTAATTTTTAATTATATAATTATGTTAGTTTATGAATATCTATCAAAATGCCCTAGCCACAAATACCTAGATGCTATGTGCTTGTGGGAACTCTTTCACCTCAACACCTCTTTCATTTCTTGATGATAAGCACCTTTCTTAACACCACGTGTGTGAATCCTTAGCTCTGAGTATCCTTTTTTGCTACATCCCCATGTTGCCCATTTTTAATCTATGTTTTGTGGAACACATCTCGAGTTGAAGCAAAGAAAATGGTACTTTGGCAAAGAATCTCACCCAAATTCCAGCTCCAATGAACAATACAAAAACTCTCGGAAGGCGTTTACCCACTTCGAAGCATCATCTACATGCACAACTGGAAGACTACCGACGAAAATCAACAAATCTCCAAGAGCACTCCCGAGACATTGCAGAACAGAGTTCAACTTACAGTTTTTTTTTTAAGAGAAACGGTTGGGATTTTATATATTAAAAAAGAGTAGAAGTTTCCACAAAATACATATGGCAAAGTAGTGGAATCTTTTCTCTTCGCCTGGAAAAATGACTGTTTGTTGAATACTAAAGGTGTTGGGACAACCAATCCAAAAGGAACTGTTATTTTTCCATGTGAAAATGGCTACAAAAATGTGCAAAATTAACAAAAAATTGCAATTCATTGAAAAGCTTGACTAATGATTTTGGAAAAATATTGGATCCTCCTAAGGATCTACTGGAAGCGCCGCTGGATTCGCCTCTGGATGATGAATTCCTTCAGCTGGATTCGGCCATACTGGAACTAGCGCTGGCACAGGAGGAGCCAAGGGGTGTTCATTGCTTAAAGTTGAATGGAAGGTTGAAGGGAGCCTTGACCCAACTGAGTCATTATAATTCATTGGTTGTTGAGGATGATTTAAAGGATTTTCTAGTTGTTGTGCAACTGCTCCAATTTGCCTTGTATTTTTGTTGATTCTTCAATGAGCAATTACAATTTCCTGATTGTGTCGAAGTTCTTGTTGGTGCAGTTGAGCCTGCAGATTAGCCAATTCATCTCGCAACCCTAGGTTTTCCCGTTGAAATTCTCTAAGCCTAGAGTCTATTCTCTCTTCCACGCGTCTAGCGTCCACATGTAGTGAGCAGAATTGCTCCCGCAGTTCCTCCGAGACACACGTCGAGCGAGAGTGAGGAGCTCTGGATCTTCACCACATGTTGGCGGGATGGCACGGAATCGGGTTGGTCTAAAAATCATTGTTGAAGTTAAGAATGCAGACGAGATAAACAGGGTAAGAAAGCAAATTATGATGCAAGTTGAGCACCCTGTGTTTCGTTGTAGTGGTGCTGAGAGCAAGTAAGATAAGCCATAATTGCAAGTGAGGAAGTATTGGCGTACACTTGATGGAACAAGGAACCAAAACTACCCACAAGCCGACTGGAGTTTGCACAGGGATGGGCGAGGGAGGTGACGCCATGGGAGTAAGGAAGGGCATCATAGAGTACGAGTGAAGCACCATGAGTTTAATAGGGAGGAAATGAAGTTTAAGGGCTGGCACAGGGAGGAGGAAGGGGGACACATGGTTAGGAGGAAGGCGACGCATGCCAAGATGGGGGGCCCAAATGAGAGTGGGGGGAAGGAGGGGTCCCGCGAGGGAGGGGGGTGGGAGGAGGGGGAGAGAGAGGGGGAAGGGAGAAGGGAGGAAGAGGAATGCAGGGGAGGGGGGAGGGTAGATCTAAGTTGGAGTTCAAAAGGATGAGGTCCGTGATTGTGAAGGGGAGACAATGAAACTGGTGGAAGTTAAGGGAGCCAGGCATGTGAGGAAATTCGATTGATAAAGAGTTGGCCTTGTTCTAAGGATTTTGTTGATTTAGCTAAGCTATGAGCTTCTATATTTTGAGAACGGAGGATGTGAAAGTAATGGATTCTAGGAAAGAGATGTTTCAAAGAATTAATTCATGTGTGAATACCACTGGAGGGATGAGTGGTAATCGTTCAAAGTCCAAGGAGTTCCCTTATAACTATTTTAGAGTCTCTTATCACCGTGAGGGCTTGGATGCTTCTTGAGTGTGCAATTTGGAGACCCATGTACATTGCTAGAGTTTTTGCTCTATTATTAGTGTTTTTTCCCAAACCCCGGGAAAAATCCGCAATATTTTGTCCATCGAAGTCAAAGATGACTCCCCTCGCACCTGTCGCCCCTGGATTACCTGTTGCAGCTCCATCAAAGAATAACAGTTAAGTGTGTTGTTGTCTTTGCCATTGAGAAAAGTCATTGTTGTTGAGATGGAGTTGCCAGTCTTGTCTTTTGATTTCTCGTTGCGGGGGAAAAGAGAGGGGTGTGGAAGAGAATCCCAAAATGTATTTGATCCAATCTTCTTCACTCTGTTCCAAAATGAGAATTCAACTTACAGTTACCATCAACTTCTAAATATATTCCATACCCATACTACTTCTTTTCACTTTCTCACATGGTAGAATAAATGATTATTAATGTGGAACCATCTTCAAAAAATATTTTAATTATTTTAAATATTATTAATATATAATGTTTTTTAAAATATTATATATATTATATATTTGTTTGTTTTAAATTATTATAAAATTGATGATTTAAAAAAATATATTATGATTAACATGCATTTGTTTAATTATCTTTTAAAAATAATTCTTTTTAATTTTTATTAAAAATCAATGATTTAAAAATATATATATTATGATTAACATGTATTTGTTTAATTATCTTTTAAAAATAATTTTTTTAATAAAAAATCATTCTTTTCAGGGTGGCAAGAGCGGGAGGGGTCATTATTTTCCCACGAGGAAACAAAGTCTTCTCTTTTCATTGGAGTTTGGGAATAGCTACAAACAATCAAGCGAAAGCTTACGCTCTGTTACAAGGTCTCCTTCTTGCCAAAAAAATGAACATCCACTCACTTTCAGTCATTGGAGACTCCAAACTAATCATCAACCATGCTCGGAAAGGTACCCACCCAACAACTATCTTTCTCAATACCATCTCCCACCGTATCTACTTAGCCTCCCAATCCTTTCATAACCTAAACTATTTCCATGTCTTTAGACACAATAACAAGGACACTAATGAACAAGCAAACTTAGCCATAACTAAAGAGTTGGGTTCATTGTTTGTTAACAATTGCCTCTCCCTCAACCCTATCGCTTAACATTGATGTGGAATTTGTCCTGCGCTTTATCCTCGCCCTGTGGTATGGGGCCACCTCGCCCCTCCATCTTGGTTTTTGTCCTTCAAGCCTCTTGTTGTGTGCCTACCCCTTGCGTCACCTTGACACTTCCCCAGCTCGTGCCACCCTCCCCTCTCTAATACCCCTGTTTCCCCCAGTTTGTAAATATAACTATAACTGGCCAAGAGACTATGGCAGACTAAATATGTGTGAATGTTTGATTTGATGAACTCTTGTATAAAAGGGTCAATGTATGAATTTGTGTTATTTATAGAATTTGAATATGTGTTTCACAACTGCTGAAAGGGGGAAAGTTTGCCAAGATAGACCATGGATTCTATGAGAGAGATGGTGAGGGGAAACCAAGAATGGTTGAGATGACCCTCACCAGACCAATACCTACTCGGTGTAATTTCTCAACAGTCCTCTGACCCAGAAATGAATTACCAGTCAGGCTGGTAGTTGGAAGGCCATCCTCAAGAGTTAATGACAAGATGGGGCAGGGTACCCATCTGTAAGGCTTCCAGGCCTGACCATGAATGGGGATTCAGACCCGCACAACCTTGCCGAGGAAGGCAAGAAAGGAGGTAATTTGGGGACAGAGACAGATCTGCAAGATAACGGAGTAGAGAAAACACTCTCCCAAGAAGAGCAACGAGGATACTTCAACTATGGAGTTGAGAAAAAAGGGGAGAAGAAATCTTTTTTTCGCTGTAAGAATCTTGGGGGCAGGGTTTCTCTACAAGCCAATAAACGAGGTTGCTTAATGACTGAGGAAGGGCTTGTGTAGATCTCCTTGCTTGGAGTAGAGAAAATTTATTGCCAAGATCCTTTGGGAGGAGGAGAGTAACCTTCATCTCTGACTGTCGTGGAGCAAAGAGACATAATCTCTCTCAAAGCATCATGGTCTAGATCGTGGGTGGCAAGTGGTAAATCCGTCAGGAGCAACTGTTCCTATGCTTGGGAGGAAACAGGCACCCCTTTTAACATTTGCTTCACATTTTCTAGTTATGATAAGTATTCTCATACTCTGTCTAATATCTTGGATGCGATGATGAAATGTTTGTGTTGTGGTTAAGTCTTTCAGTATTTTGAATAGATATTAGATAGGCGTGTTTACTTCTGCACACTGCTATGTTTTCATGATCTTTGAATTTTCTCAGACTAGCTGCTAGAGAGTCATGGGATGGGAATCCGCGGGAGGGTCGGGGTAGGATCGACTGAAATGTCTAAGTCTTGTCAACTGCTTGAAGCTTACCTTACCGGGAATGTCAAAGTCTGAATTTATGTGGGAGAAGGGCATCCCTTCATACTATCCCCCCCCCATCTGACCGAGGGCTCTTGCCCACATCCTTAACCCAATTGCTACTACAAGATTAACGCTTAGCCCCTAGAATTTCCAAATTATCCATGTGACCAGGGTCGGGGAACCCTACGCTAGTCCAAAAGGGGCTAGCTCTCTTGGCTTCGGGACTTCGGGAATGGTGACTCCACAATATTTGAAAACAATCAAAGGCCGAAGTCGTGAATCAATGAGGGTCGTCGATCCTAGGATCCAGTATGGATCTCTCTTAGCCATTAGATCGGATGTAGGAAGGGAGGCATTAAACGCTTCGAAAAAGTGCTACTTCGAGGGATTAGGAGTGGTCTACTGCTGAAACTCTCGAATGTCGAAGTCGTAGAGTAAATCTAGACCATTAAAAAGGGAGGGACACGTGTCCACAGATCAACGATCATCCAAGAATTTGGGTATTCGGCAATATAGGGATGCACGAGTTTCCTCGGAGCTCTACAAGCCGGATTAAATCTTGCCCATAGATGCTAGGTACTCGTGGCGATAGATCTGGTGTGGTCCAGAAGGAAAGACGGGAGATACACGCCGAACTATCGAAGTGATGAGGACCGTTGGATGAATGGGTACGTGGCAAGCGATCCCATGGTCCGGAGACTTCGTACTCCGGAGGAATTTGGCCAGGGGTTTTATAGGTGTGAAAACCACCAAAGTCGCGAAAGATGAAATAAATCTTGGTTGTTGATAGGAAGAGGACGTGTGGCGTCAAATCTGAGAGTCCGGAGACTTAACTCTTTGGGGGATTTACGTCGAGATTATTCGGTAGGCCCCGAAGCCCGGAGCTGCAAAGTAAAGAGGATCGTGGATCTATGGATCCACGTGGGAAAATCCCAACCGTATGATGGGGGTTGATGTGGCTCACTGACGTCATCCCAGGTGACGTGGACCTGCAACCAAGGTGCCATGTATCACCCAGATTTGGTCGATTCATAGACCCTTTATGACTGTTAAAGCATGACACGTAAAACCCCTTGAGGAGAACACGTGTCACCCCTCGATCCTCGTCGTGTGTAAACTACTGGTTCGTGCCCACCTAGCCAACATGGTTGGTGACGTAATCGGGACTCCGGGGGTTTGGATAACTTCGACATTTAGAAGGTTTAGGGCATGGTACAATATAGGAACGTTCAATGTAAATCGTCGATCGCCGAAGGGCCAAATCCACGTGGCAAGAATTCATAAGATTTGAGTGTAGGTTGATAATGGAAGGTACAATGACGATCACCAATCGTTGAATGTCGATGGACCAACAACGACCATCGAAACGCTGAAACATGGGACTTTCAACGTTATACGTCGAAAGTCGATCACTAAATGGCTAAGGCCACGTGGTGAGATTTCGAGACCTCGAGGATTGGGAAAAAGGAGTGTTTCTCACCGAATGGCGAAGCGCCTTTTTACCATAGGATCTTGGCGGAGGACGTGAACTGTTGATTTCCTCCGCTGTTCGGCGATCTGGGAAATTCGACAACACCATTGGAACTCCCGAAGCCCGGGAGTTCCGAAGCACCGAAACCTTTTCTAAACAGACTCTTAGCTCCCAATTTTCAGCCCAAGGTCGCAAGGAGGACTCCACTAGTTGGCTTAAGTGCGTAGTGGGAGATGTAAACCTCGAAGGAGCATAATACGATGGTTTTGCTTAGTAAGGGACCGAAAATGAACCAAGGGAATGTGAAAATTTGATGCCCCATCCCTAGAAAGGGTTTTTAGGGGTTGGGTGTGTTACATGCTCCTTCTTAACTCCCCTCGGGTGTGGAAGTCCCCTTGCGGGCTTGGCCCTTACGTCCTTCGCCTTTTTTCTTTGTGTCTAGACTTGGATCCCTTTCCGCTCATTTGCTTCGACATCACCTTGGTACTCTGCTTCCTCTCTGGGCATTAACGACCTCATTCCAGTTAGTAGATCAGTCCTTCTCAACTCATGCGCGCATCCTCTCAACATTACTCTAAATCGCCTCGTGTACTTCACACGTGAGATGGATAATTCTTATTTTACAACCAATCTTGCACTCCAAGCGGTCACCTTGTGCATTTCCATGCTTGCCTGGGAAGACGTCTTCTCCTCCTCCAAGCCATCGGTCTCTTCCTTCTTCTCCCAGAATAGGCTTGCAATTCCATAAATATGAGGTAGAATCAGAGAGAACGACGAGCAACTACATATGAGGATTATGATGATCTGGTTAACGCAGTCCAAACTTTGCAAATTCAACTTAGAGGTTTATCATCACATGTTTTGTCCATCATGGAAATAATCGTTCAACAAAGAACTGACCACCAGAGGATGCGCGACGAATGTGAAGCCCTCAGGTAGCAGCTTGTAGACTTTCAATTTATTGTTGGAGCAGCTTCCCCTTCAACTTCTCCTTTTGCTTCTCGAACCATCTCTGATGAAGCCTCTTCTCCAGGGCCCAAGAACCAGACCTTGGACTTAAATGTCTCTTTGCAGCATCTAGAAGATGAGGAACCCAACGGTCAGGATGTGCACCATCTCTCTCAGTAAATGCAATATTTTTTTGTTTATGTGTTAGGCTCTTTTTGTAGAATTTACTCTGTAAAAGCAATTGTAGCCAAGAACAATTCAGAAAATCTCTCCTATGGCACATCTCCAACTCTTGTATGGAGAACATGGGGGAAACTAAATTTTGTTATACTATTCTCCTGGACTTATGATGTATACTATCTGTGTTTCCACATAGCCTTTTAATATATCTTTTTTCCCGATCTCTGTTTAAATATATATATATATATATATATATTAAAAAAATGATTTTTTTTAAATATTATTAATATATATTTGTTTGTTCTAAAATTTTGAAAAATTGATGATTTAAAAAATATATTAAGACTAACATGTATTTGTTTAATTATCTTTTAAAAGTATTTTTTTAATTTTTATTAAAAATTGATTTTTATAAAAATATTATTATGAACATGTATTTGTGTTGTGAAAATGAAGTATTGTAAACAAGAAATCCAAACATGAAAAATCACAATTTTTATAGTGAAAATTTGAAATTTAACCATTTTTCATATTACAAATGAATTTGTTATCATTTGTTTTCATTGAAATAACAATTCCAACATTTTAAATTTGAAATTTGAAAATTTTCACAAAAGTAAATAAAATAAAAAGGCATTCCAAAAGATAGCCTTATTTGCTACATAACTTATAATCTAAGTGTTATTATTGTTCCATTATTGTTATGAGTATGTGGATTAGACATATGTGAAAGGGAGTCCTTTAATGCTAAGAATGGTGGGTTTCTTAGAAGAATGAATGATTCCATGGTTTTAGATTGTCTCCCTGTTATCACATGAACTTGTCAGAGCCCTGTGGGTGTGTGGTTTCTATCTAAGACTGTAATCTTTCCCTGTCTCTCTCCTTTTCGTAGACCAAGTCTTAAGATTTTTCCCCTTCGGCTTGTAAAATCAGTTTTCGTTTGCCCCCCCCCCTCTATGTTTAAAGTGCCCTGGTCTCCCTGTTTTCCCAATCCACAACCACTTGTCCAAATCCTCGATTACGTTGTCCACAACCACGGACACAAAGCGCAGCTTTCCAATCAACCAGTTCAAATCAACGACTCACGGGCATTCGAGAGTCCAAAATCATGCAAATTATAGTGCAAGAGCACAAATCCTTGAGGTGAGCATGAACCGTTGATATTCAAGAGAACACGTGGCGTCCGATCCAAGTGTTTGGGGAAATAAGCTTTAGGAGGTTTGAAGTGGGAAGTGTGTAAAACTTCCGAAGGGATGAATCTCAAAGTCCCAAAGATCCGAAGTGGATCTTGGTCGTCGATTTGAAGAGGGAAGATCTGATCCGTAGATCTAAAGCACCAGAGCTGGGCCCTTGATCAAGGAGCCTCATCTCAGATCACAAGATCAACGATCACACCCCATTGCGAGGTCGGAAGGTGCACACATTTTAAAATTTCAAGCACGGGTCACAATCGGAATCATGGTTTTTGGAAAGGGATGTGTGGTGGTTCATGGTGAATTACGGGGACAAAAACGGGTTGCTTTCAAACCACCCTTGGTCGCCCGCGCAATTGCATAGGGTCATGGCCCTAGGCCACATTGAATATGGAGCGAGGGAGAGGAGCTACGCTAAAGGCCGAAAGTGTCGGTATTGATCACAGAAGAAGATTTGTTGAACCTCGAGGCATCATGATTGACTTGAAGAAGTCGTGGGCACTACCTGGAAACATTCATGGGCGTCAGGCCTCATCCTGATCCCAATGAAGGAAGTTATTGAATATGGGGTCAGCAGTTGAGACCTCATCTCACCCCATAAATGGAAAGCGTTGCAAGAGATCAGCCATAAAGGCAGACTGTTCACCCAAAGCTTCCTCCTGGATAGATTTTCCTATAAAACACCTAACTGCGTATGTCTCACGTCTGACATAAGGAGGCCTACACAGTCTGGTAGAGAGGGCGCTGACTGGAAACTTTGAATGCAGGGGTCCAATCACACTCCTGGTAGTTGCAACAGTTTTGAGTATATATACTCAATTTTGATATTTTGTTAGGGTCGAATGGTTGAGCTAGGCTCCCTGCTCTTGTAATATTTTGATTGAGAACAACTGGTTCTCTGGTTATGTATTTGTTTTTGAGACATCTTGGTTAATCTAAGCCAACTTTATTACTCCATATTATTTTCCTTTGATACCGAGAGAGTTCATGTTTGATTGATTCACATGGATTGTTGTAACTGTGTTATGATAAATGTTTGATTATAGTATTGTTATGATTTCTTTCAGCTTCCTTGAAATTTGAATCCAAGAGGACCTTGTGTTTAAGTTTTTCCTCCTTAGACTGTTGGAAAATCTGATGTTCATAGCAGACCTCTACACCTTTCTCACTAAATCTTCCTCCTACTCACCCTTACTCCAACTTACTGACTGAAGTTGATTCAAGACCTCAATGGTTAGTCCATGCTAGTTCAGATTTATGAGTTAGAACGCTATTATTATTGAGTTTTCTCCATTTGACCACTCAAAACTCAATTACCTGTGACATATAAACTGATGGGTACTAGGCTTACCTTCAATGCAATTTGAAGGTGACTTCTAGTGCTAACATTTCTGGCACTGTTGTCGGGGAACGAATTGAAGACATTTCCTTGGGATAGAATGATAAAGAGCTTCTGATTCGGAGGATGCATTAGATATCAGAACCATTGAAGATTGCATCTTGCACCTGACGACTCTATTGTTTCCACTCCACTATTTTAGTTGTGGCTACCTCTAGCACACCTGAAGCTGACCCATAGAAGCTTTCTCGAGAAGGCTTTAGAAACTGCTTTCTCGGCTTGGAAAGTTCCCTGGGAGAACGACCATGATAAGATCTGGTCTTTGATGCTGAACAAAGACCAAATGCATTTAGGCTGCATATCATTCACCTGGCGACTCCATGTTTAAAGAATCAGTCGATGACTCCATTGTTCTGAAATGGAAAAAATCTTGGCTCGGAGGTTTTCTCCTTTTAATTTCTCCTCTGTTCTTGGTTTTCCAAATGTTGTCCCTGCTATAAATGAATGGGATGATTATCTTCCAAGATTCAGAGGAAGCAAGCATGATCATCCTGGTGAACACTTGTTCAATTTTCATATATGCATGCTTGAGCACAATTTTGTTCACGAGGATGTCTTGATCAAGATGTTCAGATTTTCTTTGGAGGAAGATGCTCGTGAATGGTGCCAATCTCTCCCTGTTGCTAGTATCCATTCTTTGAAGGATTTCCACGATGCTTTTAATTTATATTATAAGGAGATTTACATGTCTCATCTTATATTGGATGACTGTTGTAAGAAGTTTGCATCCCACATCGAGCAAATGATAGAGTCTTCCTCGTGTGATGAGTCTGGTGAAGGTATGAATGAAAGAGGAAGCACAGAGGATATTTCTGTTCATGAGACAGATGTTTTGACCAACTCTGCTTATGATGAAGAAGGCCTTCCGGGTATGATTGATAATAGTGTTGATGATTACATAGCAATGGATGTATCATATTATGCCCCTTGTACACCTATTGTCTCATATTTAGAAGAAGAGATGATTGTGGAGGAGGATTCTTCTCTTTTCCTTCAAGAGGTTTCCCATGATATATTTTCACCTAGGATTGAAGAGAAAAATCATGTGTATGAATAGCCAGAAGCAACAATTATTGTTGTCCCTGAAATGGATATTCTTAACAGTTATATTCTTGATGGAAATTCTATCTTAGAGGTTAATCATAGATATGAAGGGCATGCCATTTTTTATGAATATTCTAGTGATGATGAGCAACAATCTTATCCTACATTTGATCACTATGAAGACACTAAGCAGCATGATAAAGAGGAGGATCCATCCATTGATATACATGAGCAGATTTCTTGCCATCAACTAGCAGATGTTATCAGAGCAGACAAAGAAGAAGTGGATCAACAGCCTACATCAACCCTTCACTCACATGTGCTTACTAGAGACATCCAACCATATGTGAGTAGCTGTGAAGTAGAGCAGGCTTTCTGTTACCAATTTTTGGGTTTCCTCAGTTATTCCACAAACCTGTAAAGGAATACATGGAGTTGCATTTCCTCCATTTATTGAAGCCTCCCAGCTATATCCAGACTTCAGCACTGGGAGGAGGGTTGAAAGATGTAATCGTTTTGTTGTCACAGTTGCATCATCGGTTATCGATCATTGATAGAGTCGATGAGTTTCCAGTTAGGATGCTGCTTGACTGGCTCTGGTGGAAATTCGCTTTCACCTAGCACTGTGTAAAAAATCAGTTAGTCTAGGGATTTACATAAATAAGCTCCTTTGGATCCCATGTGTGTTTGCTTTCATTTTTAGGATAGTGTGCTTGGTGGCTTGTAGTCCTCAGCGGAATGTTTTGAGCTAGACTCCATAATCCAACAACTAAGGAACCAGTACTACTTGTTCTTGGCAGCTCGCAGGGAACATGTCATCCCCTATGGAACCAAATGTTATCACATGAACTTGTCAGAGCCCTATGGGTGTGTGGTTTCTACCTAAGATTGTAATTTTTCCCTGTCTCTCTCCTTTTCGCAGACAAAGTCTTAAGATTTTTTCCCTTCGGCTTGTAAAATTGTTTTTTGTTTGCCCCCCCTCTATGTTTAAAGTGCCCCGGTCTCCCTGTCTTCCCAGCCCATAACCAGTTGTCCAAATCCTCGATCATGCTAGCCACAACCACGGACACAAAGTGCATCTTTCCTAATAGTCCATTTCGGGCTTGAAGCACAAGCGGTAGGCAAGTTTATCTTTCAACGACGTAGATCCAATCAGCCAGTTCATATCAATGGGTCACGGGCATTCGGGAGTCCAAAATCACGCAAAGTAGAGTGCTAGAGCACAAAGCCCCGAGGTGAGCATGAGCCCTTGATATTCAAGAGAACACGTGGAGTTTGATCCAAGTGTTCGGGGAAATAAGCTTCGGGAGGTTTGAAGTGGGAAGTGTGTAAAACTTCCAAAGGGCTAAATCCCAAAGTCTTGAAGACTCGAAGTGGATCTCGATCTTTGATTTGAAGAGGGAAGATCCAATCCATCGATCTAAAGCACCAGAGCTGGGCCATTTGATCAGGGAGCCTCATCTCAGATAACAAGATCAATGGTCACACCCCATTGTGGGGTCAGAAGGTGCGCACGCTTTAAAATTTCAAGGACAGGCCGCAATCAGAATCATGGTTTTTGGAAAGGGATGTGTGGCGGTTCATGGTGAATTGCGGGGGCAAAAATGGTTTGCTTTCAAACCACCCTTGGTCGTGCCCGCAATCGCACAATTGCGTAGGGTCATGGACCTAGGTCACATTGAAGATGGAGCAAGGGAGAGGAGCTACGCCAAAGGCTGAAAGCATCTGTATTCATCACAGAAGAAGATTTGTTGAACCTCGAGGTGTTAGGATTGACTTGAAGAAGTCGTGGGCACTGCCTGGAAACATTCATGGGCATCAGGCCTCATCCTGACCCCAATGAAAGAAGTTATTGAAGAAGGGGCCGGTGGTTGAGACCTCATCTCACCCCATAAACGAAAAGCATTGCAAGAGATCAACCATAAAGGCAGACTGTCCACCCGAAGCCTCCTCCTGGATAGATTTTCCTGTAAAATGCCTAACTGCGCCTATCTCACGTCTGACATAAGGAGGCCTACACAGTATGGAAGAGCAGGTGTCGACTGGAAAGTTTGAATGCAGGGGTTCAATCATGCTCCTAGTAGTTGCAGCAGTTTTGAGTATATATACTCGGTTTTGATATTTTGTTAGGGTCAAATGGTTGAGCTAGGCTCCCTGCTATTGTAATATTTTGATTGAGAACAACTGATTCTCTAGTTATGTATTTGTTTTTGAGACATCTTGGTTAATCTAAGTGAGCTTTCTTACTCCATCTTATTTGCCTCTGATACTGAGAGAGTTCATGTTTGATTGATTCACATGGATTGTTGTAACTGTATTATGATAAAATTTTTATTATAAAACTATTATGATTTCTTTCAGCTTCCTTGAAATTTGATTCCAAGATGACCTTGTGTTTAAGTTTTTCCTCCTTAGACTGCTGGAAAATCCGATGTTCATAGCGTACCTCTACACCTTTCTCACTAAATCTTCCTCCTACTCACCATTACTCCAACTTACTAGCTGAAGTTGATTCAATACCTCAATGGCTGGTGCATGTTAGTCTAGATTTTTGAGTTAGAACGCTATTATTATTGAGTTTTCTCCATTTGACCACTCAAAACTCAATTACCTGTGACATATAAAATGATGGGTACTGGGCTTACCTTCAATGCAATCTGAAGGTGACTTCTAGTGCTAACACTCCCCAAAGGGGAGGATTTCATAGCTTTCAAGCATATTCACAAGGAAGCCTTTTATAGTAGGATTTCATAGCTCTCAAGCATATTCACAAGGGATGTTTTTTAATAAGATTATGTCTTTTATATTAGATGGGCTTCCAATGGGAGTGTTTATTGTCTATGGAGCCAAGGATGGGGGATTACTTAGTAGAAGAGATGGTGTCATAGTTCTAACATGTTTTTCCAAAAAGGTGATTTCATATATGTGTTTTGTCTTTACAAAATGAGTCATTTATTGTAGATAGGGTTAACGAAGGGGCATTATTAGTCCCTGTCGAAGGTGTAGAGGGACTATAGCGATCGATAATTTGTTGACTTGATATTAATTTGTTGTTTGACTACAAATTTTTGCATACTTTCTATTGTTCGAACTACATCACTAAAAACATTATTTTTTATATAATAAAAAAACCCATATATGTCATGATGTGATTGGATAATAGATTTGAGGTATTATTCCCAATGCATTATATGTTTCCATATCCAAAGTTTTTATCATCTATGGTACTTTTTGAATTTGTACTATTCATATTGAAATGTTTAGATGTCCAAAGTTTATAGCGATTAACAATTCGTTGACTTTATATTAGTTTTTCGTTTGAATACAATTTTTTTGCATACTTTCTATTGTTCGAACTACAAAACTAAAAACATTATTTTTTATTATTTATATAATATAAAAACCCATATATGTCATGATCTCGTTGGATAATAGATTTGAGGCCTTATTGCCAACTTCGCTATTCCCAATGAATTATATGTTGTCATATCCAAGGTTTTTATCATCTACGGTACTTTTTGAATTTGTACTATTCATACTGAAATGTTTAGATATCCAAAGTTTGAGCTACAGAACTAAAAAAATTATCTTTTATTATTTGTATAACAAAAAAAACCATATATGTCATGATCTCGTTGGATAATAGATTTGAGGTCTTATTGCCAGCTTCGTTATTCCCAATCATGGATATGTTGGCATATCCAAAGTTTTTATCATCTACAGTTTTTTTTGAATTTGTACTATTCATATTGAAATGTTTGGATATCCAAAGTTTTGAACATGGATAGTCGGTTTTCATATTACTTTGTCGTCTCAATCAATCTTTTTTTAGCATAGTCAATTTTTTTTAGGAACTATTGTTATTATTGTTATTTTTATTTTTATTTTTATTATTTTTTATTACTATTATTATGTTTGATTTTTCTTCATTGTTGCGTACTTTGAGAGTCTTTGTCATTGTTGCGTATGTAAACAAACCTGCCACACTGCATTATTTCTTAAATGTTTGCACAGTGTAACGCCCTTCGACGGTTTTGACAGTCTTAAATGTTTACCTAACAGGCCTTGCAGCCTTAAATGTTTGTTCTACAAATGTGTTACAATACAATTTCGTTCCATTTTTTTGATACAGTGTTGTGTGCAATGAAATTGGGCAATATTGTTCTTCACCGACATTACTGGTTCATTGGTTGATGCTTGTTTGTTGGTTCGTTCGATGTTGTTTGTTGTTGTTTGATTCAACTTTGCAGAGTTGAGGTCCTACAGTTGCAGTTGGACCTCTTCGTGGTTGTTCACTGGTTTGTTGTTCTTCAACTTTGCAAGTTGTTGGACCTATTGTTGTGGTTTGCAAGTTTTGGAGTTGAACGTCTGCCATCCATCGTTGATGGGTAAGTTTTAGTGCCATCATTTCATTGCTATTCTTTTTTTCCTGCTTGTTGTTTGCACCTTGCAAGCAAGAATTTTCAATAGTAGGAGTCCCTGCCTCGAAATTCTATTGTTGAACATCTTTTTCTGTGGTTGTTGCGACCAAAATCTTTTCCTTGTTCTTGAACGTCAATGTTTTATACATAACCCACCTTTGTCGCAGCCATGGTGACATATAAAAAAGAAAATCAGATGTTCTCCTCTTATTTTATGTTCCTGGAAACCATGCGTTTTGTGCATTTTTTTCCAGATTGTTCCCTTCCAATCACATATTCCAACTTCCAAGTCCTAGATATTGTGCCATAGTTGTTTCCAAAATAGCAATGCAAAGGGGTTTATAAAACGAATTCAGAGTTGTCACAAGGGGGCAACCATCTGCCAAGGTCTTGTGGCAGTGAATGCTTTTATTCTCTGAGTCAAAAACTTCATCCACCTGTTGCCTTTGTCATGTCCTTTCTGTCTTGTCGAGCATCTTCTGGCTCTGAGAAGCTTGTAGGATGCGCGCCATGAATGGATTCAAAAATGATATACCTTGAATACTCAGTCTTTGTGCTCAGCAAATTTATATTGTTATTTATTTGCGTTGTCTCTTTTGTTTGGTTCACTGTTGACTCTACGTTTGTTTTCTTGTCATATGATGTGGCGACTAGGGGGGATTGAATTTGACAAGAAGAAGGTTGAAGGATACATAGCAGGATTGGTACACAGTTCTGTGCTTGTAGTTTTCTAATTGTCTTTTTTTTTGTTTTTTGATTTTTTTTTCTTTTCTCTATTTTCATATAAACTGAAAATAACTAAGAAAGAACTTGAAAATCATAGTTTAAGAGATGAAACAAGTAATAGATGTTGAGTCCTATGAAATAGATACAAACTCCATTGTGCATGACAACATCGACGAGGTGTTGCATAGCAATGGCCCTTTTAGATTGGATGCATTCTCGTATACTGTAGGAGATTGTCTTTTCGATGCATTCCAAGTTCTATTGCATTTTCATTATTCCTCGACCGACTTGTGCAATGGATTGATAGATTATTTCTTGGGTTGTTTAAAAAATGGCGACACTGAAGCATTGGAGTCGTATGAATATGAATTGGCATCTGATTTTCTTTCACAATTGCATGGAATACATGATGTCACTACGTATTTTTCAAAGATGCGGTTGTCTGCATCTGCATTCTGCCTGCACATGAGAGGGGACTTTGGGGAGATACATTTTGTATACGGTGGTTGTCTAAGTGGATCAATATATCAATTGGAATATGGTCATTAACAAGAAAAATAAGATATCTACTATTCAACAGAACTGCATTTAGCGATCCATACTACATCTTGTTCCATGATGCCAATCCTGTCAATGGTCATTATGAACCACTACTGTATAG
The DNA here is from genome assembly GCA_009831015.1 of Picea engelmannii. Classification (NCBI taxonomy): domain Eukaryota; kingdom Viridiplantae; phylum Streptophyta; class Pinopsida; order Pinales; family Pinaceae; genus Picea; species Picea engelmannii. The sequence continues at coordinate 33,668 of ML787692.1, read as the reverse complement.
AAAATTATCCATATGCAATCTTGGAGGACCTCATATTTACTTGTCCCTCATTTGCAAATACCTTGAATCGCAATGGAAACGGATTATGCATCGTATACATTGTCGTGGCTTGTAGATAGCAATAATTGTTGCATCTAGTTGTGAAGATAGTTTGTTCAATGCAATTTTTTATTTGGTAGCAACAAAGTTCGATGTGCAGTCGTTGCGGCTTTAAACTGTACAATCCTTTTGCAATGCAATTATAGGCGGCATCCAAAAGGCTTTTCGTTGCTTGCATCAACACCTTTCGCCATATCTCCTAGAAAATATGCCAGCAATTGGAAGTTGGCAAGAATACCTTGTAAACATGGTACTGTCGTATGAAAAAGGAAATGTAGAGGGTGGCAGATTATGTTTGCAATGGCTATCTATCATATTTAGAGTAAATATCTAGGTCTGGTCGGCCCTGCCAGATGGCACTATCCATTCCTGGTCTATTGATTCAAATTATGATCAAACAATTGACATCATCTCATTGAAAACAGATACGACACATATCCATTATCAACCTTTGATGGGAAATACCATTGGTTAAGGGTCCACTATCCATGCCACCCAAACTGCATCAAATCTGCATATGCGTAGCATGCTATTTAATGAGAATGATACTCGTCCCAGTTGTGATGAGGCCATACAGGGCTTAAACAAAAAATGTAGACTAACTTATCACAACTTGAAAATGGTCATACGTGAAATTCATCCCAGTTGTGATGAGGTTATACAGGGATTAAACAAAAAACGTAGACTAACTTATCACAACTTGAAAAAGGTCATACGTGAGAGAAAAAAATACATTGGTAGTATAGGAAATACTGTCGGTTCATGGTCCAGTGTCAATGCCAACAAAACCACATCGAATCTGCATAAGCGTCGCATGCTATTTAATCAGAATGAAACTCATCCCAGTTGCCATGAGGTCATCCTGGCCTTGAACAAGAAACGTAGACTAAGTTATCACAACTTGAAAAAGGTCATACATGAGAGAAAAAAATACATTACTACACTTCCTTCTAGAGAGAAACTGACATATCACAACCTAAAAAAATTGTTCGTGCACAACACAACAGAAACATGTACGGTCAGATATCCCACAATGGTCATGGCATTGTCTGAGAGGAAAAAATCACATTTCGTGCGCTAGAACCAACACCATGCACTACTACCAATGAAAACCAACAAACACTTTCTACGCATACTTCCCTACGGAAGAAAGATGCAAGACAAACCTATATGAAACAAATCAAAGACACTCCTTCCATTGCATGTGCAATTTGAGATCAATTGAATTTCACAAAAAACACTAAGTCTTTCACACCTGATTTGGAAGCAAAATACCTTCGCTTGACACTAAATGATAAAACATTTTCCAGTGGCAAGATTTGTCTTCCATGCAAACATTTGCTTGAAAATGGAAAACTGCCACAATTTGCAACGCCTGACCAAATAAGATGTAATACACCACTACCAGATGTAAGTGCACTTACAGAACTTGAAGAGAGACTTGGGTCTCTGCAAATTACATTTGCACAAATCAAACCCTGGGGCTATAAATGACCCCAAATGGGCTTAACATGATCAATTATTAATGTGTCTGCCCAACTAGATGTTGTGCAAAAAGCCTTTCCACAATTCATTAGCGATACAATGACAATTGTTGTGGCTCTCAAAAGACGTTTGCAATACAAAAATGCATATCAGACAGGTAAAGTGTGTGTGCATGTTGTCATGAAAGCATTGAAAGAATTATGTTCCAAGGCCCTGTACAAAGCACATAACATTTGTATAAATGAGAACTGGAACAGTGTTATTGGAGAAGAGGATGACAGCTCTGCACAGACTCTCGAAACTGCTAGTGAATTTGATACAAGTGATTAATCGGAGAATGAAACACTTGCTGAGACATTGGTACATGGATTCATTTATTCATAGGGCATTTGTGACTTGCAAGACAAGATTGTCAAAATTGCACTTGTTGAGGGGCAACGCCCACTTGGAATATTCAAGGACAAATTTGTTGAGGAAATGAACTTCCCAACACTGTTCTATGGATACCCACGTCCCAGTGACATTACGGAACAATTATGTTACCATAAAATAATTCGATTGGAGATGCTACATTCAAGCGACGACTTCTCCTGTCACATAACAATTTGTTTTTTCAAAACAATGCGCATAACAATAGAGCAAGTATTGTCTTGCATGTGGGTGTGAATAAGAAAAGGCCAGTTACAAAGAAGAAAGTTGTTGGCCAAGGATGTCAAGTACAAAGTAAACCTAGAAAAAATCCTGAAATCTGATATTGGATACATAGATTTCAAAAACATTCGCATCTCTCATGACTATTTGCAACAAAACAAGAAAACTATTTTTGCAATGATCCGACAATTGGGACTGCCAACATTTTTCATCACATTTACAAGTGAAAAGCATTGCTAGGATCCATTGGTGGCATCAGTATCTGACTTGCATAGGAACAGGAAACATAAAAAACAAACCGATACACTGGAAAATAATGACATTGACTACCTCATAACAAAAGACCCAGTGACATGTACTCGCTACTATAGACATAGAATAAATGCTTTGAGACAATTGATATGCCATGATGAAACGTTTTTCAAAAAAATATCAGACTATTTTTTTGTGACTGAATTCCAGAATAGGGGGGATGAGCATGACCACACATTGTTGTGGATAGAGGGTGCACCAGTCTATGGAGCTGACAATAATTCACAGATCGAGCAGTTTGTGGACAAATACATAACATGCAACACAAATCATTTGGATCCAGAACTTGCCAAAGTTCATAGACATTATCATACAAAAAGTTGTAAAAAACGAAAAAACTCACATTGCAGATACAACTTCCCCGTGCCGCCAATGAGAACAACAAGAATCATAGAGCCACTTAGTTTAGAGGACAATGTTGTCATTGAGAAATCTAAATCCTTGTTCGCATTTCTCGAACAAGGAGAGTTTGATGAGTTGATGAGCTTCAATGACTTCTTGACAGAGCTAAATCTATCAGAAGATGAGAACATCCAAGCCATACAATGTACTCTTAAACAACCAACAATTTTCCTTAATTGAAAACTTTCCCGTATCTGGAACAATAGTTTCTCCAAGGACATGCCAGTTATGTGGAATACAAATATAGATGCGCAGTACGTCCTCAATGCATATGTTGCAGCATCGTACTGTACCTCGTATATGACAAAGGTTGACAAATCTATGACAAGTGCATTAAGAAGAATACACAAAGAACATGAAATAAGTCATATCGATGTTATACAAATGATACGTACGCTTGGTAATACATTACTTAATCTTCAACAAATGTCTTCTCAACAAGTAGTCCACATTGCACTTTCCATGCCCCTCAATCGTAGTTCAAGAAAATGTGTCTTCATAAACATATCTCCACTTGAGAAACATGCATTTGTACTTAAACCATCGTCTTTGCTAGAACAAGAGCCTGACAATTTAGAGGACGTGCTATGTCGCTCTATTATTGATTATTACCTCCAGCGTCCATCTCCTATTAAGCATATCTGCTTAGTAGAATCTGTATTGCATTACAAAAAAAATGGTGCGCCCATATCAAAAAGAAAAAAACCCTCTGTGATATGGTTTGTCAAATACAACAAACATACTGACTATGAAAACTATTGTAGAGAAAAACATAACTTCCCTACATGGGAAGCTGCGTATGTTAATCCAACATGGGGTGATCTAGAAAGTGCAATTAATGAACTAGAAAACCCTGACAATCTTGATGAGACATTCACAAACTGAAAAACAACTAGAACTCTTTGAAAGTCCTATGACTTGCAAGCAGATTTACCTCGTCCTCGGGCAAGCAGCATTGAAAAACGTATCAATCTTGGTTTTCAAGTCACAAAACATCCTTTCCTTATTGAAAATAATGAATACCACAGAACCAGACATCTGTTGAACCGAGAACAACAAACAATTCTAAAGGACATTGTGCTTAAAAAACACTTGAGCATGCAGACTCCTGTGCACTTGTTCCTTATAGGCGGAGCGGGAACATGGAAGACATTCACATCGAAAGCACTATTCCAAATGCTTATATGAATCTATGATTCAAACAATTCCTCTGATCTTATGAAACCAAAGGGCCTAATAGTTGCATACACAAGAAAAGTTGCATATAATGTAGGTGGGACAACAGTCCACTCCGCATTTTTGATGCCTTTTAACAAGTCACAGTTTCTTCCACTCAGCAAAGAAATGTTAGATACCTTGTCTAAGCTTTATGACGAACTACAACTTGTCTTTATAGATGAGGCATCTTTGATTGGAAGTCGCTTCTTGTATTCCATTGACAATCGACTAAGAAACATAAACATGTGCACGCGAAATACTTTGGAAACATTGACATGATTTTATGTGGGGATCTTTACCAGGCACAACCCATCCAAGATTCTTTGATATTTGAACAACCTACGGTTAACATGCAAACAGTGACGCATGACTTCTGGAGAGACAATATTAAATGCTTTGAATTGCATACTACAATGCGCTAGACAGATGAAACATTTATTGCAATTCTGAATAGAACGCAGACAAACAACCAAACACATGATGACTTAACATATATCAATTCGAGGTGTCTGCGACCTACACCAACAAACCCAACCTTCCCTTACATGTTCTACACAAACAGGGATGTTGCAATGCATAATAGGTACATGCTATCGCTCATGCCTTGCGATGATATCATCATCAATTCAATTGACCTAGAAGAAGACAACCATGGAAATGTGCCACGCCATGAACATACAACCACTTTAACTTTGAAACTTGTCCTGCAATTAGACATGCTTGTTGAAATATATGCTTGCAAGTATGATTCACAGGATGGCTTGGTCAATGGTGCAGACGAAATACTCAAAGGCTATACCAAAACAGAAAAAACTTGATGTCCTCTGGATTACGTTCCATGAACCGCATATAGGAAACCGACAAGCAAACAAGTTGGCTTATCTATATAATTCAAACACTGCAAGTGATTGGACACCTAGCTTGCGAATATCAAAGCCAATATTGACATCAACAAAGACAGGTCGACTGAAAATTCAAAAACAGATTCCAATTAAACTTGCATGTGCACGTACAGTCCACAGATCGCAAGGACTAACACTTGATAGTGTTGCATTTCAGCCTACTAGAATTCGAATACATGGGCTTGTATACACAACACTATCATGTGTCAGAAGTATAGACTCCTTGTATTTACTAAGCCATCCTACAAAAGATAACTTCAAAGTGAAACAAAAAGTTGATATTGAAATGCAATGCCTTAGAACTACCGCAAAGTGGCATCTGTAGTATGATTACCAATCCATACAAACAAACTCATTTGTATCAATTCTCTCGCTTAACACGCACAGCTTACATGCACACATGGATGATATACTCAATGACTATGAGACAATGCAATCCGATATTCTGTGCTTACAGGAAACATACATGGCATTATGCATACAAAACAAACAATTTCCAAATCACAATTACATATCAAGTTACATTACACATGGGGCGATGATATTGGTGAAAAAACATGTAACAATTTTGGAGCATATACATTTCGAAGAAAAGAATGTTGAGATGGTGCTTGCAAAAGTATTTTTCCATGGATCAGAAATTGCAATACTGAATTTGTATGTTGCTCCCCATGCAACATTCTCCAACATACTAAATGTTCTTTCCAATGCATTAGACCATTTGCTTCTGAACGAAACCATTGTCATTGTAGGAGACTTCAATATTGACATACTACAAAATAATGCCAAAACAAAAGAATTGGAAAACTACATGTGCAAATATAGTCTCCGCTTTCTTTTGAACAACATAAGCCAAGTACAAAACACACTTATTGACCATGTATGATCGAATGTGCCCATTTCTCAATACAACATCTTTATCTTAGACACATATTGGTATGATCACGATACAATTGGTATTGCACTTGAATTATGAGATATACATCAAACATATTGCAAAATCATATTTCTATGTTTCAAAGCATATTTGTCTAGCTTTTTGCGGAAAACCAAGTTATCCAACTTCTTAGTTTTCCCTAGTTTGTACACATACTGTTCTGATCACCATACAATTGGTATTGCACTTGAATTATGAAATGTACATCAAACATATTGCAAAATCATATTTCTATGCTTCAAAGCATCTGTATATCTTGTTGTGGAAAATTGAGATATCCAACTTCTTAGTTTTCCCTGCTTTGTAATTGATTTTGGGCACATAATTTTTTTTCTATATACACAAACATGGATGAAAAAAAAAATACATTCTTCTAACACTATCTGTTACTCTATTTTTTTTATTCTATTTTATTTAGTCTATGTACATATTACTTGTTTTTTTCTTTACATGTCAACTTATGTTGATGTCCACTTTGTTTTGTACTTTTTTTCATAGAAACAAACAGGAGAACTAGACATGACAAAGAACTGTTAACCAGAAATGTAGAAGAATCCATGAAAAGGTGCATATTTCTACCCATGTTCCATATCCAATAGTTTTTCATTTACTCTGTCTATATTTGTTGCACTGGTTTGCAGCTCTATTTTTTTTCTCCTTGGATACTCCATATCTTCCTGTACATTAACTTGTCTTCATGTCAATTCTATTTTCTGTGCTGCTATCTTGAAATACATAAATTTGTACTCCATCTTTTTTTTCATGTGTTCCTACATAGCAGCTTGCTTTCATGTCCATTGTATTCTCTGTATTGCTACATTGAAACAAGAACACAATAATTAGGCACAAGGATGGAGCCTTATGTGCCAAATCTGAAAAACTTGGAGTGCAATGTGTCGCAGCAAATACAATGCGTATGCCTGAGACTAAGAGGCATTGTTACAAAAAACTTTGATCTGCATATGTTGTCCAAGTTGTCCAATTTAGTTTTAAAAAATTAGTTATTTCATTTGTTTGACAAGTGGAGACAAAAATTTAATTTCAAAAATTATTCACTAATGTAATTTATTCTATTTGTACACAAGCATGGAATGAGGAAGCGGTTGGTCAGACTTGTGATAAATTATAGCATTATATAAATTACTATAAATCTTGGTGAAATGTTATAATATTCTATAAATTACTAAATCTCATGTTGCAGTCGGTCAGACTCGTGATACATAAGCATGACTATAAATGTGAACTCGTGAGTCCGCCAACCCGCACATAGTGTCACATCTATTTTATACTATATTTCTATTTTATTTACTCTATATACATATTCCTTGTTTTTTTCTTTACATTTCAACCTATGTTCATGTCCATTTTTTTTGTACTTTTTTGTCATAGAAACAAACGGGAAAATCGGACACGGCAAAGAACTCTCAACCAGAAATGTAGAAGAATCCATGCAAAGGTGCATATTTCTACCCGTGTTCCATATCCAATAGTTTTTCGTTTACTCTGTCTGTATTTGTTGCACTGGTTTGCAGCTCTGTATTTTTTCTCCTTGGATACTCCATATCTTCCTGTACATTAACTTATCTTCATGTCAATTCTATTTTATGTGTTGTTATCTTGAAATAAATAAATTTGTAGTCCATCTTTTTTTTCATGTGTTCCTAGGTAGCAACTTGCTTTCATGTCTATTGTATTCTCTGTAATACTAAATTGAAACAAGAACATAGTAATTGGGCACAAGGATGGAGCCTTATGTGCCACATCTGAAAAAATTGGAGTGGAATATGCCGCAACAAATACAATGCGTATGCCTGAAACTAAGAGGTATGGTTACAAAAGACTATGATATGCATACGTTGTCCAATTTGTCCAGCTATATGTTTTTCCCATAGTTGATGTGTTTCTATCACTTGATAATTATCACACTAAGTGTTGTTCTGTGAGGCATACAGTTCTTTCCTCCCTTTCTTTTTCCTCTTCTATACTTATTCATTCTCGCTTTTCTTCTTCCCCTCTATTATCCATTTCTGATTCTATACTTAGTCCCATGTTTGTGCTCGTGGGTTCCTAGGATGGCGGAGTGACGGATTCCATCTTCATCTATATCTTTACATCACGAGTCTGACCGACCGTCGTTCGTTTTCATAGTTGGCAAATTTTGTGGCCGCGGGTTCCTGCGTAGGGGCCATCGAACTCTCATGCCTCGTGTTCACGGTATACATCTTGCACCCGAAACTTCGGTGCTCTACAATTTGACCCCAGACTCGAACCTCCAAGCCTCAGTCTACTTAAGATGACTCCGTCTGAATGCTTGCATATAAATGTGCCAAGTCATATATTTTGTCTATTGCTTGTTGAGATAGATATAAACAACATCTTTTTTATCTTGAACCAGGGTCTGTTGAGCTCCAACTATATTCCATGGCTGAAAATATTTTTCCCAATTCCTTTCCACACTTAGCCAAATTTATGGCCTCGGGTTCCTCCCAATGCATTATCGAACTCCCATGGCCCGTGTTTAGATATACATCTTGCACCCAAAACTGCAGTTATCTACAATTCAACCCTGGACTCCTCGAACTCACAAGCCTCACTCTGACTATGATAACTTTGTCTGACCACCCCTCCTTTCCATACTTAAGACCAAGTGTTGTTATGTGACACATAAAGTTATTTAATCCCTTTGTTTTTCTCTTCTATACTTGTTGCTTTTCCCCTTTTCTTCTTCCCATCTATTATCCCTTTATGCTTCTATACATAGTCACATGTCTATGCTCGTCGGTTCCCGGGGTTGCAGACTCAGAAATTCTATATCCATCTATATCTTCACATCACGACTCTGACCGACTGTTGTTCATTTCCATACTTAGCCAATTTTATGCTCGTCGTTTCCCAGCTAGGCCCTATGGAACTCTCATGCCCCAAACTCTCATGCCCCATAGTCGATGTGTTTTCACTTGACAATTATCAGACAAACTGTTCTTCTGTCAAGCATAAAGTTCTTCGCTCCCTTTCTTTTTTTCCTATTCTATACTTAGTCGCATTTCTATGATAGCGGGTTTCTAAGTCACAGACTCACAAATTATATATCCATCTATATCTTGACATCACGAGTCCGACCGACCACTTTCGTTTCCTTAGCCAATTTTATGGCCGCGGGTTCCCGGGTAGGCGTTATTGAACTCTCATTCCCCGTGTTCGGAGTATACATCTTGCATCCAAAACTTGGGTGATCTACAATTCCACCACAGACTCCCACGTTAAAAAAAGTACCAAATCATCTTTCACTCCCCTCCATCCCCACCACCTTCGCCCCCTCCCAATGCACATTAATTATGATTTTACTAGTGACAACTCACCACATATGTTCGAAAAGATTGGCATTAATAAGCGGAAAGCTCGAGAACATCTCCCATTAAAATGCATTAATGGGAGAATATTATGGAATCTGATTAGTTTCTTTCTAATCAATCTTGAATTCGCAAAAAATGTTGGTTATTTTTTTTTTTTTTTAAGGTGTCATCATAGCAAGAATGCAATATTGTACTGGCCCATTGTCATCTACAAAGGTGTTGACATGATGCCCCTTTTTAGTATTGTGCATATATTACAGGTTCACATATTTGAGAGTATGCTTGCATATGAAAATGTTGCTTCACCCTTCCAATTTGAACATAGTTTGCATTTGGGCCACAAAGAACACTAATAAAATAAAATAATATGAAAATTGTTTAAGTAAATATAAACAAATTATCTTCTAACTTGAACCTGATTTTGTCAAGATCCAGGTATATTACATAGCTCGCAATGTTTTCCCCGCTTTTCCATACTTTCTCGATTTCCCTACCATCTTCACACACTTTCCCAGTGCAAATTGATTACGCTTTTATTAGCTTTGAAAAGATTGGCATTAAAAGGCAAAAAGGTCGAGGACATCTCCCATTAAAACACATTGAACCAAGATTTACCGGAGATTATATTATGATGTTGCAGTGTCCATTTTAAATACAATGAGGAGCAAATGAACGTTCTCATCACCTTATGGCTATAACTCGACAACATTTTTGTGGAGATACCCTGAATATTTTCAGGCGCGAGGACCAGAGTTTTCAGTGGTCCATAGCTTATGACTACTACTCATCCACTTATGCCCAGAAGAAAGTTATCTTGACATCTGAAATTGCAGCAGCAGATAGTGTCCCCGATTTTTTTTACTTTAAGGACTTGGTCACGTGTTGCGCAAAGAACTATATTCTGAACCAACGAATTATCCAGATGGGAAACCATTCCCAAGTCTCTCTATCGCCTCAAGTATTTAGAAATATCTGAACATTTCCCGATCCAACGCCTACTTTCAAGGGCGAGAATTGCAGACAGTTCTTAAAGAAGCATGGTAATGAATTGGACCTCTTGTCGAAGTTCTTACAAGACCCAGTGCCCACTCCCCAGGACATAGCCATATTATAGGTTAGTGCATTTAAAAACCTTTTTCGACAAATTGCATGGCTTTTCACGAGGATAACAAGACAAGAAAGTGCATACGACATCTCTCGAATGATTCTGTATATTTTATATTTTACGGTCAAGGAACAAATCATCTTCCATTGCAACAAGTTGATTTCTATTGAAATCTCTTCCTAGTTATTGCAATACAGAAGGCAAAAGAAATTATTTATGTCATCTTATTTAATTTTCGCCATGGGGAATTGCTATCCATTTCTTGGACTATCTATGTATAAGAAGTTGAACTCTGAATTTGACCCAGTAACATTCTCGTGCCAGATATTATGGAGACACAACACTTACCAACATTTTTATAAAGTCTTTAATGATTTTGCTTCAGTTTTTAAAGCATTGATATTTGGAAAGTATTTTCCCCGGTTGTTTGGCCAATTGACAAAGTTCTTGGATAGGAAGGGCACACTAGAAGAAATGGAGAACTATAATGTTATAATGATTTTTGGGTCTAAACAAAATCCTTGCTTCCTTCCATGTCACATATCTGATACAATGTTTTTTCCTGGAATAACAAGGGAGTGCATCTACTGGTTGCATTTTTTCCATGAAAAAAAAAGGTCAATTCATCTCTCTGCCTTGGAAAGTCAGGGATTTCATGGTGAGGAACCACTTCAATAGTTCTTTCACTGACACTATCCTAAATGAACTCGGTGCCATTACCAATGATTTGCACAAGCAGAACCGAAAAGACCCGGGTGAAAAAAGTGCCCAATCCCCGACTACCACACCCAAGACCACAATATCTCATAGTAATACTCCAACAACCTACCCAAGTAACAAAGTCACACACAGTTCTTCAGGCAGAGGAGGAGATAAAATTGAAAGTTGTCACAAACTTCCCACGAGCAAAAAACGGAAAACAATAGTCCAAGAACAGGAGGAATCGAGGGGAGAAATTGATATCCACGATCTCTCCCTTGAAGATATGGAACTAGAAATTGACATTGACAAAATTTTCCCTGACAACGACCACCTAGAGAACACTGCTCTGCACAATCCTGGGATGGAAATAATTGGCATAGATACATTGGATGAAGAAGAGTCTTTTGCATTTCAGAGCGTTGTTTTGACAACGAATCCAAAAAATTGATTATTGAAAAGAGAGATGTAAAGAATAAGAAAGGGAAATCTCTTTCAGAGATCAACCTATGCAACATGTGCCCTTCCCAGATCTCCCAGATACACCAAGAAACTAGAGATGCTCTAGACAAATCTATTAGCGACCTTGAAACAGAAAATGTCATGTTAAAGGAGCGAATCAAAGAATTGGAGGCAACTCTAATGCCTCTTCCACTGTTTGCTACTCCTTTGGCAATGGTCGGACCCAAAGCACCTGCACCAAAGTTAAAAGGATCAGCAAGCCGTCTCACATCGACCCGAGGCTGTGTGGAAAAGAATATAAACAAAAGAATGGAATTAATAACATAAGCTTGAGATATGTCAAAGAATACGGTCTCTTTTGGAACAAGAGCGCATGCTTTTCATGAGTATCTACAAGCAGTTCTCAAGAACAAGCAAGGTTCCTACCTCGATGCAATTTTACTATTTGGTGTTAAAGTTATCGGTATGATGGAATTCAGAAGAAGACAAGAGGATCTCCCTTTCCTGGATCAAATAGACCAGCTAAACGCATGTTGGAAAGAAAAGGTAAAGAACTTGAATGGTATCGTTCAAGAATGTAGCCATACCATATCTAGAAGAGACAAACTATTCAAGAAGCTAACTGAGATAGCTCTAGCTGTCAGCACCAATGAATTCCAGGACCCAAAATTGATATTCAACTCATTGTTTTTAACCAAGCAAGTATTTGATGATCAAGTTCATATCTATAAAATATTGTCATTTGAAAATTTCTATGGCATTCTTGAATATGGTGAAGATGACGTGAAAACCTAGCTAGTCGATTATGCAATTAAAATCCAATATATTCAAGAAGCATTGCACAACTTGTCTATTGATCTAAGGGACTTGGAAAGTGAATTCTTCAATATAAAATTATGGCATGAAATCAACGTCGCGCCCATGAGGAGCTACATTGAAGAATGGTTCAAAAAGGTTGTCGACCATATTACCAATGAAGGTCAAAGCCGAGGAAAGCCATAAAACGACATCAACGGGCAAATGACAAGGCATGGGACACCATCATAGTAAGTTGATACTGATTACATTCTTCTGTCTTCATCCACTTACTCTAACAAAGCTTTAACCGAGATCTGGCAATTTTCTCTTTCTTCTTTCCAGGTTTTGTTGTTTTCCATCGTCGACTTTCTTCTTTCTACAAACTTCATTCTTGTACATCTTTATTTTGTAGTCCGCGACAATCCCAATCCGAGTCATTCTGGCAAACGCATTTTTATTTCACAAAAGATGTACTGAACTATATATTTTTTTACAAATTCGAAGACAACTATTTTGGGGAAATATTCTCAAATGTATTTTGTGACCCAGTTTATCTGAATATAAATATTTGAGGTTATTCTATGGTGATCTTCAATGTCTGGTGTTGTTATTTGAAATTTGTATTTCTTCTTAAAATTAACTCATTTCCTTGTACATGTTCATGTTCTATATTGTGCATATATTGCAGCTTCCTATATTAAGATACATTAATATGAATACATTTTAAATAAACATAAACAAAATCCCTTTAAACTTGAACCTGACTTTCTCAGGCTCCTGGATTGCCCGCGGGTTGACCGGTTAGCGAATTGTCAAATCCTCATTTCCATCTATATCTTCACATCGGGAGCCCGACTGACCACCATCCCTTTCAACACTTAGCCAATTATCTCACCGCGATGTCCCAACTTAGTGCTATCGAATTCTTATCCCACGTGTTCCGTGATATACATCTTGCACCCAACACTTCCGTCATATACATTTTGTACCCAACAATTTCGTGATACACATTTTGCAGACAACACTTCCGTCATTTGCAATTCGAACCCGGACCACTGGAACTCGCAAGTTTCACTATACCCGGGTTCACAATTTTCGAAAAAATGACTAAGTAATGAGAAAGATAAAGTACAAGGAACAGAGAAATAGGAATTTGGTTAAGTATAGAAGACGAAAAAGAAGGGTTAATATATTCACATCTGTAATAGATATCCCATTTCCTGGCAAGATCTTTTCTGCATGTTTATGGAGAAGTTATATAATTATTGCATATACTTGGAAAGAAGTGAGAAGGTGACGGGCACAAAACACAATGACTAGGAATTGGAAATTGTCTGAACTTGCCAACCCGACGATCCACGAAAGATAGTGCAAAAAATGGTTGTGGAAAGCGGTCGGATAGGCTTCAAAATAGGCTGACAAGGGTTCCCGAGGAGACGTGAGGCCCTGACAGTCAAATTGTATTGATCGAAACTTTTGAGTGCAAACTGTGTAACACGGAAGAGGGGCTGATGTAGGAGTCCGGAAGTCAATTTGTATATCGCGGAAGCTGGGGGATTGTTTGCAGGTCAAGGAACACTGGAAGTGCACTCCGCTTGTTCGGGAATCCACAAGCGAAAAAGTCGGGTAAGTATCCGTGAAAGAGATTCCAAGAAATGTCGAAATATGGAAAGCAAACGCATGGGCTTCAAAATGGGGTGACAATAGTTCCCCAGGAGACGTGAGGACCCAAAGGTCAAATTGCAGGTCTCAAAACTTTCGTCTGCAAACTATATATCATGGAAGATGGTACGATGTGGGAGTGCGTCAATAAATTTGCATATTGCAGAGGTCTGGGTGCTATTTGTAGGTCACGAAACAATGTAAGTGTAATATAGAGCCCGCTTGCTCGGGAATCCACGATCTGAAAAGTGTCTAGGCATCCAATGGCTAGCGGTTGGTCGGAGTCACGATATAAAAGCATGAGCACAAATGTGAACCCATGAGTCCACCAATGCGCTCATTGAGACATTTTCGGAAAAACAACTAAGTAACGAGAAAGAGAGAGTAGAGGGGAAAAAGAAACGGGAATTTGGTTAAGTATAAAAGAGGGAGAAGAAGGTCCAATATATTGAAATCTGCAATAGATATTCCATTTCCTAGCAAGATCTTTTCTGTATGTTTCTGGAGAAGTTGTATACATATTGCAAATACTTGGAAAGAAGTTTGAAGGTAGCGGGCATAGGAAACAACAACTAGAAATTGGAAATTTCCTGAACCCGCGAACTCGATGATCCGCAAAAGAGATGTCAAGAAATGGTCAAGTGTGGAAAGTGGTCGGATGGGCTTCAAAATAGGGTGGCAAGGGTTCTCGAGGAGACGTAAGGCCCCGACTATCAAATTATATATATCATAACATTTCAGTGCAAAATGTGTAACACAAAAGAGGGTATTCCTGCCATCCTCAATGCATATTCATTCTGGTTTTACTAATAATAACTCAGTGCACAGGTTCGTTGCATTAACAAGCAAAAAACGCATTCAACAACCATTTACGAGAGCTCGACCAACCCCCAGGTTGGCACTATTATAAATCTTGCACCCAAAACTTGCGTCATCTACAATTTCGCCATATACATCTTGCACCCAAAACTTCCATGGTCTACAATTCATGCACATATTGGAACATGGTTTACATTTGGACCACAAATAATCTATTAAGATACATTAATATAAATACAATTTAAATAAATATATTTCAACTTGAACCTGACTTTTTTCAAACTCGTGGATCGGTCCTATATCGTCACATCATGAGCTTGACCGACCGCAGTTCCTTTCAACACTTAGTCAATTATCTCTTCGCAGGGTCGCGACTTAGCGCTATAGAATTTTTATGCCCTTTGTTCCGTGATATACATGTTGGTTCGCTTATTGGCATTTATAAGCAAAAAACACATTCAACAACGATTTACGGGAGTCCGACCGACCCCCGGATTGGCGCTATTATAAATCTTGCACCCAAAACTTCCGTCATCTACAAGTGCGCGATATACATCTTGCACCCAAAACTTTTGTAGTCTACAATTCGTCGCGACTTAGTGCTATCGAATTCTTATGCCCCCTCTTCCATTATATACATGTTGCACACAACACTTCCGTGATATACATTTTGCACCCAACACTTCCGTCATTTACAATTCGACCCAGGTTCACAAAACTTTCAAACCATTTATCACTCTCTTCAATCCCCGCCACATTCTCGCCCTTCCCAATGCACATTCGTTATGCTTTTACTATCGACAACTCAGTATACAGATTCGCTCATTGCCATTAATAAGCAAAAAAGACATTCAAGTATACGGGAGTCCAACCCACTGTCGTTGCTTTTCATACCTAGTTGTTGGGTTGCCGTAACCGAACTTTCCTTCTCCCTTTTTTGTGATATACATCTTGCACCTAAAACTTCACAAATATTTTAAAGCATTTATCGTTGCCTTCCATCCCCGCTACCTTCCCAATGCACATGGATTGTGATTTTACTAGTGACAACTCAACACACATGTTCAAAAGAGATTGACATTGCTTTGCTTAGTCACAGGTCGCCATACAAGTTTTCTTAACAATATTACTCGACTCTCCCCATTTTCCAAAAATAACCTTATAAGCTACTTGGCAGGGACTACGCTGCCACGCAACACTTGTTATAGATGGGTTTAATATGAAGGATTAATGTTCCTATATTGTAATAGGACCTAGAATATAGATATATTTAACCAAAATAATTATTTCATAACTTTGATACATCTTTATAAGTGGGTATTTATTTTGAACAGGACCATAGGTAAAATTAAGCTTCACTAATAAAAACATCCATGGAATTACACTCTAAATGAATATTCTTAAGATAATGGGTAGTGATTAAGGCCTTGCAATATAATGTAAAAAATAATCACAAACACAATATTCTTAATAATTTATTAACTATTATTTTTATAACTATTTTTAAATAATGTTTTTAAAATTTATTCAAGTCAAAATGGTTTCCCCTGTAGCTTTGTGAAATTTTGACCTTCCTCATGTTGCCACTCTAAAGTTTATTCTTTGATTTTGTTTTCTTAATAAATTATTATTAATAATAGTTATTATATATGTGTTTCATTTATAAGAAAAAATTGATAAAATTTAATTGCATTTATTAAAATAAAATTTAATTGTTAAGGATACAGGGCATAACAACTTAAATTAAATTCAAGTGATATTTAATTGACAATTTTATAATTTTTTATATTAATTAAATTTGGTCTCAATGGATGTTAACCATCATCATCATCATATCAATATATTATTAATTAATATAATAATAATATAGACTTAATTATAATTATATATAACTATTAAAATTATAAAAATAATTATATTTATTTAACTTAGTGTGTTGTTATTAATTTTTTTATCACACAAGGTATACGACCAACACATATTTTTAAATATCATTATAATTGACATCTTTATAACTTAAATAGTGAACCAACTTCAAATAAGATCA
>ML787692.1:0-16691 GCA_009831015.1 Picea engelmannii | reverse complement strand
AAAAATTACAACATCGACATGTCTATCTGAGGATTGTAGTTATTGAATTATAAAATTATAACTTAAATAGTGAACCAACTTCAAATAAGATCATTTTAATTTCAAGATCTTTTTTTTTTTGTAAGTAAGTATTCTATAAAAAACCTTTCAGAATAAAAAAATTACAACATCGACATGTCTATCCGAGGACTGTAGTTATTGAATTACCCCGTGGGGAAACCAATTTAGCTAGCCTCCCAGGTCTAAAACTATTGTTTCATAAAACCAGTCATATAACATAATTAAGCACCTAGAGTGGAATCGCCCTGTGGGGAAACCAATTCACCCAGGCTTCTAGACCCTCTAGGACCAACATAAGACAATCATAACATATTATAACTGAAAAGACAAGTGTAAAAATATAAACAAAACAACCAACATGCCATGTAGTCTGACACCTGTGCATCTCAAGTTGTGGGCATGTAGCGTGGCGTCGTATCCAAGGTGGGTGCCTGGAGTGTTGGAGCCAAGTCTGGTGCTGCATTGTCCACTCGAGATCTGTGCAGAGCTGGGACCAATATCATCTCTGCGTCCCCTGGTGCATTTGGTGCCGCTTCTGATGGGTGGCACGAACCATGCGAAGAGGAGAGCATTTGTAGGATTTGTGTCCCCTTTTTGTCCAAGACTTCCAGTCGAAAGCACAGGTCTTCCACCTCTTTACGCACCTCAAACACCAGACCTTGCAAAATTGCAAGGCCATCTTGTACCTTTGTGTTGGTAGCACAGTTTGAGTAGAAGTGGGGCTGCTCTTGATGCTTCTCATGGCAGTCGAAGAAACCTTCACGTGGAGATTGGACCGGTGGCGATTGCACCGGCGAAGGCACATGAGTAGAGTTCTCGGGTGAATTGGGAGGGACGACCAGGGCGGGTTGCGAAGAGGAGGCCAAGTCTGGTATCGGCGCTAGGTTGAAGCCGAGTGAGTTCCCTAGGAGGTCAAACCATTCAACTCTACACGCATAGGGCGAGGAGAGAGGTGAGAGACCACTGAGACTATGAGCGGACTGCTCCAAAGACGCTGGCGAGGAGAGTGACGAGCTATGCGAGGGTGCGGGGGCAGGCGGGGGTTGAATTTACAGGCGCGACTGATTTTGTTGTGTTAAGAATCTGAATAGATCTACAAATATAATCACTACAAATACTGGATACACAATAGATCCACAGAGCAAGATAGAAGAAACCACACTTTATTATTACCAAACCCTTGAGGTGTGGCAACACCATACAATGGATCCTATTATGGAAGGGATCCTCTCCTGTTCACTTGGCTACCTTAATATAATCACCTCTCTAGCTATCTTGTTAAGAACATGAACAGATCTACATATATAATCACCACAAATACTTAATACACAATAGATCCATAGAACAAGATAGAATAAACCACACTTTATTATTGCCAAACCCTTGAGGTAGGGCAACACCATACAATGGATCCTATTATGGAATAAATCCTCTCCTGTTCACTTGCCTCTTTGAGGGGTCTTCCTCATATTGAGCTACCGCTCCAAACATAATATTTCTCTTCATGTCCCATTACATTGCTTGAACCCCTTTATATAGTGCTACCATAACCTAAGAACATTCTAGAGGAGGGATCTTCTAGAAGTAGAACTTTCTATGAAGTCCTCTTACATTTATTATATCTAACTACCATAGTGGGCCTTATTTAATAATATAGTGGACCTAGTCCACCTTACATTGAATGGCCTCCACTATTATCACTATGGGCCCTCTGAGCCCCCCCACTACCTCTCTAGCTACCTTAAATGTTGCCAAGCCGAACCGCATTTGGACTTCCCACGCAATCTTTTCACGGCTGGAGCAGAGCAAAGGTAAGCAAGCACAAGGAAGTGACGTGGATGGTTGATGAGCACCAGAGGAGGGCAATGGATGGCTCTGGCAGAACATAATAGAGATGGAGGCTGGTGAGCTTCATGGTATGGATACCACTGAGAGGGGATGATGCACACACACATAGGTGACTAGAGTAATGGCGGATCCATCGAACGGACATGAGGCCAGAGCAGAGCGCACTAGGATTAATGGCGCTCTGGTAGCAATGAATTATCTTTAAGTTCATGATGTGGGAGGTAGGGAGGGGCATGCGCCTGTCACATGGCTGTTGCTGTGTTGGCAGTCGCCATTCCCATCCTCACGACACCTGTCCAACACTGACACCCCATCCGGGGGAATTTCAAGATCTTTATTATTCTAATTAACAACTTTAATATGAAAACTTCCCTCAAATTACTTGGACATCCTCATTCGCCAACTTAGTGGGTATGCTAATATTTTAGGTTTTGTGAAATGTCCAATTTCACTATAAAAACTCTAACAAATTATTTTTATTTTAGTAATATTAATATAATACCCTATGAGTTGAGACTACATAATTATATATAACAAAGAAGTTAAATAACAACCTATACACACTAGCATCTAGCCTAACTTCTAAAATAAAAAATTAGTAGCGAGGGGTTTACTTAAAACCCTAACCATCTAATAAAGTTAGGGATGTAACCAGGGTTCGGAGGTGGTGTCAAATTAGGGTTTTGATGTCAAAACCTTAAAGGGATATTAGATATCCATATAGGTAGATCAGGTCACTGGTGTGGTAGGACTCAGGAGCAGAAGGAAGCAACCATGTCGAAGAGAGGTACAGTTTCTAACGTTTGAATCCAACTTCGATGAGTTCTCAATATAAAGTTTATTATTCATTATAATCTGTAAACTGATATTATGCATGCATTGGTGCAGGGCGCGGAGGGAGCGCTGGAAACAAGTTCAGGATGTCACTGGGTCTCCCAGTGGCGGCCACAGTGAACTGCGCAGACAACACAGGTGCCAAGAACTTATACATCATCAGTGTTAAGGGAATCAAGGGTCGTCTCAACAGACTTCCCGCAGCATGTGTCGGAGATATGGTCATGGCTACAGTGAAGAAAGGCAAACCTGATCTCCGAAAGAAGGTTATGCCTGCCGTCATTGTTCGTCAGAGGAAGCCATGGAGGCGAAAGGATGGTGTTTACATGTATTTTGAAGGTATTTACTTGACATCCACTTATGTCTCCCTCTGTTTGTTCTTGCAATTCAGTCTTGGAATAATGGGGTTTAATTTATTGTTCAACGGTGTTTAGGGTCTGTGGAATCACTTGCAAACCATATTGAATCCAGCGCAACAGGGTTTTTTATCGGATTGTGATCACTTTACCCATTCACGCGTTTGATTTTCGTTTTATGTTTTCCGTATTATCGATGCCAAATACGGCCTCAGCAAACAGACGGGAATTGTGCTTCAGCGTTTTGAAGTTATGTTCAACATAAACTATATAAATAATCTGTATTTTCATTTCTTCTCTTTGAAACAACAAGTTGCTTCCTTTTATCACCGTGAAGCAAGCGTGCCCTTCCCCATTTTAGGAATATTTCAATGCGATGTAGGTGCCTTACAGTACTCTAGAATATCCCCTCGGCTAATAACCTACTATGGGGGTCCCTACTTTGCCAAAGTCGCTCAGGACTTAGACCTGTCCCAACCTGTTGAAGCAGCCTGTTCAGAGGCTAGATGGGCCACGAGGGGTGGATCCTATCTTTGGGGGCATGGAACATTGCTGCTTTATCAACTCAGGAATCAATGATAAGAAACATATATGATCTGTTTTGTCAACTCCTGACAACCAGATTTTACAGTAAGGTTTCCTGCCTGCTTATACAACGCTATCATAACAGTAATTAGAACCCACAGACTAGACAAGTTGAATAAAACCGAATAAATCAGAAACTTTAATAGAATAAATGAAGTGTCCTGATGCATGCAGGGCCATTAATTTACCTTATTATTCTATGGTAGTAAAACAGAAACAACTAGAAGATTCATGACAGAAAACAATTTCAGTGGAGGAGTAAATCCTTTAAGCAACAGAAACTGTGATACCAAGAAATGGCACATTATTCTATCTTGTCCCCAAATAGTGGTGGCGAGGTTTACAAACTTCATTCTGTGCAGCGTCTTCCTTAGCTTGAATACTTCTTGTGGCTGGTGCTTTGTTCTGTCGTCTGCATCCTCTATTGTCCAACTGTTTTGGATGACTAAGCTGCTAACATGGCATTAATGCGCACGTACCTTCGTGTTTTTCCTTTCATGATTAATTTTTAGATCTGATTACAGATCAGACCTACCCTCTTTATGTTGATGGCCACCATCCACTAGTTTGGTATCTCCACAATCTTATCTTGGGACTTGCGTGTATTGGATATTTGTTTCTGGCTCTTACATTGGCCATTGCCCTAGACTCTTTGCCTTAACTCGGGCTCTGGCTCTGGCTCTGGCTTTGTCTCAGGGTCAGTCTTGGGACTTGTGGGTATTTCATATTTGGCTCTGGCTCTAGCTTTAGCTGTAGCTCTGGCTCTTGTTTTAGCTTCTTCTCAGACTCTTTGCCTTACTTCAGGCTCTGGCTTTGGCTCAGGCTTAGTCTTCTCTGGTTTCAGTTCTAGCCTTCCATGTTTGCCACCGTCTTTCTCTAGCTGCCTGACAGTCTTCTACCAGGTGGACATTTTACTTATGGGTCTTTCGTTTCTTTGTAATCTGAAACCTTTTCTGAATATTTTTCTTAAATTTTTGTTTTGAACCTCTTTTTCCAATTAATATGGTACTCAAGAATAATTCAGACTTCCAGTTTTTATTTTTATTTTTGGTTTTATATTTGTTTATTAAATTTATTTATTTTTCATTTCTAGTATTTTGTAATATCTTTCTGCTATGCCCAGTGATCTTTTGTCAGGTGCTTCCAGTCTCATTGGCTGAGTTCAACAAGTTGGCAAACTTCCCCAAATATATGCATATAATTCATCTGTCAGGCCATGATCAGATCTTTCATTGTCTCTTTTTCCTAATGCCAGGAAGCCATACTCTTTTCTCTTGTTGTTTTGCCCTTTCAACCAAATGTTTGCATGCAGCATAGTCTGTCAATTTTTCCATTCCCAAGGATGCATGCTCCAATACCAAAATAATCTGTTTTCTCAACTCCTGATAAACATATTTTACAACAGGGTTTCCTTGCTGCCAATACAGTGTTGTTATAACAGAATTAAAACCCCGAATAAAACTGAATAAATTAGAAGCTTTGGCAACATGAATGGAGTGTTCAGATGCATACGGGAGCATTAATTTACTCAGATCACAATCCATGGGATCAAAATTGTAGAATAGCAAGATTCATGGCGGAGGACAGTTTCAACAGAGGAATAAATCCTTTGAGCTACAGAAACTCTTATGCAGAGAAATGTTACTGCAGTATTTTATCTTGTGCCCTAACAGTGGCAGCAAGGTTTGCAAAATTTATTCTGTGCTGCATCCTTTTGACTTCCTTAGCTGGACTGCCTCCTTCCGCCGGTGGCATGACCTCTTGTGTGCAGCCTATCCTCTGTCTTTTAAAGAACTGAAGGGAGCTCTAACAAGCCAAAACTCTCTTCCAACAATCTGTTAGGATGACTAAGCTGCTAATGTGGCATGAATGCCCAAATAGCTTTGCTTTTTTCATTTCCATGGTTATTTTTTATATCTGTTTACAGATCAATCTACATTCACATGTTGTATACAATTTTGTCAAGCAACATATCTGGATTTTGCAAGCAAATCTTAAGGCATTTTGATTTCTTGTTACTGTATGTAGGTGCTTAAGTTTATCGAGTTTCTTATCTAGCTGGATATTCCAGCTCAAGGATATATTTTTTAATGAAACTCCTTTGCTGTCGTTTTGAGCACTTAATAATATAAGCTGATTGTTTTGTTTGTGTAGTTCCAGTGAACGATGTGTCACTGTTATTCATACCTTTTTTTTGGTTTGTTTTCTTGCAGACAATGCTGGTGTAATAGTAAATCCAAAAGGAGAAATGAAAGGTCAGTATATTTTAAGTAGTTGCATGTTTTTATTTGAATATTTGTAAAGCAAATACCCAGGTCTAGCGAGAAGTGTTAGTTGTCACTCATTAATTATATGGAATTATAGAAATGGCACATGCAACAGCCTGTGATTCCTGCTGATATGCTCCTGTATGATTATGTTCTTTCTGTTTTATAGGTTCATTTATGTGTGCTTATTAAATATTCCACTGTCACAGGATCTGCTATTACAGGACCTATTGGCAAGGAGTGTGCTGATCTATGGCCCAGAATTGCTAGTGCTGCAAATGCTATTGTCTAACTAGGGGCTGTGTGAAGTGCTTGAGTGGTTCAGATGACATTCGACCTTCAGAAATTTACACAATTCTTTATGACGACTTAGCTTGCAAGGCTAGATATTATCAACATTTTTAAAATACTAGGACATTTTCTACAATGTATTCCTTACTTCAACAACATTGTTGGAAATAAGGTCCAGTTTTTGCCTGAGTCAATTTGATATTGTTATTTTCCAAAGGTTTTTAAGTGAGAAATTCCTGTTGTCGGTTTACAACTTATTTTCTTACCAATATGTATTTTGTTGGTTTATCAATAGATATGTCTTTGTATCTTGGCCTTGAGCTTGTTTTTTGTGACATACATAGTTTTTAATCATATATAACGAATGGGTATTTTAGTGGCTGTGGGTTTACAACTTGTTTTATTACCAATGTGTTATTTGTTGGTTTATTAATAGATTTGTCATTGTAATTTGGCCTTGAGCTTGTTTTTTGTGACATACATAATTTTTCTCATATATCACGAAGGGGGATTTTAGTGCTTATGTAGTTTTGATTGTTCCCATTTTACTTTTACATTTGATGTTTGGTAAGATCTATCCATACTCAAATACGAATGGATCCCCCTCATGAAGCTTTTCTAGAGTTGGCACATGTGATGGTAGTATATTTTGTATCTGTGCATCTTGGTTGTTTTTTTTAATATGTTTTTTTTAAATATCCTTTGCTTGTTCCTAAAATTATAAATATAGAACTCCGTCCATAGATCAGCACCTTGTACATCCATAATTTTATACTAGGTCTGCAGATATATTCTTAGAACAGAAACATAGCAAAAATGAAACATAGATTTGAATTATGATTGTTGATTAACATGCTGGACTTGGGATTCATGGCTAAAATACTTACTTGGAAACTCTGCATGGAGTTGCCTCTTCTTCCATGCATGCAAGCAGAGCATAGAGAGCTTCATTCATGATGATTTCCAGGCAGCTATGAAGTTTCCTTTTAAAAACTGGTTATTATGCAGCTGAGCAAAGATTCTCGTGTAATGATGTAGCTTTTTTCTCAATATGGGCACTAAGGTGGTCATTTTGGTCATCGTTGTCCCTCATTTGTGAATTGAAAGCCAATTATAGTGTAGTCGATTCTTTGGCTTCTTTGAGTTGGAGGAGCTGACATTCTATCTTGGCAGTGTTACAATCCTGCTTGGCCTTAAAATTCATGAACCTTTCGTGGGTATCAGTGGGATTTGGCTTCTGCTGCCCTTTTTCTGCAGGTGCTTTAGAACTTTTTGAGGGTTCCTGTACATTTTCATTGAGCAGTTTGTGAAAACTGCAATTTTGGCGGTTGCCATATCTTTTCCACAGGAAATTTCTAAATGATTTCTGATTTCTTTAAAGTGTATCATTCTTTAACTGAGAATGATCCTTTTCCTCCTGATTTGAACATAATATACTTTCCCTTCATTTGCCAAAAATTTCCTGCACTTTGATAGGCTATTCCTCAGGATTGTCAACCTGCTGTGTTCCTTCCGGTCCAATAAATTTTCTTCATTTCCTCGTTAACATACTCTGGAGAAGGATTGTCCTTCAGAGGTGCATGACGATTTTAATTTCACAGATAACACCAGAGCAAAATGCATATTCTCATCTTTACAGAAAATGTTCACTTGCAGCTGATCTGTCCTTGTAGGGTGTCTAATTTGAAAATTAAAAGCAGCAAAAAATTGTTGGATTTCTCATACCGCTGAATTGCTCAAGTAAATCTTTACCATGGTGTTTGGTTATATGTTTGCAAAGGGATCATCACATATTTTGTGAATTTGATGTGCAAAGCATTACAGAACTACATTTATTGGCAATTCACAGCTATTGGATATTTTATGGCAGATTTTTGTTATGAATTTCAGGCCAAGTAACATTTAAACCATTATTTCATTATCAAAATCCACAGCATCGGCTTTCTGGAATTTTGCTGTGTGACTCATTTGCAGGTGAACTATTATAGTCAACATCACTGAAAGTATTGTTTTTCTTTAATTTCCAATCTAAGCGTGTAACATTATTGGAAATAGCTGAACTGTTATAGTCAACATCACTGAAAGTATTGTTTTATTTGAAGTTTCCAATCCGATGCGTAACATTTGTAACATTAATTCCCAAATGGGTAGTTGTTTTCTCCTAGAATCATCTAAAGATTGAATTGGTCTAATGGACTGTGGCATCTCTGCTTGCTGAACTACCTGGATGGAAGATTTTAAAGTTTGGTTCACGCGGTGGTATTGTATGCCATGTATTCAAAAGGTGTGAAAATTTGTATTTTATTACATGAAAATGATTATTGCTTTCTAGGAAAAAATAGCTAGATATGGATGTTGATTGGGATAGAGTGCATCTTTTTGATATATGGCTTTTGAATGCCAACTGCGCCGCATGCTGTTTTTGCATAGATAGGTGCTTGTTATTATTTTTAGATAGATGCTTCCAATCAACACGAGCAAGTGGACTTGTGAAACCACTGTTGAGATTAATAGGAAGTATTTATTTGTTTATGTCAACCAAGGATCTTGCTTTCAGAGACTAAAGTAGCTGGGAGGAATTTATTTGGGTTCGTCTGAGTAGTTAGAGATAAAATGCTCGTTTTGATAAAGATATGGTAAGAGTTTTACCTGGTTTTCATTGTGTAAGAGTTGAAGGTTGTGAGAAAGGCTGTTGGCAATGTATGTTATGTGAAATCTGAAATAAGTTATGATCTATACAGGATCAAGTGGAAGGCCCTCTCCAGTAGGTTGGGTCAACCCCGAAGCTATACTCCAATTATATAAACATAAGTGAAATTCTAGTTAGTTTGGCTATGTTTTGGCAGCAGACCATTGCTAGTAACACAATGAAATTTCATGCTTCATTGTCTTGCGTGTTTAATTCCAATTATGATGTCTCTAGAATCAATTAGTCCAGATGAGTTGGGGTCACATGTTCCAGTTGATCAACTTTAGAGGCCATTCTCATGCTATTTTAGGTTTCCTAAATATTTTCTTTATCACTATAATTCTTTTTAGGTGTTTTGGGTCTAATTCTTATCAGTCATATTACTCTTCAAAGTACATTAATTTGACAGTTCAATTTTAGATTTATTGTGTTCTTCGTTGTTAGTTATGTATTCGATGGAGAGTATCGACCATCAAATATTCAATACTAGGCCTAACTATCTATAATGTTATTTCATGTCGAACATTGACATCTCTTATCTTGTGTTTCAGTTAAGTTCGTACTTTTGCCCTTGTTTCAATTGCACATGTATTAGAATGTCCAGTGGCCTAGATTCAAATTTGTTTGGAGCGACTGCAAAGGTCGTTGGATCTAAAATGCTGATTGAGAGTTTTTGCTGTCTTCTTGTTCAAACCTAAATTGTATTTGATTCAATACTGAGTTTTAGTCTTTTTGAGTTTTTGCTGTCTTCTTGTTCAAACCTAAATTGTATTTGATTCAATACTGAGTTTTAGTCTTTATGAGATTAGTGATGTGAATTCCTTTATTATATGATCAGAAAGGGCATGTATTCGGGAAAAATGGATTAAATTTCATTCTCGTAACTTTCTAGGAAATGATGGATGGATTATAGGTTTTCAGGTTCTCATTACTTCAATCCAAAAGCATTCTTGAACTCCTTGAACCGCTTGACACGTTTCTATTTTTCTGTAGGGGTTAGAATCTTAGATAGTTTGATGAATTGAGCGTCTTTTTTCTGTGCCTAGTTTACAGCGTTCTAACTTGGGTAATTTTGACTTTAAGAAGGTTTTAGAGGCACATCATCTAGCTCAAAAAGGCTCTTAATGCATGTGCCTTTAACTAAATAACTTTTTGACCTCCATTTATATCGGGGGCAGAATGCTTAGAGGGCTGAATAGTGTACAATTCAACCTCATCCTCTTTTTTATACAAAGCAATGTTGATATTTGTCAACGGTCAAGAATCTATAAATTTGTGCATCACCCTCGAAAGTTTCAAGAATCTATCAATTTGCGCATCACCCTCGAAAGTTTCAAGAATCTATCAATTTGCGCATCACCCTCGAAAGTTTGCCATCGTTTGATTTTTTTTGGATAGGCCAAGAGTGGAGGCTTGAAATCTTGGGAATAGCAGTGATGTTAACAACAGCAAACAAATTGTCAAAACATATCTGAGAGTTCATGCTTGTATTGTTTTCAACCTTGGATGCCTGGTTTGGCAGACCTCTTTCCTTTGGTTCACTATTGGGTTAGAATTTGCAAAGATTTTTGAAAAGCCCGGTGCCCATCTTTCTTGCAGTGTCCAGAGCCAAAATTATGGCCTCATACTCTGCCAGTTAGTTCCTTCAAACTCCTGTTTGAAACCATGTGGGAACTGCTCTTTTTTAAAGGAGAAACAAGAAGAATCTTTGCCCCATTTCCATACATATTATGTGCTTCATCAAAACTAAGTCTAGAGGTTAGAGGGATTAGGCTTTCCTTATTCAAACGTCAAATTCTCACAACCATTTGTAGGGGTTAATTCATAATTAAGTAGGAAGTTCTCAATGTTATTGGAGTTGTAAGAAGGAAAAGTTGGGTGGGTTCTTTTGATTATGGGCTCTCTATATATGCAACACGTGTGACTCCCAAATATATGTATAATAACATATATGCAGCATTCCTCATATATGTATAATAGCATATATGCATATATGTATAATAGCATACATGATAGATCATATTGAAAGCCCCCCAATGTCCGGATGACAACATCCCATAAGTAGGAGGACCAATTCCAATCATCACATCTATTGTAACAAATTTTCCTGGTGATTTAGATCATCACCACCACCTGGAATTGAAAAAGTATGGATCTTTATAGGGTTTTGTGCTTGTAACCCTCTACTTTTTCTATGAAAGTTATGGATATGGAGGTTTTGGTGCTCAAGAGTAATGTAGAAAGGAGGGTTAAGTTCATCTTGAAAATTTCCGAGTGCAAATTTGGCTGCATCACCTTGTTAGTTAAACAGGTTAGCTTGCAAGGGAATTTCATCCTGGAGAATTATTGCATTTGCAAATGTGCTAGTAGTTTTGTCTTGTGAGATTTGTACTCAGGTATGTTAGGTTAGGGGCCTCTTTTTAATTCCCAAGAATCATGATACATCTTCCCAATGAGTAGGGTTTTTGGCAACATCAAATAGAGGCCTTAGGATTTTGAGTTTGCTTAATTTATCCCAAATATCAAAGGGATAAATTAAGGGCTTTGGTAGTAGTAGTTGGCTTGGCTAGGATGGTCTAGATTTTGGAAATTTCTCATTATTTTTAGCAACATGGGCATTTTTTGAGTTGTAAAGTTGGAGGGTTTTGGAAATTTCTCATTATTTTTAGCAACATGGGCATTTTTTGGGTTGTAAAGTTGGAGGCCTTAAGCAATGCCTCCGTTTTTTGAAGTTTTAATATCCTTGTTTCTGTCCCTACTTAATTTTTGCCCCCTTTCACTGCACCATCTCTACTAAAATTTTTGGGTAATGAGCGTTGTCTAAGATCTTATTTCATTCTTAGTTTGGCCATGATAGTATTGGATGCCATTTTGCGCTGAACATGGTTTAGGTCAAAGAGTTGAGGTTTCTCTTACTTAGCGTCTCTTTCTCATCTTCTCTCGTGGGTAGCCTATGTTCGTGACAAAGCTAAGGGATGCTTGTGAAAATTAATTTTGATTGTATAGGAAAGAACAAATTAGGGAAAACCAAGAGTTGTAACTGTGAATGGGAAATCAAGATTTACCAAGAAACAATTTCAAACTCAACTATTTATGTCAAAGAGCACCCACTTAGCAAGAGCTCTTACATTTTGTAATTTTTGAAACTATTTCTAGAATTTTAATGAGAAGAAGCCCTCAAGTCCATTTTGGAGGAAAACAATTTTGTGTTTGTGATGTCTCTGTTGTGAATTACTTCCAGCTTATTGCACCAGAGTAGCTTATGCCCTCAACTTATAGGATAACTTATAGGACTTCTTACTACTACCTTTCATCTAGGTTTGCAAAGTCTAGGAACTTAATACACAGTTATCATGTTGATTAGAAGGTTGACCTGAAATTTTCAATTGAAAAAGATGAATAACTGATCATTGTATGGAATATTTATGAGCCAATGCCAAAGAAAAATGATTTGGAGGAGTTAATCTGAAATGTTTCTCATCTGATCATTCCTACTTGCACCAATTCGTTGGAGTTAGTCTCTATTGAACTGGACATAGTAATATTAGTAAAAGTGTTGGTACTCAAGTCTGGACAATTATTGACATTCATTTTGAATTTAAATGATTCATTTTTATATATTTACAGTTGCACATGCATGGGTTCAAGTCTAGATGGCACAATTCATATATACAAATCCAGTGGGAGCTATGATTAAGTTACTTGATTTGTATCTTATAAGACATTGGAACCTAGGTTAGTGTATTGGTTTGATGAATCATTTTGAAAGATGGATTGGATAGGGGTCGATGTACATCTCCAAAGATTTTTTTTCGCACTATTAATTTTTTAAACTAGATGCAATTGATATTAATTTTTTAAATTAGATGCAATTGATATCAGGTAAAAGGAAAATGATTTTCATTGATGATACAAATAAGGTCATGGTGGTGGAAATTCATTAGTAGTAGACAATTAAACTGGTGGAAATCCATTAGTAGTAGGCAATGAAACCCAGATCCATAGTTATTCCTTCACCTATTTCAATAGCTAGTGTTTTTGGGATAGATCCTTTTTATGTCTTTTGCAAGTCTATTGGATCTTCTATCACGACGGACATATATGTGTTGGCTAGTGTCATGACTTACTTGAAGACCATTTGATTAAACACAACCATTTGAGATTTGGAAGAGCTTCAAGTGAATTGTGAATTTTGCATCACAAATTCACCTTGTTTTCTTTAATGCAACAATTTTTTATAACATTTCTTCCCAGATACAGACAACTATGTCAGCTAAGTAAGTCATGCAATTTCAAGCATCACAAAGTACATAAAACATGGTAGCTCATTTATCTAAATAAAAAAGAGTTTCCGGATCTTGTCTCCATTGGACTATATATACCATATTTTTGACTAGTTTGCAACCAGTCCTAGATTGTTTAGTGAATTTAAGAAGGCTATTTTTTTCAATGTACTATTAAACACCAAATATGTTAATGGAAGATGCAATCAACATGCATGTAAGGATTATTTAAAAGCTATTATTCAATAACTGTTGGAATGATGATTCATTTGTCATATTTTAGATGTAATTGTTTTTAGCATTATTGTTATTTTGTTATGTCTCGAAAGTATAATTAAAGTTAGAAAATATGTTTAAGAGATTTGTGGAGAGATTATTGGAGAGATTGTTGAGAGATTGTAGGAGAAGATGATTTCTTGTAACATTTTCTCTCATTGTATAAATTCATGCTTTGGTAATGAGAAAGTTTGAGCCAAGTGTGCATTGTTGTTGGGTTATTTGCTCCATTATTGACTTCTACCTTTTCCTTCTAGTACCAATCTAAGGAGAAATTTTGAAAATGCCAACATGCAAAGTAATGAATCTATTCATGATTACATCACAAAGATGCAAGATCTTGTTAATCAGATGAGGTCCTCAGGTGAAGATGTTCCAGAAATGAGACTAATTGAGAAGATTTTAAGAAGTGTTTTGCCTAAGTTTTAGATGTTCACCACTAGTATTATGGTTTCCAAAGATTTAAATACAATGAATATTGATGAATTAAGTGGATTTTTGCTCATTGTTGAAGAAAACCAACCAACTGGAGAAGTGGAGCATGCTTTTTCTACAAGGCATAGAGGAAGAGGAAGAGGTAGAAGTCAATATCAAAATCAGAGTCATAATAGAAATCCACAACAATCATAAAATTATCAAGTAAATGCATTTACTTCAAGAGGAAGAGGAAGATGAAGAAGTCTAAGTCAGTTTAGAGGAAGTTCAAGTCAATTCAAAGGACGAAGCATAGACGATTTTCATGGAAGAGGAAGAGAAGGATTTCAAAAACGACAAGGCCCACAGTGTCATTATTGTCATAAATATGGTCATCTTGAAAGAAATTGTTATGCAAAAATGAGAGATATGGAAAACAAAGGTGCTAATACAGTTGTAGAAGAAACCAAGAATAATAAGTTATTCATATCAAGTTTCATGGCACATAATGAAGAAAGTGAAGCATGGTATATTGATTCGGGATGTTCAACTCATATGACATTTCAAGAGGAGTTGTTTACTAGAATTAATGACAACTATTCTGGTAAAGTTGTATTTGGTGATGATAGAGTTTCAAAAGTTAAAGGGGAAATGCACAGTTGCAATTCTAACACTACATGGAAAGAATAAGTTTATTGATGATACATTGTTGACACCAACATTGAAGAAGAATCTAGTTTCTGTAGGACAAATGATGGATCAGAACTATAAGTTAGTATTTGATAACAAGTAGTGTTTAATCGTGGATAAGTTGAATCACAATGCAATTGTGGCAAAAGGAGAAATGACTGAAGATAGAATTTTCAAGCCTTCTTTTGATTCAAGTAAATCACAAAGTTTGAATGTAACAAAAGAGATGAACAACAAGATTTGGCATTTAAGAATGGAACATTTAAATTTCCAGAGTTTGGTGTTGCTTCGAAAGGAGAATATGGTGAATGGTCTTCCTTATATTAAGAATGACGATGACGTATGTGAATGATGTATTTTTGGGAAACATCACAAGGAAAGTTTCTCAAATAGAACTTGGAAGGCTAGTGAACATCTAGCGTTGGTGCATTCAGATTTGTGTGGTCCAATGGAGACAATGTCTTTTGGAAAAACTCGTTATTTTCTCACTTTCATTGATGAGTTTTTAAGGAAGACTTGGGTGTATTTTTTGCAGGAGAAATCTGAAGTGTTCTCATTTTCTTGAGTTCAAAGCATTGGTTGAAAAACAAAGTGGTTTTAAGATTCTCACCCCAAGAACAGATAATGGGGGAGAATACAGGTCAAATAAATTCTCGAATTATTGCAGGAATAATGGTATAAAGCGAGAGTTTACCAATTCATAATCTCCTCAACAAAATGGAGTGGCGGAGAGGAAAAACAAAACCATAGTTGAGATGGCTAGGAGCATGTTAAAGGCTAAGTCACTTGGTAATGAATTTTGGGCTGAAGCAGTACACACATCAATATACACTCTTAATAGATGTCCTACAAAGACAATGTTGAATTTGACTCCCGAAGAAGCATGGTCAGGACATAAACCAAGTGTTGTACATGTGAAAGTTTTTGGTTGCATTGCATATGCACATGTTCCGAAGGAAAAGAGAAGCAATTTGGATGATAAAAGTGTGAAGTGTATTTTCATTGGTTACAATATTGAAACAAAAAGTTACAGGTTGTTTGATCCTCAAGCAAAGAAAGTAATAATAAGCAAAGATGTTGTATTTGATGAGCATGGAATTTATTAGTCAGAACTTGTACAGTGGAAATTAAAAGAAGATACAGTTACTGGGGATGAATCACATTCCAAGTTAGTAAAGGAAGATGAAGTTAAGAAGAAACCTAAGTGGTTTGAAAGAAGTCATTCAGAAAACAATATGTTAGATAGACATTTTGAAAGAAGGATTACTAGATCCCAAAGTAATCTTGTGAATTATGCACTTATGACACAGGTAATGAAGATGGATGAACCACAAACTTATGCAGAAGCATCAAGAAAGAAAGAATGGAATGAAGCTATGGAAGCATAGTTGAATGCTTTGGTGAGAAATGATACATGGGATTTGGTGAACTTACCAAAAGGTAAAGAAGTGATTGGTACTAAATGGGTTTATAAAACTAAGTATAAGTCAGATGGCACAATTGATAAGTATAAGACTCGTTTTGTTGCAAAAGGTTATGCACAAAGAGAAGGCATTGATTATACTGAGACATTTGCCCCAGTGACAAAGCTGGATACAATAAGGATGGTTCTTGCATTAGTTGCTCATTATAAATGGACAATTTTTCAAATGGATGTTAAGTCAGCTTTCTTGAATGGTTATGTGGATGAAGAAATTTATGTGGACCAGCCTGAAGGTTTTGAAGTTCCAGGTAAAGAAGATAATGTTTACATGTTGAAGAAGACTTTATATGGTCTTAAATAGGAACCAAGGGCTTGGTATTCAAGAATTGATAAATACTTCCAGGATCATGGCTTAGTCAAAAGTTTATCTGAGCCCAATCTTTATATTTTTTAGTCAGGTCAGGATATTCCGATTGTTGCACTTTATGTTGATGATTTGATCTACACAGGGAACAATGCCGAGTTATTTCAAAAGTTTAAGTCACACATGATTGCTGAGTTTGAGATGACATATCTTGGAGAGTTACATTATTTCTTGGGAATTGAAGTTTGGCAGAAAGAAGATGGTATTTTGATGTCACAAGGCAAGTATACTTTGGATATTTTGAAGAAGTT
>ML787691.1:274624-298985 GCA_009831015.1 Picea engelmannii | reverse complement strand
TTCTAGAAAAAAAGTTATAGCAAAAATGGTAAGATGAACTGAAAATAACATACCTTAGAACACATCACCAAAAGACTTCATCCTCCCTTGAAATCCGGCCTTCTTTTACTTCTTCTTCCCTTTGAAATTCGACTTGTATCAAATGAATGTATAATGATGTTTATTTATACCATTTATGTCGCTTCCTTTTATACCATTTATATCTTCAGGGCCTACATGTACAATTCACTTTGTCATCTTCACAAATTAATTTCTCCTCAACCATGAGGATCCACGTGATGTGCCACATACCACCGGAAACAACATGATGTATACTATACATCCATGGGTGTTGTATCTACATGTGCATTTTACTTCATGCCCAAATATCTTCATCAATCTTGCGGTCCAAAACCCGTGACTAGGGTTGACATCAATGACAACAACCAATCTTCCAACAATTATGATTGTGTAAAAAACTATGTTTTAGTATGACAGATTAATTAACTTTGACATAGAAGTAGGATAGGAAATAAGTGAGGGACAATTCATATAAAAAGTTCATTATTTGTTTAAGAATGTTATTTTAGTTAGGATGATTAGTTTAGATAAATGGAATGGTTATCTAGTTTTTAAATAAAATTAGAAAATTTTAAAAAGAGAAGTCAAGCAGGTTCAATAATTAAATTAAGGTTTAATCTTGTGATTGATAGTATGGTAGAATTATTTGGGAACTAATTTTGAAAGTGATAAACAATGGTAAGATCTCTTAATTATATTATATCTAAATTAGGTATGCTCTTAATTTTTTGAAAGAGAAAAAAAAAGAAAAGATAAAAAAAAATAATAAAATTAGATTTTGGAATTATTATTACTTAAATTTGAAATATTTTTCTAAAAAATAAACAAAAGTTGTTTTATTATCTATATAATGAAAAGAAACAATGTAAACAAACAATAATAAATAAATGCAAGTATGAAAATAAATGATGTATAAAACAAACAATAATAAATAAATGCAAGTATGAAAGTAAATGATGTATAAAACAAATAATAATAAATAAATGCAAGTATGAAAGTAAATGATGTATAAGTGATTTAGATAGAAGGAAGCCTCTTATTTAAAAAATTGATTGTCAAAGTCTCCCCTTGAGGTGAAAGGATGAGAAGAAGACCAATCGAAGTGTGAAGAGAGGGATGCTTCAAACCACCATGAGATAAGATCTTCAACCCTCAAATCACATAGTAAAGACTAGAGCTAGCAAGTGAAAGTCATGAATAACACCGAAAACACCTCCTTAAGCAAGGAGGTGATAGAGATAGAAAACCATTGGGGATCAAAGTGCATGTCAGAGTAATAGTGCAAAGTAATCTACAAGAGAATAAACTTGTGTAATCCTAAATTAAATGAGTCAATTCGAAAAATAAATGAGAGGGAGTAACTTTTTTTTTTTTTGCTAAGCAAAACTTCATGTGGAAATCTAAGGGATGTTTCCCCACATTCATGGATAATATCTCTAGTAAACAATTGATGTAGACTAGTGCACCTCACCCAAAAGATTCGAATCGAGCATCTATCAGAAGAGAACTAGCCAAATTCTCAATGACATTGACAATAACATGTGAAACTAACCCTTTAAATTAGAAAGAAACAACCTAGTTATTACATCTATTAGTTATTGAGCAATCTAGCAACCCAATACATAAAATTACGATACGCAATCTTCTTTGTAATGATCTAAAATTGTATGTATTTACTTCTTAATCATGAAGAAAAAGAAACAATATACACACATTACATTGAAAACAAATCATTTATAATACAACAAAATGAATAATTAACATAAACACTATATATAATATAACAAAATAAGTGGTTAGCATAAACACTACACACAATACTAATGTGCATAGAGATATCTATAATAAGTAGAGTACAAAAAGAGAAAATAAAAAGGATAACAAATCACTAAATATAACTTTAAAAAAAATAAGAAGTCACTCATAAAAACGGAAGCAAAAGAGTGTGGTCTCAAAGTGGTTCCTATCCATTTTTAGCACCATTTAAAATATGAAAGTGCACTACAATGCTAATGTTCAAGGTAGGCTAGATAAAAACCAAGGTGTTAAAGGTAGGTTAGATAAAAACCAAGGTTAATTGAGGTTTAAAATTTGAAGGTGCACTACAATGCTAATGTTCAAGATAGGTTAGATAAAAACCAAGGTCAATTGAGGTGGTTTGATCTAATTGAGGTGGTTTGTTCTAATGATTGGGAGTTAGGTTTTGCAGTCTCTTCATATGGGTTCAAATGTTTTATGAGATTTTGGCCTTTTGTGATAAAACTAGAAGGGTAGGTGTCTCCATAAGTGGGATCCTCTTTTGGGTGTGTTTTTATACATCTTAACCCTAGCCAAGCCATAAGTTTCATGTTAAATGCTGATTTTCAAGCTGTCGACTTAGGGTTTAAAGTGATAACCATACCCTAAAAATGTTTCAACGTGCTAAACCCATTTATACATTCAAAAATGAAATTTAATTAACAAAAAAATGTTATTTCACTTGTATTTATATGACATTCATATAACTGGATTCCCACCAAAAAAGACCAAAACTTTGTCACCAAAAATAGATACCCACCACCTGAGAAAAGAAAGCAATATAATTGGTATTAGCATAGCGTGCCATAGAACTGACATGATTTGATTTGAAGTATTTGGAAAAACACTTAAATACCCCTTATCAGTAAACAGTTATGCCACCGGGATGAAAAACTCTGAACATTATGGAGAATTCAATGCAGTAATGTAATTGTAACGACAGGTATACGCCATCATATATCATTAGAAAAAGCTGCAGAACTGTGAGAACCATTCAGGGAAGCAGTAGCTTTATACGACTCAAGAAAAAGTCTGAAATGCAAGTTTAGTGCACGGGCCTGTCGATTATCATTCTAGACAGTAGCCTTTACAGCTTTGTATTCATCACTTTCCCACCTTCGTACAAAACTGAGCTCCACTCTAAAACCTCTGCACTTTCAATTTAGAATGAGTTTTTCCAATTGACATCTTAATGATCCTTCAAAGTGGGGAACAGCGCCTTATTTGCAATTTATTCAATGAGAGAGAACTCCAGAGTTTAATAAATATAATGAGTTACAGTTATATTAATAACGCCCAACTGAGACCACTTTTGGAACAATCCATCTCGGTAATTCCACTTGATACTTTCGATATGAGGATAGAAATGTAATTCTACTTGATAGGCATCTCGGTGTGTTATTTTTGCTGTACTCAAAAAGTTAGTGCAAATTTGATGGGAAAGCCACACTGATGGCTTTTCAGATGATGGAAGAGGACTGGACATTTTTGTTTGGGGAACGGATCCAATTTCCATAGATAGATGGCCGAGATATTTGTTCTTCCTGACTAATGCCTAATAGCCCTTTTCCTGAATCAGTCTCCATATGTTCTTGGCTGCAAGGGCTTTGGAGAAAAGAAAAAGATTTTTGAGGCCCCAACCTCTTTGTCTTTTAGGGATGGCCAACCAATGTCATTTCTTTCTTCTCCTAGTTTCTTGCCCATATGAATTTGTAGCAAAGATGGTGAATTTTGTCCCTGATCCTTTTAGAGATCCAAGCCAAAAACATCCAAAAGACCAGAATGGCCTCAAGGACAAAGTTTACCACAACAAGATGACCTCCACAAGAAAACCATCTATTGCACCAAGTGTTCAGTTTTCTGTCGGTCTTGGCTATGAGCCATTGTCAATCTCCCTTCAAGTATAATTTTTCCTTTAAGTGGAACACCAGATACTTGAGACCGGGCTCAAAATCTGAGGTCATGAAGGGGAAAGTTTGGGTTAAGTAGTGATTTTCTTGCTCAGAGAGACCCTAGCTTATTACCAGAGAATTGGAGGAGTTTATCACCATTCCCATGGCTATGCGAAACTGGTCTAGGATTTCTTTGAGTTTATCCACCATATGTTTTGACTTGTCACAAAAGATTAGGATGTCATCCACAAAAAGTAAATGTGAAACATAGTAAGAATGTCCAATTAGAATATTTTGAATGAGTCATTTGTTGTCGATGCCTGAAGAGCCTTGATTAATCCTTTTGTGACTAGGAGGAATAGTAGAGGGAAGAGAGGAAATCCCTGACGAACGCCTTTTCGAGAGTTGAAGAAAGGTGAGGTCAATCCATTAATTAGGACTATGAAGGTCATAGAGTAGATGCAAGCCACAACCCAAGCCACAAAGTGTAGATTGAATCCCATATGGACTAGAATGAGTTAGAGGAAAATCCAACTAGCTTTGTCAAAGGCCTTGGACAATTCAAATTTGACTATCACGACTTTCATTTTTTTTGGTTTTGTCATGTGTAACCCTTCATAGGCAACACCAATTGCCTCGTGTATTTAACACCCTTCAAGGAAGCTAAACTACTGTTGAGAGACCTGCTTAGAGAGAGTTTCTTTGATCCCGTGAGAGATGGTTTTGGAGATGATCTTATATATGGTGCTATAGAGTGAAATTCAATGGAAGTTCTCAAAACTTGTGGGGTTGTCTATCTTTGGGATAAGCATAGTGAATGTGGTGTTGACGGAAACCATGACCTTCTCTGAAAGACAAGTTGCTTCTACTACCCTGCATAAATCTGCCTCAATGAACTCATAGCAACTGATAAAGAATTCTATGGGTCGCCCATCCAAACCTCGACTCTTATCCTTCTAAAATTTGTGAAGGGTTTTGAGCAGTTCCTTTATCGCTACTTCTGCCATGAGATGGTGGTTATCTTCCATATCAATGAATATGGAAAATAAACTATATATTCTAAAAATGGAATCAATTGTGGCTATGTTGTCCTCTTTAAAAAAAAATGGAAGTGTGAGACCCCTTCCAAATTGATGTCACTAAGATTTTCAACCCGGGACTTGTCCCCTTTGTCATTTTTCCTGATTGAGTTGGAATTTTTCTTACACTTAGCATAGTAATGGAAGAATTTTGTGTTTCATCACTGGCCTCTAGCCATATCGCTCCACTTTTTAGGCACCATTCATTTCCTTTATCTATCGACAACTTTCTTCTTTTATTTTCCCACTGGCAAAGCTCCTCTTTTTGTGCATCCAAAATAAATTTGAATCCTTCTAAAGAGAGTCTAGAGGAGATGGATTCCTCTGCCTCTTAGAGGATATTTTCATGTTTTTCTCATTTATGTTTAAACTATTTGATAGCCATAGGTTCAAATAGAACTAAATGGGTGCGGATTCTTGAAGCGAATTGTTGAAAGGGACCCATGCATTATTAAGAATTTGGATGAAATCCTTTTTTTTTATCCGTTATGCGTTTAATTTGAGTAGGCTAGGGGACTTTCCTATAATCGGGGCCACTTCCAACATAATTGGGTTGTGGTCAGAGTCCCCTCTTGATTACACCCATTTCTTGATTTTAAGAGTCATCCATAACATCTTTTGGAACCAATAATCTATTGAGTTGTTTGGCTATCTGAGCCTCCCCTATCCTTCTATTAGTCCATGTGGGGGTAATACTGACAGGATCAATTTCAAGCAGAGCAAGTTGTTGCAAAATTCTTACAAAGAAATATGAGTGAGTATTTGGTTGGGCCACTGACCCCATATCTTAGAGATGCTAGAGATGCCTAGAGTAAAATTCAAATCTCCTCCCAAAATTATCATCCCTTGCCAAAACTATGACTTTGAAAAAATACATTCCCAATACTCTTGTCGGTTTGTATAGGGCCCATAGATATTCAAGCAGTTGAAAACTTTCCTCTGATCAAAAGAAGAAAAGGAGCCAACTAGTCTTGAATGAAAAGATCAAAAAAATATGAAAGCGTATTTGGTTGGGCCATTGACCCCATATCTTAGAGATGCCTAGAGTAAAATTCAAATCTCCTCCCAAAATTATCATTCCTTACCAAAAACATGACTTTGAAAAAAAACATTCCCAATACTCTTGTAAGTTTGTATAAAGCCCATAAATATTCAAGTAGTTGAAAACTTTCCTCCAATAAAAAAAGAAAGGAAACCAACTAGTCTTGAATGAAAAGATCACAAATTATAGATAAAAAAACATTTGTATTCCACCCTATAACCAACCCTCCTAAACGACCTAAAACATCCATGGAGCTTAAGTCCCATTCTTTAACTATCTTAGAGAGGTTTTGAACAATTTTAACTTAGTTGGTCATGATCTCGTGCAAGAGTATGACATTTGGATTGGATTGTGAGTGTTAATTAACCTCCTTAAGGCCACAAAGATCATTTTATATGAATTTTTAATGAAAATTTCATGAAAAGAGTTAATTTATTTTATAATAATAAAAATCTTTTGGTGATTATTTATAATCGTCATTTTGAATTAAAATTTAAAAGTAAAAAAAAGTTGATTTGGAGTGTAATTTTTCTTAATTCATCTTATAGTATGATTCTAAGATGATACGATGATATTTTTTTTAAGATTAAGAATTTTACTAAAAAAAAATTATGTAATGTTATGGGTTGTTTATTTTTTTTATGGTGGTAAAATCTATTACAAATTAATTATTAATCGTAAGTTTTTATGTAATATTATGGGTTATTAGAATTTTTTTTATATTATTATTATGGTGGTAAAATCTATTACAAATTAACTATTAATCAATGAAAAGGATAGTAACTATTGACTATTATTTTTGAATGTGGGTTGATTCATCATCATTATTTTAGGAAAACCACACCATCTGAAATGAATTAATAGTGGTTTTTAAGGGGATAGACTTTCACTCTTGCCAAATACCTCTAGGTCTTGGGTTGTTACCATGTTTCCTTACATCCAAAGAAGATGAGCTCTTAGCAAATAAGAGGCAATTTTAGATCTTATTCCTAAACCAAAAGGTGGTTTCAACCTAGATATTATCCGCAAGAAAGCCAATGTCCCTTGTATGAGACCAAATACTACCCCAGCTACAATTTAACCTCTTGGCTAAGAAGATTTATCTTGAGAATTCTACCCACATTATTAGAAACATATTTACATCCATATGTAATGTTTTTATGTGAATGATCTAGTTTCAAGATTTCACAAACATAACATCTTAAAACAATGTATTTGTTGATTAAGTTTAACCATGTTTTATGTTTTATGTTTTATATTGAAGATGTATTGTAATTTATTTTGAATAAATTTGTTCAATTTGAACGTTTTTTAAAAATAATCTTAAAGAAGAGATCATTAAAGTTAATTTTGAATAAATTATTTAAACTATAAATTTCATAAATTATACAAAAATTAATAATATTTTTTTCTTTATATTATGATTTAAGTTAATGTGAATAATGATACATATTGTTAATTAATATAATAATGACTATTATATAATATTATATTAAGATGTCTCATACATATATATATATATATATATATATATATATATATATATATATATATATATATATATATATATATATATATATATATATATATATATATAAAATANATATATATATATATATATATATATATATATATATATATATATATATATATATATATATATATATATATATATATATATATATATATATATTCAAAATCCATAAATGAAATATTTATTGTGAAATTATCTATAAATATAAAGAATAAGTTAGAATTTAAAACAAGAGAAATAGTTGCGAAGCAGCTAGTCCTTGTTTGATTAAATAAAATAGATAAGTGATACCTAGTGGAACAAGTCGACATTGTTTTAAATTGTGTATTTGATAAAATTAGGTGCAAAGTTCTCCTATTTTTTACTATTTCATGGAAGCATGAGCCATTTTTAGTCTCAATTGAAGCTTTTACCAAGCAAAGGTAAAACCCATTGCATTTGAGCCTAGCATCAGAAACGAGTTAATGTTCAATTAAATGATATTATTATTTTTTAATATAATTTAACTCATTATCTACTATGTATTCCTGCAAAAACATCCTTACGAATTCTTTTGAAATTTAACTCATTTATATAAATAAATAGAAAAATGTTTTTTTTTTTTTTTTACAAATAAATCTACATTTTTTTCATTATGACAATACGTACAACTGAAATTACCCATCTATAATATCTATCTATCTTATATGGCTTATGTCCTAGTAAACCACTATAGTTTCCCATCACTACTTCGGGTCCATGCAGGTTTCTTAGGTAACAAATTAATTAATCTCGAGAGCCCACATGATTCCTAGGCAATCGATTAAATTTCTTTCAAGTTATGGTGTTTATTTGTTTAGCATCCCAA
Source organism: Picea engelmannii (assembly GCA_009831015.1). Lineage (NCBI taxonomy): Eukaryota > Viridiplantae > Streptophyta > Pinopsida > Pinales > Pinaceae > Picea > Picea engelmannii. The sequence goes on along the minus strand of ML787691.1, from coordinate 290,734 downwards.
CATGCACATATTTGTTTATTTAGCATACCAATAAGCACATTCATGCATATTATCACCAATATTTATCATAAGTATGTATACATATATCGAAGAGATAACATTCACCTACCGTTAATCATTATTTTAATTATTATATTGTCCATATAAACAATTCTAATCATTCTTCAAATAATCATTAAAATAAAATATCACTTCCAATGTAGCTAGAGGAACATCTCACATAATTTAGATAATCGAGCACCAATTTCAATTTCGTCATTGCCATCTCCTACACTATTAGATTGATATTGAGCAGAAGAGAAAAACACCTTGTTTCCCAAGGAATGAAGAACGGTAACTTTTGTCGTGGTGAGCTTGGATATCGATATTGATTTAACGTGGTGAGTTAACTCCTCGCTGATGAATGAAACACACCATTTTAACATGAAATTTTTTCAAACCGCAAAGGCAGGTCATCTAGAGGTCATGCAAGATTTACAAAGGCAATCACCTAGTATTGCTTTTCAATTTCATGATCAAAATTTTGTAACAAATGATATCAAGCACTTTTGATCACAAAAAAATGTTTCAGGTGGATGTAAATATGTTTTGAGGTTATGAAAGAGTTGTGATATTAGTTCTTGATATTCAATACTAAGTTTTTAGTAATCAATGTTGGGTACACTCAACCTGGTAAAGTTATGTTCCTATGCAATACAAAATTGTTGTCCTTGGAAACACTATATATGGTATATAAGAAGAGTTAAAATTGTTTATAGAACCTTGGTCTAAATGTATAATTGTTGCAAGATTTCACAGGACGCAACAGATTGGATGGAGGCCACATGTTTTGACTCTACAATATTAGAATATATTTAAAGAAGCCTCCTTCGTACGCCCAAAGAGGAAGAAATATAGAGGATTACTCTGGATCTAAAGAAGTATGGAAAATTAGAAGGTAAAATACCAAAATATAACATTCAAATTATTTCAAAATTAAACAAAGCGATGATATATATCTTTGGGTTTACCTCTGGACTCCACCAATGTTCCAGTGCAACCGTTGATGCTACACATGGAACACAATTACCAACTTAACGAGAACTGTGACCTCAAAACGAGAACTCTAGCCCTTAAAACACATATTTTTTCATAAAAAAATATGAAAATCAACCCCCGAATCAAAAAGTGGTGCTACCAGTAGCACCATTTTTCTAACAGGGTCAAAATTACAACATTTTTCAAACATGGCCTTCAAAACTCATATAGTAGCTCAGAAAAACCCTAAAATCAACACCTAAATAAAAAACGATGTTACCTAAAACAAAATGTTTTTTTCAAAATGTTAAAATTATAGATAATTTCAAATATGATCCTTAATAGTTGGTACCATTAAAACCAAAACCTCAAAATCAACCATCAAATTGAAAAGTATTGTTACCAGTAGCACCCAAGAGAAAATTGGGGTATTAAAATGACACATTTTTTTAAAGCAGTAAAAGAAATCATCACTGTTGTAAAGAAAATCATAAAATCAACCCTTAAATGCTTCCTTTTAAAATCTTAGTTTCTCACTCAAAGCACAAGATAATACATAATTTCATGAAAATACCACCCTATACTTTAAAAATTCAACATCACTTTTTAATATTTTTTAACTTTTAATAATAAAAAAAGTGAATACAAGTTACATTGAATGAAACATAAATTATTTCTTAAAAGTATTGTTACATTGTCAATTTTCAAAACATATGAGCTAAGAAATTATATTATATTCTCCATAATCCAAACATATAATTCATAAAACATAGAAATAATTAATAACTTCATGTAAGATCATATGTAATTTAAATGTTCATTTCTAGTTACCATATAAACATCAGGATCACAAATAAATAAAATGTTTCATACACTTATTCAGATTGACTCATGGATTCTGAAATACCATCAGAGTCTATATTGTATTCAAATGAATTATTGGATGAAGATGTAGATGATCCGTACTCTTCTCTATTGTTGGTGAATGCATCATCTTAGTCTAAATGCATGCCCAGCATTTCATATGTCAAAATCCTTTTAGATCTATGACTAGGTTCAACAGTCTTCCATCTTATAATTATTTCTTGAGGCAACAACCTCTTGATAATATCTGTTGTCCTGGAGCAAATAGTTCCTCTCTTTGTCAAATTGAAGTCATAAACAAGTATGTCAACATCCTCTAATTTTAAGAGGTTAGTGCGACGATGAGTTGTATTTTGACCCTTTATATTTCTCTTTCTATTGACATGTTTCTCAACCACCATCTATGGCTTGTACACACCATTGAATGGGTGTGTACCTGTTGCATACCAATGCACTTCAATTGCTACAACATCTTCATTTTCTTTGTCAATCTTTATAACCTTTGCAATCCAAAATGGATAACCATGTGGATCTTTGGTCGTTAAGATTGCAATAATGCTACCCTCCTTAATATCATGTACTAAACCCMTGAAAAGGTCTTCAATGGATTCATGTTGTGCACATGATCTTTGAGAACCAATCTACATTTATRTTTCATCTKCTTGTGTAAATTCATTAGCACCTTCATATTCTTGTTGTTCAACAATGTTTCTTTCTTCCTATTCATTTGGCATATTTTGTGGCCAATGAAATGGAGTCTTCAAAAATGTATCTTCATTTGTTGAGCTTGAAATTATGTCACTTTGACCATTGAAAAAAGACTCCCACCAAACAGAATCAACAAAGTCAAAGTACTCATATGTATCTTTAATGGGATTTTTTATTTCTTCAAGGCATTCAGAACAATCTACATCTCTATGATGCCTCCGTGCATTATGGATTTCAACAACTGATTGTAATAACAATAAATTTGATGAAAATATTGGATGATCTGGAATGAACTTCAAAAATGTTAAATCTGATGAAGCCCCCCATTCTGCACTAGTTGAATATTGATTTCCCCGTATAAGTGTTTTCCCATCAACTTTTTCGAAACAAAATTGATGTTGGAAGAAAATTTCATTAAGCTACACAATACATTTTTCTTCACCATGTGATCCCTGATTAAATTTTCGCATGTCCACAAATTCTCCTAATATGTGAAAAACAGGCTCTGGAATCTATGATTTCTTAATACATTCAATTAATGATGGTAGGCTTCCAACATTTTTCCTCTTCAATGTTATTGAAAAACGACTGAACATTTGATCAATATGATCATGAGTTTGTCCAACAAGAAGGAAACCAACTTTCACCATTTGAAAGATTCTCAGTTGAACAAACATGCTAAGATATCTAAACACAATTTGATGTTTGTTTTCATGACTAGTGTTATCTAACTGTAGATATAGAACTTGAGGAATATTTCTAGAATACTGAGTGAGCACATGATGAATTATGGTGATGATTAGATTTGCATCATTATGAATATTTGGAGCTGTAAAGTAAACTCTTGGACACATTTTTCCATTAAAAACCATACAACTAATCAAGTGAAACTGAATGAAATTCTCTTCTTGTAAATTTTTTGGTGTACAAACAAAATATGATAGAAGTGTTTTTTTCTGGTCCATGCCATCAATTACCATACCTAAATATTTTTTTGGACCATCATAACACTTTTTCTTATGTTTATACAATTTCTTCATTTCACTTGATTGTTGATTCTGATGTTCTTGAAGTGTTTTGACTATGGTATTTGCACATGACATAAAATGAAAATATTGATAATATGTTTTTATAGTTGACAACTATCCAATTAAAAACAACAATAGTAAATACATAACTCTTTCTACCCCTTCATATTTATCTTTTCTTGATTTAAGAGTAGCACATCTATTGCAAACCCCCATCCTTGACTTTTTAGGAATACAAACATTGTTGAATTGTTTCTTCCATATGCTTGTAAAATATGCATATGTAACAAAATTATGATTTCCTTCAACAACTTCAACATATTCTTTGTACAAGTTGTAGATTTCCCTCCTTGAGAAATTACTTGGAATATGTATTGTGTCTCTATTTGGAATACACTCTCCATGTTTGGAAAAGAAGTCACGCATCTATGGCAATGTAGTGTTTTTTCATGGCCCACTCTCTCGTTCATGATGTACCTTTGAATAAAAATAAGGATATTTTTCCAACCTTGTTTGGATTCTTGATAGATGAAGATTACCAATTGAGTGAATTTTTTTGAAAGCCTTTCTACAAAGTAAAAGATTCTCAATGCGATAATCATATCTTGTCTTGGTGGATATCATGCACCCCATTGAATATGAATTTTGTATGCTCTTATTCATTAACAAATGTGGCTTCCCTTTATTCAAGGCATACATGTAGTCCATGTTTTTCAAACAATTATTTTGACAACAGTCACTTGAAATCAAATCACTTATGGAAACCGATTTAATGAGAAATTGTTTCCTAGAACTTGTATAACTAGAATGATTTGGATTGATATAAAAAGGTCTAGTCCTGGTCCTAGAAACAATGTTTCTTTGCAATGTCTCCATTATTTCATCATCCTCAGTAGAAGGAATTTCCTCATCACTAGATAGAATAACAAGAAAAACATTGTCAGGAGACCGAACAAGAGAATGGAGATCACCTTGATTTGTTGTAGTTGAATGATAATGTCTTCATTGATAATCTCATTGATAAGAGGAATATCAAACTCACTAGAAAAATGGTTACCATCCTCACCAATGTCATTGGATATTCCATGAAAATATTCACTTAAAGGAAAATCATTATCATTGTTAAGACTATCAATGTCATTAAACTCTTCTCTAACAAGAATGTCTTTATCATCAACAACACCATCATCAGTGCCTCTAAAATATTCACATGGAGGAAAAACATCATCATCACCATTGGTGCCTTTAAATTGCCCACCCGGAAAAAATTGTCCACCATCGACATAATCATCTTCACTACTTTTAAAATTCCCACTGGAGGGAAAATGTTCATCATCCTCATGAGTGCCTTGAAAATCCTCACTTGGAGGAGAATTTTCATCATCATCACCGGTACCTTGAAAATCCTCACTTGGAGGAAAATCATCATCAACATTGTTACCTTTAAATTCTTCACTCAGAAAAGAATGTCCACCATTGACATAATCATATTCGCTGCTTTGAAAATCCCCACTTGAGGGAAATTCTTCATCATACTGCTTAGTACCTTGAAAATCTTCACTTGGAGAAAAATATTCATCGATACCTTCAAATCCTCACTTGGAGGAAAATCATCATCATCAACATTGTTTCCTTTAAATTCCCCACTCGGGAAAGAGTGTCCACCATTGACATAATCATCTTCACTACTTTTATAATCCCCACTTGAGGGAAATTATTCATCATCCCCGTTACTTCCTTGAAAATCCTCACTTGGAGGAAAATATTTATCATCCTCATTAGTACTTTGAAAATCCTCACTTGGAGGAAAATCATCATCATCAACATTGGTGCCTTTAAATTCCCCACTCGGGAAAGAGTGTCCACCATTGGCATAATCATCTTCACTAATTTTATTATCTCTACTTGAGTGAAATTCTTCATTATCCTCGTTAGTGCCCTGAAAATCCTCACTTGGAGGAAAATATTCATCATCCTCATAAGTACCTTGAAAATCTTTACTTGGAGGAAAATCATCATCACCAACATTGTTGTCTTTAAACTCCCCACTTGGAAAAGAGTGTCCACCATTGACATAATCATCTTCACTACTCTTAAAATCCCCACTTGAGGGAAATTCTTCATCATCCTCATTAGTGCCTTGGAAATCCTCACTTGTAGGAAAATTTTCATCATTAGCTTGGAAATCCTCACTTGGAGGAAAATCTTCATCATTAGCTTGGAAATCCTCACTTGGAGGAAAATTATCATCCCTATCATTTAGCTTGTGATCAAAGTCTCCACTTCAACCTACATTTTGATTATTTTCAATATTATTAAACTGTGAATAGATTGATCACCATAATATTCCTCCTCTTTATTTGGTGCCCTCAAAGTCCTCTGATATAGGAATTTCCTGAGGAACATGTTGAATACCATTACTTGCACTATGATCAAACTTCTGAAAAAATGAAAAATATGACGTCTCATTTACATTACAAGCATTCTCATCACATTTGCTAGTCCCAAAAGAAGAGGCCTGTGAACAATTTGTTGATGTATCAGAAATAAAATCTTTTTTATCTGACGAAGCCATCACTTCTCACTAAGCACATAGAATGATACAAATGCTCACCCTCCTAATGACAATCTTATAACTTGCAAAATGAACTTTTCCCTCCAAAATTTCCCCCTCAACTTTATCCCTCCAAAATCTCCCCCTCACCCCCAATTTTTTCTTCTATTATTTTCTATTCAAAATTAGAAGCAACTATTACTCTATTAATTCGTTATTTATCTATTAATTACAATATTTTTCATGTTTGTTTATTTATCCCACATTTATTAAACTTAGCGATGATCCATTTAATTTTAGGTATATATGTACACAATCTTCATCTTTTTTATTTATCCCACATTCTTTACACTTAACAATAATTTATATCATTTTTGTTATATACAGAGTCTTGTTTTGTCTTTTTACATTGAGTTAAATATTGGGAAACATTCGTTAAATAGTTTGGAGAAATCAACAAGGAAGAAACATCAAGAAGACGTTTGAGGAGAATCTAGCATTTCAGAGGTTAGTTATTTTTTAAATTCTTACCATTTACCAAAAAAACATTTATAAGATCATTTTATAATCACGTGATATTTTTTCATGTGGAAATTATAAAAAACCCTAAATGTTTTTAGATGTTTTCTAATTTTTTTTCTAAAGAAATCACAACTTTTTAAAAAGAATTAGACCTTTTTCAAAGAAATTTTAACAAAATTATTAAGATTTTTCGAAAAACAAAAAACAAAAAAAATTGTATACTTTTTATAAAACATTTACAGTTTTTTTATATTTTTAAGAATTTTTTTATAATTTTGGCCCATGGTGTTTAGTGGGTGTGATGCCCCTCCACATCGGACCATGACTTGGCCTATGGGAGTGTTTAGGGCGATGTCCAACCCCCGCGACCAAGCCTTGGGCCATGCACCCAATGCTTGGTCGTGAGGCTTCCCTCCCTCGACCAAGTCATGGTCCCATGGAAAAGGATTGGCCGTCGACGCGGAAAGCCTTGGTCCTGGCATCGCCCCAGTAACCCCATGGGTTAAAAATATATATATATATATATATATATATATATATATATATATATATATATATTTTAAACTTTATTTTTTTAATTTAATTTTTATGGCCTATAATGTTTTTTTAATCTAAAATAATTTAAACATTTCCTAGACTTAAATTTTTATTTTATTTTTTCATATAGATAAAATGGTAGGCAAGAAAATATTTGTAAACGTATATGGATCACGACCTACAATAATGGCATCCAAAATTGCAATTGAGACCTCCATGTATCCTAGGAAACAAATTGATAGCACATTTGTTCAAGGTCCAACACCTGAACTTTAAAGGGAATGAAGAATGTTAGAGAGTGGAAATATGTGGCATGTGAAAACAAACTGGAATATTCTTGGTTTGTTAAAGACAAACAAGGAAACAATGGAAAACATTTATATTTGTATTGTGCCTAGTTTGAACATGTGCAAGGAAATTATCAACCACTTGGTTTGTTACGAGATACATGTTTGGTGTCAAACATAAATATTGTTTATGCGCTCGTGAAACCAGGGAGTACTTATATCAATATTAGATGTTGCTTGAAATTGAGGAATTACAACATGGATGAATGTTTTACATAATTATGTGCATCTATCATTGAAGACATTGAGAAAGGAAATGTAAGATTGTTTATTTTTATTTTTTTATCCTGTATTATTATTATTTTTTTTGTAAATAAAAAATTGATATTACCTCATTAAACATTTGTCACTGTACACAATTTATTATTTTTACAGGCTTGCCACCTATTCCTCCAAACTAGTGGAAATTGAAATAGGTGGCAACCTTTTATGTTTGTGGCCAAAAGTAGAAGCTGCCACTTGCTCTGCATATCCTGTATTATTTTTAGTATCATGTTAATTTTTTAATTTTATTTAACACATAAATGTAATATTTTATTTTTACAGGATTTTGTTGAACGAATTTCACATATGTTAGTGGGGATTTACTCTATAGAGAAAAATATCATGGAATTCATCAATGTCTTTCATATCGATAAGGCATAAGAATGAAGCAAAAATTAAAAAAAAAAGTAACAGAGGTTGACGCTGCAAGAGTAGACAGATAAGAATGTGAAAGAAGAAAGAAAAGTCCTCATTCTAGAAATCATAAAAAGGTTACATTTGAAGATGAGGAAACTCCTAATGAATATTTTGTTGAGATTATTCCTAACTAGGTTATCACTCATTCTCGCAAGAAGAATCAACAATAGAAACACAAAAGAGCAATGGTCAGGGATGATTCCTTTCCTATTGATTATGCAGAAATCGTTGATTTAGATGAAACCTATTTAAATCGTAAGAGGAAGAAAGAAAATGTTGTCGATGGTGAAGAAACCATTTTTAGTCTGAATATTATAATGAAATTCCTAAAGGTAGTAGAGAAATAATAACACTAAGTGTTGATCTAGAGGCTGGTATTATGAAAACAACACAAAATACCATTCAAAATAGATTGAGGATGGCGAACTTAGTTGATGATGGCCATACATTTCAGTTGAATTTGAAGTAGTTTTATAAACCCAATTAAGGGAAATAAAAAAATCAAATTAGAAAATTGCATCACTTGCATATTCACAATTTGAAAACATTGATTAGGTACAATCCCTATGCACATGTGGTTGACTACCTAGTTCTTGTTGACCCAATGGAAGTTCCTAACAAGGATGAATTTGATAGATCAAAATGTTTTGACTACAAATATTATGTGATTGGAGGAAATCATTCTACAGATGCTAGAAGAGAACTGATGGAAGAATATCCCAATAACCCTCTTTTTGAGACAATCAAATGAATTATTTATGCTAGTTTATCATACTTAGAAGAAAATTTATTGGCATGGGATCATAACACATATAATGAGTACATGATATCCATGAATTTCATTCAAAGCGTGAGGTTTATTCATAATGAGTTTTCTAAAATATGTCGTGGGGAGAGATCAAATGTTGATGCGAAGTTTCAGAAGCAATGTTGTATGGAAATAGGATTCTCAATTGATGATGAAAATGCAAAAGAAAAAAAATCACAAAGGAAAGGAAGTGATGTATTCAGAGCCGTGGATAGTTATTTTCAATTGGGATTTAGAACTGATTAGGTATGGGATTTGATAGATGAGCTATTCAGTCTATGGGAAAATATTGGTATAAAAAAATAGAGAGTTAAGAAGGCTAAACTCTTAATATGTAGCACAAGTAAGACAGGTCTTGAAATAAAGAATCTACCAAAAGATATGACTATAACACCTTGTAGAACAATACATGGGGTGAAGGATGAGAAACTTATCATAGATAAGTATCACGTTAAGGTAAAGTAAATTATCAATGGAAGAAATGTGTGATGAATTTAAAAAGTAAGTTTGTTGAGTTATTTTTATTTATGTTAGGACACAAAAAAAAATTCCAGTTTAACATATCAATGTTCTAAGTATTTTATTATATATAGCATTATATCATTATTTGTTTTTTTAATTTAGTCACAAGGTGTATATGAGAATACAAGAGGAAATGGTTAATATGTTTAATGAAGAGAGTTGGGATGATGTTAATCTCAACTATCCAGATTCAATCTCTACAACAGTATTGAAACAATTTTTTTTTGCATTCAAAAAGGTATGTTGATTTATTATATTCATATTATTTGTTTGTATATTAATTTATTTATATTTTATTAGTTATATATACATAACTATATGTTTGTTTGTTTCATTAAATATGCCAAAGAAGAATGCAAATGGAGTACCTGAAATCTTCAAAAGTTTTATTCAAAAATACAAGTTTGAAAGAGAAAGAACGAGATGTGTTCGAACTATTGAACTTGATGACACCCTTGATCACTACATTTAGAATGGGCTCAACACTTTTTAGTATAAAGTGATATTAGGTGATTGTGAACAAATTGCAAATATTGTTCGTAAAAAAGAATACTCCCTAGTTATTGTGGATATCCCTCATGGTTATAATATTCAAAACATTGGATATGATATTGAACCTTATACTTATCAAGCTTTCAATAAAGTGGTTATGGGATTTACGAAAGTCACAACATCACCATTTTGGAGATTTCTAGTTTTCATTCAAACAAACAACAAGGATTAGTACAATCAAGCTTCAAGGAAAAAGAAAAGACAAGGATGAATCTTATTTGGTAAGATATTGAAAGTGTATGTTTAGCGATTAAGATTATAAATCAATTTTATTAATTCACGAGTTAATTGAATTTGCACTTATTTATGTTTTTTTTTCCTTGGAAAAAAGCACAATTTTATTTATAGAAAATAAAATTGCATTCTGTAGATACATGTCAAAACATGTTTTTATGTTTGTACAAAAAGTAGTGCCATATCAATATTTGTTCATAGTACAAAAATTCCTCCCAACAAGTCTTGTGGGTCTAAAAGAGTGTCAACCCACCGTTGGAAAACCACGCGATCACTAGCTAGGATCCCACTTACAGCAAAAAAAAACAATAGGGCGAAGAAACTAGAAATAGTGCTAGCCAAAATAGCTCTGAACAGTAAGCAAAAAACTACAAAATATTCTTTTGAGAGATGTAGCAGTCCAACCTAGTACATAGGAGAACGGGCTAGAGTCAAAACTGTCAAGTTGAGCAAGTAATCAACAAGTATATCTGATCTATCTAAATAAAATGAGTGTGAATATAATATGTCTTGGTACGATATTTTGATTCTTGTATAGTCCAGGAGCCAAAATCCAGCTCTATGCCAGAATTTGATAGAGCGTCTGCATCAACATTGCGTTCTTTGTAGACATGATGAATAGAAAAAAAGTCGAAATTGTTTAAAATCCTTTCTATTTCTTCAATTAAAGCAACCACTAAAAAAGTGTGACATCTTTGTAGCTTCCTACTCCAATTCACCATATTCAAGGAGTCACCATAAATTTGAAGTGAAGTTGCCCCTTTTTCTCTTGAAAAAAGAATAAGTAGTTTTAAGGCTATAAGTTCAACATAATTGTTCGAGTCGGATTCAAGTCCCATTTTTAACTTAAAGAAGTGGGATTCTGATAAGAAAAGAATCACACCTCCCCCGCAGGCTAGTCCATTGATCTGGGATGCTCCATCAAAAAAAGACTTAGGAACATTTTTGTCCACTTGTTCTGCACGTACAATTCTCAATGGAGGGGAATCCTTAGCTTGGGGGAAATGTTCCAGGATACTTAGACCTTGTGTTGTTGTACACTCTGGTGAGGCCATCTTATTCTGAAAGATTGTTTTGTTTCATGCCAACCATACTCCCCAACAAAAAATCAAAGGTAAATCTCGTATTTTCTTTTTGTTGACATCTGAAGACCAAGATCTCCATGCCTCTTCCACAGAAGTGACCCTCCAAGAGAAGTTTAATTTAAGAAGGAGGAGAAATATTTCCAGAACTATTGCATAAAAGGGCAAGAGAGAAAGAGATGGTATGTCGATTCCTCTTCATTTTTGCAAAGAGAGCACCAACCTCATCCTTCGATCATCATTTTCTTCATACGATCCCAAGTTGGAATTTTATTTTCTAATAAGAACCATATAAAAATGCTAATTTTAAAGGGAACTTAGACTTCCATGGGCCTTTCCACCACCAGTTTGTCTCTCTAAGTAACAGTTCAAGGTTTAGATGAACATACCCCTTCTTTGGAGTGTAAGTTTCATGCTTTGCATGTATCCAGACTAGTTCATCCTCCATGTCTTTGAACCTGACATGTGTAGTTTTCAAAGCCAAGAGATAGTCTGACCATATTTCCATCTGATGTTCTCCCAAGCCCACTTGAGAAACACTTATCTAACCTTGATTCCAAATTGAGGAATTTCTTTGATATGTTATCTAATTGAGATGGAAAAATTCCCTTTCCTGAATTTGTTGTATAATATCTTCCAGCAAGAGATGATTTTGACCACTTCTTGCCCAGGGATCTAATCCAATTCTGACTTTGGATCCATTACCGATATGCCATGCCAGTCCCTCTCCTATCACTAAGAAACAATTAACCACTTCTTTCCAGATGATTGAACAATTATTCAAAATTTTGGAAGTTTTCCGCAACCATCCTTCCATTATATCCGACTTAATATACTTATAGGAGACTACCTCAGTCCACATATTTTTTTTCATAATTAACCTCCAAACTGATTTTGCGTCTAGGGTTTTTTCAAATAGAAAAATGTTCTTTAAGCCCCAACCTCCCAATATCTTCGGTGCAACCAACCTATTCCAACTTACCCAGGGGCCGAAATTTTTGTCTCCGCTTCCAGACCATAGAAAGTTAAAACACATTTTCCATAATATTTCTTGCACCCCTTTAGGGATCCAAGCCAAAGACATGCAATAAATTAGAATGCCTTCCAACACTGATTTTCATAAAATTAGCCTTCCTTCCCTAGAAATCCATCTAAAACTCCAGACCTTTAGTCTTTTTTCAAGTTTCCCAATGAGCCAGTTCCAATCCACTTTCCTATAGAAGTTAGGTTTCAGGTGGAAACCCAGATACTTGATTCCTTTGTCAAAGTCTATCATCTCAAAAGGAAACAAGCACTTATACAGCTTCAACTCTTCAGCAAAGAGATTATTAGCAGATAGGGAAGACTTATGTACATTCATTTTCATTCATGTAGCCCTACTAAATAGAGTTAGTATTTTAGAGAGTGTATCAAAATCCAACTATTTCCCACTGCAGAAAATTAGGACATCATCAACAAACAAGAGATGTGTGATGTAGATATTTTTCCCAATCTTGATGCCAAAAAACATTCCTTGGGATTTCATCTGGGCTAATGATCTGTTGAGTCCTTCTTCTACTAATAGAAATAGTAGGGGTGAAAGGGGGCACCCTTTACTCAGTCCTCATTCAGACCGAAAAAAAGGAGATTTCGTGCCATTAATGAGTACAACAAAGGAAACCATAGAGATACAACCCATAATCCAAGTTATGAAGGGGACTTCAAAGCCCAGATGAGTGAGGATCAATATGGGGTACAACCAGCTTAATTAACCATAGGCCTTGGAGAGATTAGTCTTTAGGATGACCCATTTGGATTTTTTTGTCTTGACACCGTGCAGACCCTCTTGAGCCAGCCCTACCGCTTCATGGATTTTTCTTCCCTTTAGGAAACCAAATTTTTCTTTTGAGATTTTTTCTGAAAGGAGGTCTTTTAGTATTCGATATATAAATTTAGCCACCACCTTGTATATTTTTTTACAAAGTGATATAGGTTTGAACTCATCCAAGGAGAGAGGATTTTTTGATTTTTGGATGAGGGATATAAAGTTTGAATTGAAAGGGGAAAAGATGTGCCCTCGTTTATGATATTCTTCCACCATAGCTAGAATATCTTGAACAATAAAATCATATAGCCCGAGAAAGAAATCCCCCATCCAGCCATCAGGGCCAGGACTTTTGTCCTTTTGAAAACTGTGCAATATCGTCTTTAAATCTTCTTTAGTCACTTGCTAGAATAGATATTTATTGGATTCTCCATCTATGAATATTGGGAATTAACCTACAATTCTTACTATTTGACCAATGAAATCCCTCTCATTAGACTTGTACAAATTCTGAAAATGATCCACACCTAGGCGGGCCAAATTATCAAAAGCAGTGACCTTTCGGCCCTTGGGTTCATTAAGACTCCAGATTGTATTTATGGCTTTATGTCCCTTAGCATAAGCATGGAACAAATTTGTATTCTCATCCCCATTGGAAATCCATGTAGCCCTACTTTTAATATGCCAAGTCACTTATCTTTCTTCCAGTCATTTTCTCCTATTTTCTTCAAGAGCCTTTAGTGCCAATTTGGAATCTAGAGAAGAATGTCCCCAACCTTCTTAATCGTAAATGGCCTGTAGGGTTTGTTCTGACTCCAAGAGCCCCTGGTCATCCCTTTTCCTTTTATTCGAATCTCATTCAATAGTAATTGTTTTACGATTTTAAGGTTCTACTGGAACTGCAAAGAAGTCGACTCACTCGATTCACGGTCAAAAGGCCTCCAATTTTCTTTTACCAGTTTGATGAAACCCTCATATTTGATCCATTCAAAGTTGAATTTGAAAGGGCTAGGAGGTTTTTAAGGGCCTTCTACAACTTCTAGGAAAATGGGAAAATGGTCAGTTTCTCCCCCATTTCCAACCCATTGACAAAATTGAAAAGGGCCATCCACAAACGATTTGGAAACTAAGAAGCGATCAATTATTTTTACTATTTTGTCTTCTCCAATTCATATGTTTCTCCGGGTTGGCCTTAGTTTTATAGGTTAAACATCTATCAACTTATTGACCCTCAATAGATTTGCAAAGAATTATGAAAGTGGGTCTGGTTGAGCATTGGGGCCCCAAACCTCCGTTGCTCCCAGCGAGAAATTTAGATTGCCTGCAAGTATAAAAGGACTAGAATGGATAAAATACTTGCTCATAAAAATTTCCCAGAACGGAGCTCATTCTAAATAGATCCCATAAACATTTACAGTGGAAAAGGAAGAGGCCAAACTTTCTGAGTAGAAATATGATCTCAGTCCAAACTCGCATGCCCATGAATTAGCGAGTTGTAGGGTCTTCTTGTTCCAACCAGTTGCTAGTCCACCTGACCTTCCTTTCACATCAGACCCAATAAAAATCCAAGACTTTAGAAAACCTTCCAAGAAACTTGTGATCGGTTCTTCCTCCCATAAAGTTTCTTGTAAAAAAATAATATCGGGGCGATTGGATTCTACCAACCTTTTTAAGGCCGATTTTTTGGACAGGCTAGCCATACCCCTACAATTGAGGGAGATAAATTTAATGGGTCCACCCCTTTTGGGGCTAGAAATGCTATAAGTGTCCCTGTAATGCATATTTTTCTTCCATCCTCCATGTCTACCAACACCTTTTTCTGATATTTAAGGAGAAAGGATTTTCAACCCCTTCCTGGGCGACCAGTAGGGAGCATCAGGTTTCCATCGAGGCCTACACGCCAGTTGCTAACCCCACCCAATTCAATGATTAGGCAATTTATGAGATGGTACCTGAACTTCTTCTCTTTGTGATCCAGAGATGAGTCTAAGGATGAGGGGTTCAAAAGGACCTTATTATAACCTTCAATTAGGGAGCAGTGGGGGAGCGGGGGGAAGGGAGAAGAGAAAGGGGGGACCAGCAAAACTCCACATGGAAATTTAAATACCTTAGATATGTAAATTCTAACCTTGTACAATGTCTACTGTAAACAAATATTCAGAAAAGAACAAAAAAGATACAATGGAAAATACAAACATTACACGGAGATTTTTCCCCTGGAAACCCAAACCGGGAAAACCAGCATATATTATATTCATTCATTATGTTACATTGTTTACAATACAATATACATATATGTTATAACCCTAAAATGCACCACACAGGTTTACCTGGCATCAGGCCAACTCATGCCTTTTCCTAGCCAAAGCCATGCTGAACAAATCCTCAAAAAACCACTTAAAACAAGCAACCTATGCCCTAAATTCTCATTGGGCGCGGGCATCCGCTTGCTGTCCTTATACTGCACGCGGGAATCCGCGGGCTAACCCAAAACAGCCCGCGGGTACCTAACAAAGCAAAAAATCAGGAAAGTTTCCGCCGGGACACGAGGCTTTTTGTCAGTTAACTGGAACTCCGAGCCATGCATGGCCGAGAGTTCGCCAAAAACCCTAGCTCCTTCTAGCCTATAAAAGGAGGGGTAGGGGTACTATTCAAAGGAGGAAAAATCATAGCAAAGGAACTCTGCCAAATTGCCAAGCCAGTTTTTTCCCAACCCTTTAGCCTTGCCTCAAGCTTTAGGGGAAACTCAAGAAGCAGCAGTTGGAGGACAAAAAGAAGAGGAAGAGCCCAGGATCAGGATCGTGGAACGGTGACCGGCTTCAGAAATCATTGTAAGTTGGTTCATATTGA
>ML787691.1:260149-274524 GCA_009831015.1 Picea engelmannii | reverse complement strand
ATAGTATTGTCTTGATTGCAGGAAGCTTTGTGGAAGGAGCAGCAGCAGCAAGGAGATAACAACTCAACGGAGGATCTACTTCAACCGTCCGAAAAAGGTTGGTTTATTCTTCCCGTGTTTGCCTGAGAAAAGGGGTTGAGATTCTGGGTAGAAGGTTAAAAGTTAAATCTTAAGGGTCATGATATGCGTATAAGTTTAGAGCCCTAGCTTATTAGTCCGTAGGGTAGAATACCCCACAACAATATAGGAGCCATCATCATCCAAAACCCTAACCCAATGACCTAGATTAGTCCAAAACCCTAATTCCTTAACCAGAAATAGAAAACCATCGGCAAAAACCATGTGTCGAAAAAACAACCTAAATACATGACACATTTCCCGAGGTAGGTGTCATGTTCCCCCTGTGCACCCGACGCATACGCTCAACCACTATTATTCGTGCAAAGAATATAAGACATACCCAACAAGATACCAAGCCTTAAAAAAATCATTTGATTGAAAGGAAGTTAAGAAAGTACAAGGATAGTAGGGAAAATAAGGAGGCATACCCCAAAAAATGCTCAAATTTTGGAGTTGAGGGGAGCCAGTATGAGTGAATGGGGAAGGTAAGAGTATACCGGGAGATTCCTAAGCTGGTACAATCACCCAGTCCAAATTTACTACATCCCTAGCCATCAGGTATTCTGATTCGAAATTCGGGGGGTTTATATCCTTTGGCTCCAAATCCATAGCTTTTGTCGAAGAGGAGCTGTCTTTCGAGCCCAAATCCGACTTCTGGAAATCCTATTCATTTTTTTTTCTCCTCCGGCCCTTAAATAGGAGCATGCACTTGTTTGCTAGATTCCCAAGAAGGTGAAAACGGTGACAATGAAAAGGAACTCCCTCATAGTCCAAGTTTTGCATGTAATACCTATTACCTACGACAATCTCCAAATTTGTATCCAAGCCTCTTAGCAGGTTGATGGAGACAAAAATTTGAGCCATACTATGAGCACCTATCTATTTATATGACCAATCAACATCCAAAAAAGTACCCAAAATATTTCCCAATACCTTGAAGCATTTTTCATTCTAAAGCTCAAGCGGCAACACTAGGAGCCTAACCCATATAGGGATAACATCCACCCTTTCTCTTTCAGCATCGAAAAGGGGCGACCAAATTTTTATCATCATAGGTGAGGAATCAAAAAACCAATACTTTTGGAGGATGTTTTCGACATCAGAGGTTGAAAAGAACTTGAATTAAAACAAGACTTACGACAAAGTACCTGCCTTCGAAGGGGATGAGAGCAATGAGGACCACGTTACTGAGGCCCATTCCTGTAAAAATTATTTTTTGAGTCTCCTCCATGAACCCTAACAACCAAGGTTAGTTCCACCATTGATTTGGCTTCAAGCAAAAGGACATCCACTCCCATGATTAGCTTTTTTGTTCTCCCAGACAGCTTCACACCTTTGTATTTTCTATTGTTAAAATTTGAGGAATATTTTGAGTCTCCCTGTCCTTTTCTATCGCCTCGTGAGTATGGATGAGGTGTCAGGGTGGAAACAGGGTCATTCCCCTTAGGGTTTCCAAACCTTTCAAGGAAATAAGAGTTCACCATGAAGTCACCAAAGAAAAAATCATGAGGCAGAGAAGTGGAAACCCCATAAGGACCCGACGACAAACTAGAAGAAGAAGCAATGTCTTGAGTTAATCCTTGGAAAGCATGTTGGAAGAAAAAAGACTCAAAGGTTGGGACCTATGCTTCACTTTTACCCACACTAGGGCATGAAGCACGATCAGATCCCTGAACGCCAAAAAAGAGGAGAGTTGAGGTCATGTATGTTTGAAAAGGAAACTGAGTAGGAAGCCATGGTTGAGACTCTGGTTCAACATAATTCAACTCGAACTCTCATGAGCTAGCTCCAAACCTCGTTCCAATGTCTGAACCAAAACCCAGGGCTGATACTAGTTCCATCTGGTCTGGTAGAGCTAGTGAGGTGGGGAAAGAGACTGAAGAACCTTCCAGAGCTGTTGTTCAAATGACAGGGTGGAGAAACTGTAGGGATGAGACTTTCCAAAAACCCACTTCTAACTGGAAAGTTCCACATCTAGGCTTCCTCCACAGGGTCCATGGAATAATCCATCTCCTCATCGTATATTCCTATATCCATCAAAGAAAGCACTGCCTTTCAACTAACGAACCAAAATCGAGACTGCCAACCCTAGCACAAGGGGAAAGAAAGTCAGACTCTAATAAAAAAAACAAGAGACGAAAACATCGACGTGAAGACGGAGAAGAGAAAGAGAGAAAAGATAGGGAGGACACGTGGGAGGCCTCAGGGCTGAGGCCCAAGGACTGAATACCCTATGTTCATGTATGTAGGTTTAGTGAGACCCCATAACTGCCTAAAATTTTTCTCTGCACTCGAACTCTGATAAAAAACACAAGAGACGAAAACATTGGCGCAAAGACGGAGAAGGGAAAGAGAGAAAAGCTAGGGAGGACACGTGGGAGACCTTAGGGTTGAGGCTCAAGGACTGAAGACCCTGTGGTCATGTGTGTAGGTTTAGTGAGACTCCATAATTTCCTAAACGTTTTCTCTGCACTTATTTATGTTACAAGAACAAGCCTAATATTCAGAGCTCCAATAAAGAACTATTTACAAGTGATATTGAGAGTATACATCTTTTAACCTAGACAAAATTTGATTCTTATAATTCTATTATTGTCAATGTAAAGGATGGAGGGAAGCCTAGTAGTTTATTGGTTTACAATGTTGTGGTTAGAAAGCTAACATATGAAGAAAAAGATATGAAATGAGAGATGGTTAACATTTATCAAAAACCACAAGCATTAATTAATTATCTTATAGATACATTTTCAAATTAAGGAGATTGGGTTTTGGATTTGTTCTCGGGTTCAGGTAGGAATTATGATCCAACAATATTTTTTTTTTGTAAGTTAGAGTTTTGTATTGATTCCTTTCAAAAAAATACAGTTGTCTAAGATGCCATTAGCCACATGGTCGCGGTGCCCATGAGGGAAACCACCGCGCCAAATGTCCAAAAACTAATATGGACACAGTGCCTAGTTGGGAAACAACCATTGCCAGAGTCATGCCACTAAAATTAAACTATGCTACGAGGCCACGTAGGGCCGAAATGTGTAATAGTGTACAAAAATAAAACAGCAATAAGGATGCTGAGTTGAGAAGTAGAAACCATGAAAAAACATTAAAAACCTGGTCCAAGCGGCGGCCCTGTGAACACCTATTTTGTCGGTGCTTTTCCATTTCCACGTTCAGCCATGGCCTATCGAAGATATTGAAGGAAAATCATCAGGACGCCTAATCTTCTCCAGTGGTCAGCTTCCCTATTCTATGCATCGAGCGTTGCCAATTTGATAGCCTCCATGTCTTTTCTCATAGTGCTCAGAATATTCAAGAGTTATGTTCGGTTCTCACACTTGGCACAGGAGGGATTGGGGTGGGTGGAGAGAAGAGAGGAAGAGGAGGACCTCAGAGGGGAGGTGGGATGAGGGGTGGTGAACGTGCATGGAGGAGGGGAGGGAGGGTAATAAGGACGCGGAGGGGGGGATGGAAGAGGAGACACAAATCCAAGCAAGTTCCCAAGCAAATCGAACCACTCGACCCTACATCCATAGGGATTCAAGAGGGGGGAGAGGTCACATGGTGTCTGGTCCGGGGTGGGCACAGTGACAAGTGCCAAGGGAGGGGGAAAGAATTTCACTTCAGGTGGAGGGGCCGCTTCAGGGGGAGGGACTTCTTCAGGGGGTGGGACCGCTTCAGGAGGAGTGGTAGTTTCACAGGGAGAGTCTGAGGCAGGTTGTTTCCTTCCACGGGTCGCGTACTAAGATGCTCCCCGCTTTAGCTTACCCTGGTGTCACGACATGGTGAACAACGAGCTCCACAACAGGAAAGGAAACCAAGATAAGTCGCACCAGAGATCGAATGCAGAATGAAGGGAAGGGAGATCCCTGGAGGCCTGGCTCTGAGAATTGCGAGCAAGAAAGTGAGGCTTAGGAGACCCCAATGCGACCAAAAGAAACGGGAGCAAAGGCTAGAGTTGAAGCGATAGGGAAGAACCTCTACACGATGCCATGAAGACACACAAGTTGCAGAGCTTCCAGATCGTGTGAGCGTCGGGATGCAAATGTGAAGTGGAGGGTGGAAGCAGATAATGTTAAGGCTCAAGGTGACAGAGGAGGGGAGGTGGTGAAGGTCATACTCCAAGTGGCGTATGGCTTGGCCAGGTGGCCTCGTCCCTGCTTGGAGTTGTCATGTCACGAAGGCACCCCATCCGAGGGCATATCTTTGGTGTGAGATATGTTCTTGCAAGCAATGACTATGGGGTGAGTGGGATTGGTAGTACGGGTACAAGAGAAGATAACTTCTTCCAACTCAACTCCAAAATTTTCCAGCCAGTCAGCTACTTGATTGGTCATTCTTCTTACATGGAACAGGAGGATTACCTGTCGCAGTTGGAGAATAGATTTTATTCTACAGAGCCCATTCATGAGTCGCCATCTTGGAGATATTTTCTCCGAGTCTTCCCCATTGACCAGATGTGAGAAGATCTTTAGAACAATTTGTGAATCACCTTCCATGATGAGGGGAAAAGAAATATTTCTTTGAGGTTGCTTGCAGGCCGCAGAGGAGACTCCAGATTTGTACAACGTTGTTGATGTTTTGCCCCATGTTGTCTGTCAGGATGTGAAGGATTTCCCCTTTATTGTTCTAGATGACCGCCCTGTAGCCAGTTGGTCTCGGGTTTCCTTTGGAGGCTCCATCAAAATTAAGTTTGAAAAAGTTCGTGGGTGGAGCCTCATATAGAGTGGGGTTGGTCATGCATCCTGTAGTTACCATAGGCCTTTCTAGGGTTGGAGTGATATTCATTCTCCATGCTCTGAGGATGTTGTATTCATTTTGTGGGTTTTCCAGGTCCTGCTCCATCCAGGGATGCAATGAGATGCTTTCATTGATATTGGTGTGGATTATGGTCCAAATCTCTTGCCATGTTCTGGTGACCAAATTGAAGACTCTTATGTTCCTCTCTTTCCAGATATTCCATAGGATGAAGCCTGGGAGTAGCTGCCAGGTTCAATTGAGGATGGGAGAGTGAAATAATGAGCTTCTCCATTCTGTAATGGTTTCCTTTAGACCCATGTGGTTTCTGTCTGATGTTCTCATGATGTTGGTGCTCTGATCCCAAATGCACGAACTATAGTGGCAAAGTTTGAGGAGATGATTTTGGATTTCTTTCTCTTTTCCACATAGCCAACACCAAGAGGGGCCAATGAAACCCCGTTTTATTAAGTTATCCCAAGTGAGGATGTTGTTGTGTGCCACTAACCAAAGAAAAGTGTTGATTTTCGTCCATGATTTCATATCCCAAATTTTTCCCATACCTCCTCTCGAGGCAAGGTTCTGTGACTTTCTTTTAAGTAGTATGATTCAAGAATGTTGAAGGCACCTATGGTAGAGTGGCCCCACCTGAGAATTTCCTCCCCTTTTTGGATTAAAAATTTCCTTGAGGCGAGATTCTCCTTTAGGGGTCGGAGGTTGAACGTCGGGGGAATATTCAGGTGCTCATGGGATTTTTTCCAGGTATTCCATAGTTCCCGTGGATCGAAAGGCCTCCAGAAGTCGATGACTATATGAAGTCCTGCGGCAGTTGTAAGGGGAATGAGGTCTCTAAGAAATGGATCTGCATTCAAGGCTGGAAGTTGTTGCCACGAGTCACTCCATAAGTTTTTCGATGCTCCATTTTGCAGTTCCCAGAATGAATGGTCCATAATGAGTCCGCGGTTGCTCCTGGCTGCATTCCAGATGAGCGATCCTATGCGTTGACCATTCCACCAGATCAGTTCTTTTTCCAGGGTTGTGGGGGTGTATTTCTTTCTCCACAATCGAGCCCAAAGATCTTGAGGTCTTTTCAACCATCTCCACCAGATTTTATCACTGAGGACTTTGTTGAGAATGGCTGGGTCACTTAGACCGAGGCCTCCTACTTTTTTGGGGGTGCAGACCTTTTTCCAACTTACCAAGGATATTTTGCATCCTTCCTTGATGCCTTGCCACATAAATCTTCTTTGGATCGTTCTTAAGGTGTTGAGGATGAAACTCAGGGCCACCAAGGCTGAGAAGGTGTAGATCAGAAGAGCTTGGAGGAATGATTTAAAGAGAATGAGATGCCCAGGCAGATTGAGGGAGCAAAAGGTCTAGAGGGAGAGTATCTTCCTGAAACTGGATAGCAAGGAGTCCCAGGAGGCATTCCTGAGTGGGTTATCAATGAGGGGGGTGCCTAGGTAGATTGACGGTAGGGTGTTGTGAGTGAAGCCCAGGATGAGAGTGAGATGATTTTGGATAACTAGAGGCGTGTTGAAGAAGAAGACTTGGGATTTAGTTAAGTTCACTTCCATGCCTGAAGCTTCACAGAAGAGATCAATGATGGATCTGAAACACCGGGATTCTATGGCTGTGGAAAGTCCCATAAGAAGTAAATCGTCTACAAATTGGCTATGAGAGATGGGGGGATAAATGCCATGGGGTTTGAGGCCCAAGAGAGAGTGGTCCCTGATAGCTGCTTTTAGTGTGTGGCTAAGCCCTTCTGCCATAAGGATGAAAAGGAAGGGTGAGAGGGGGTCCCCTTGTCTTATTCCTCTTGAGGGGGAGAAAGGTTTGGAAGGGACACCATTGATGAGGATGGAAAATAATGTTGAAGAGGTGAGGTTGACAATCCAAGATACCCAAATGGGATCAAAGCCAAAGGCTAGGAGAGAATATTTCAAGTAGCTCCAGCTTAACTTGTCGAAAGATTTAGAAAGATCCAGTTTTAGGAGCATAACTTGTGTTTTGGTAGAGTGAAGGGAATAGATAACTTCATGATCTAGGATTATGTTATCCAGAATTTGACGACCTTCTACATAGTCGAATTGCTCTGGGGAAATTAGGAATGGTAGAATGGGCTCGAGGCAGGTTGCAATGATCTTTGTTAGGAGTTTATAAATGACATTGCAAAGGGCTATGGGTCTAAAATGCGCTGGAGAAGTGGTGTTGTTCTCTTTAGGGATGAGGGTGAGAAAAGTTGCATTGAGGGCTTGGAGGACCTATCTAGATCTTCTAGAGTCCTCAATGATTTCCCACACATCCTCATGGATAATTCCCCAACAGTAGTGAAAGAAGTCTGAAGTGAAGTCGTCTGGTCCAAGGGCCTTGCTGAGCGGAGTGGCCTTAAGAGACTAATCGACCTCCTCCTGAGTGATTGGTCTCATCAGGGATTCATTTTTCTCCTTGGTGACTTCCTTGGGTATGTTTTTAAGGATAAAATCGATGGCCTACGAGTGATCTACTAGGGGTTCCGTCAGAAGGGATTGGTAGTAGGTAAGAAATTCCTTTTCCATATCAGCATGTTGTTGAATTTTTTTACCTTTCTCTAAAATTAGATGGGCTATGTGATTGGTTTGGTGCCTCTGGACCATGGATCTGTAGAATAATTTGGTGTTTTTTCCCCCTCTTTCAGCCACATGATGCGAGATTTTTGTCTCCAGAGAACTTCTTCCTGCGCTTTTCTTTCTGTGATCTGGTTGTTGAGGAGTGTTTCCTGTGTTTTTAGAGATTCCATTAGATATTGTGTTCGGATCTATTGTTGTAGTGTTTTCATTTGTTGTTGTAGGTTCTCATGAGCTTGGAAGATATCACCAAAGGTGGACTTGTTCCAGATTTTGAGTTGCTCCTTCAGGTTTTTTAGTCTTTGTTGAAATCTGTGTTGGACAACTAAGAGGGGGGGGGGGTGAATCAGTTGTTACCATGCTTAAACAATTATGATTATTTTAAACTCTTTGCAGAGCACTTAATGACAATCACAATAATGCAGGGAGGTAAGCAATAGAACATTTGACATCAGTCACACATATGAAATATACAGAGACAGATATTTCCTGAGGAAACCCATAAAGGGTAAAAACCTCTTCTTCTTGGTATGATAAGTAATCTTTAAACTTTGTACATTATCATACATATGATCTCCAACTCATCGTGATGCTACAACCTTTGTTTTGCAAGTTGAAACTTGTCGAGAGCACCAACTCTCTGTTTTCTCTAGCACCTACTAGAAGGAAGCACCAACTCCCTGGTTTCTCTAGCACCCACTAGAAGGAAGCACCAACTCCCTGGTTTCTCTAGCACCCACTAGAAGGAAGCACCAAATCCCTGGTTTCTCTAGCACCCACTAGAAGAAAGCAACAACTCCCTGAGTGTTCCAGCACCAATTGGATGGAAGCACCAACTTCCAGTCACACAGGCACCAACCTATAAAACAGAGAACAATAGTTCTCCCTTGCACCACCCTACCACCCTGGTTTCTATGGTTGCAACTAGATGGAAGCTACAAATCCCTGTGTTCAAGCACCCACTTGAACCTATGAGAACAATAATCCTCCCTAGCACCTCCCTACAACCCTTAAATATCAAGTTTTCTATACATAAATTTATCACAGTGATACAGTATTTATCAATGGCTTACCGGTCTCATCATTGTTCTGCTACACTTCTCTGCTCTACCTGCATCAGTGTCTTCCTGCACCCCTTCCTTACGCTTTATGTTATTCTACCTTTTATGCTATGTGTGCCATGTCCCTTATATGCACCATTCCTCTTCTGTGCATTTCAGCTGCTGCACTCTCCTCATTCTACACACCTGAATCACTCTCAACAGCAACCGCCATCTCTTCTTTGTTCTGCATCTTTTTTCTCTCTGTGCATCTTCTGCATCCTCTCTTCAATATTCTTTTGCATGCTCTTCCCATTTCGAGTGCTCTACTTGATCATCATAGCAACTCTTCAGTTTCTTTGGCGGTTAAACCCATGCATATCATCGGGTGTTATGCCAAGATTTCTTAGCCTCTCCAGTAGTCGAGACTCTTCGTCTTCTCTGTCACAGTCGAGCTCATTCCCTCTATTGCAGTTCCAAGCTCCAATGGTCTTACATTTGTCAATAGCCTCTATGAACAGTCTTCATCCACTGGAAGACACCTCGAGACTCTTCATCTTCTCTGGCGATCACCCTAAAGTCTCTTCGAGTCCTCTGGCAGAAACCATCAATCGTTTCTAGTAGTTACACTGTGAACCTCCAAGAAATCGCATCCGCCACTGAATCGCCAACCGTCCAAGATTCATGATTCAGTTCTGCTAACTGAATCATAATTGATCAATTAACTGTGAAGAGAAAGAGTAGCCCTTCGATTAGATTTCCAAGTATCCAACACTGTTGGATTAAAAGCACAGGGTCTCGCGTCGATTTCGC
The DNA here is from genome assembly GCA_009831015.1 of Picea engelmannii. Lineage (NCBI taxonomy): Eukaryota > Viridiplantae > Streptophyta > Pinopsida > Pinales > Pinaceae > Picea > Picea engelmannii. Next base: position 265,214 of record ML787691.1, on the reverse strand, counting down.
CATTTTTCATTTCGCCATTTCGACAATTCTTGTGATGAGGTGTCTTGACACTCCATGTTGCAATCCCCAAAACACCGAAAAAGGAGCTTAGCTGGACAACCACCTTCCCTTCTCGTGACCATCGGTGGTGACCAGGCGCTTATCCACAAAGCACTTCGCAATTCGCAACTTTGAGACTCCTGTGATGAAGGGTCTCGACTCTTCGTGTTGCAATCACCGAAACTCTGAAATGGAGTTTAGATCCACTAGCTTCTTCCCCTCACATGACACTAGTTCTTGAAATGCCAAATCAACTTGACACTTGTCCTTATATGATTGCGCCATGTGCCCTTTCTGACGTAGGCTGCCACCTGTCCTTGCTGACATGGTCTGCCACATTCATCTCCTGGGTCTGACGGCCCAGATGTGTCCTTGATCCAACGACTAGGATTATTTTTCGATTTCACATATCATGAGTTCGAGAGGTTAGGGAACCTCGTTCCTTTGATATTTTATTTCCCGATCTACGAAACTCTGAAATGGAGTCTTTTTTGATGTGCTTGTTTCGAGATTTCGGCATTTCGCATTTTGCAACTTCGGGACTCCTGTGATGAAGAGTCTCGACTCTTGACTCCTCCAACTCCCAGTATCTGAAACTCCAAAATGTCGTGGTTTCGCATTTCGCGATTTCATTCCATGAGTTGCTTCCTTGACTCCTGAAGTTTACGCTTCTGAATGGGATCCAATGATCACTTGTTGAACTTGCCATTGCCATGCCATTATCCCTGCGTTGTTGGTCATGATATTTGCCATCAATGAAAAACACGCATACTCTACACTATCTCTTCTGATCTTATCGAGCTTTCTTTGTTGCGTCTTCCCAAAATACTTTTGGTGCTCGCCTAGCACATTCTTCCTATACTTAAGCCATTGTCATTGTTGTACTTGCCATCAATGACAAGAATACACTACCTGTAAAACATGCCAACAATCTCTACATCGGGGTTCCTATTTGGATGGCCGCCTCTTCCCACCAAACCTTGATGTTTGCTTGGAAATATGGGTGAGTCAACCAGAATTTTTCAAAACAGAAAGGTTTTCTGCCCGGGGTGCCAGTGATGTTGAGGGTCAGAAGAATTGGCCAGTGATCTGAACCCATGGTATCGATGACTGTGGCATTCAATGCTAGACCGTCCATCATGATGGCTTCAGAAATTAGGAAGCGGTCCAATCTACTGGATACATGTTGGGATCCCAAGCATCTGTTGGACCAGGTAAACAACCCATTGTCTATTTTGACATCAATGAGGTTCAGTAAGCCTATGGTACGGTTAAAGAGCATGTTGTTATTTCCCAAGGAGAGATTGCCTCCATTTTTATCCTCCAGCCCCATGATCATATTGAAATCACCCTAGAGGATCCACCTTTGGGGGCCTAAGTGTTCTACTACCCATTCCATGTGTTGAAGGAATTCTTCTTTGTCCCTTGATACGAGGGGTCCATAGACATTTGTGATGTGGCCTTGTTTGTTTGAACCAATGAGGCGAAAATAGGTTGTGATGGTCCATTTGGAAGTAAAAAGGTTGTCAAGTAGAATGGTGGCTAGATTCCAGAGCAATGCAAGACCTCTTGCTGCCCCATTAGCATCCACTTCCACATGTTGTGCATGTGTCCATCATCGTTGAAGCGTGGTCTATGCCTTTGTTCCCGCACATTTCATTTCCCGTAGGAGTAGTATGTCTAGTTGTTCCTTCCTGATTATGTCTTTGAGAAAGGTTTGTTTTCTCTTTGCATTAAGGCCTCTTATGTTCCAAGATAGTATCTTCATGAGGAAGGTGGGGGTTGGAGGGGGGGAAAGTTGTCCGAGATCAAATGAATTTGACCTGAGTTGACAAGAAAGTTACCGACGTCCTGGATGAGCTGGTGTTTCGGTTTCCTACCTCTCTTTTTCTCCTCCTTTGTAGTTTTGCGTTATTACTTGGTGGTTTCTTTTTGTATGCCCAGGTTTGTGTTGGCTCGGGATTTACCTCCTGCAAAAGAGTTAAGAAAGACTTTGTGCACCTTGTGCAACTGGTTGGGTTATATGGTATACAACTGTTTCTCATGATAGGATTGTTCTAGATGCACCATATCGATACCGGGAAACTCTTGATCTTCCAATTCCATGTCTAGATCCCCCATTTCTGGCCCGGGAGAGGTTGGAAGGGAGGCTGCCATGACTAGTGGTTGTGAGGAAGAAAGGACAGGGGGATCTTGCATGATAGGGATTTGGCCAGTTGCAGGGGTTGTCAGAAGGTTAGTAGAGGAAGAGGGGGTATCCAACAGGGTTTGGAGGGAATCAAATAAGTTCTTGATAAGGGGTCCAGTAGGGGCCTAGGGGGGTGCCCTTCTCACCTAGTTCTTTCAATGACCTGTGACCTGGGTGAAGTCGTCCTTAGGTTTGTCAGTATCCTCCTGAGCTTGCTTGGGGGGGTTATTTAAAGGGAATTCTCGAAATATATTTCCATGCTCGTGACACTTGCGCCATTGGAAGGGGATGTGCTCATAATTATCTAGGGTTTGGGACCATTCCTCATCTTGATAGTCCAGGATAATGGTTCCAGGGAGGGATTTTGATATATTTAAGTAAACACGGATCCAGGCATAAACAGTGTACCTTCGTTGTTTTGTTGCCTCTGAAGATTTGACGTAGCTACCGATGGTGTTTCCAATCCCTGTGAGGATCTCCTCCAGCCAAAATTCTTATGGGAGCGAGTATATCATTAGCCAAACTGGAGCGTGGGTGAAGTCTTCCTTTTCCAGGCTGAATCTCTCCGTCCAGAATCGGAGAAATAGGCCTGTTGAGTTATAGAAGTACGGCCCCGCTTCGAATATTCGGTTTTTTTCCTCCATATTATGCAGTATGATCATAAAGAAGCCTTTTGATCCTAGTTGGAGATCGTAATGACCCTTGGGTTTCCACTAGTGGTGAATCAATTTGACCAAGTCTTTTTTGGAAGGCCATAACCCCATGAATTTACCTATCAAAAAAAAATCTATCATGTGTTGTCTCTGATCCTCCATTCTCGGTGAGCTGATGGTATATTTGGGAGCTATTGGGGCTTGTGGAATGCATTTGTTGGTTTCCCAAGTGCGTTTGGTGCTTGGTTGACTAGTTTCCAGGTCGATGTCCATCGGTTTTTCCTTCAGCATTTCATCCTCCCAGATTAATTTATGCATGTCATTCGGGAGTTCGAAGGTTGAGCGTTTGAAGTGAGTGAAGTTGTGCTCCTTCCCTGTGACAGTACTATAGGAGGTGGCTAAGGGACCCCCTCCCTCAGCCTCCATGGTCGCGGCTATGGAAGAAAGGCGACAGATGGCGGTAGGTTTCAGAGCAAAAACCCTAGCGCATCACATATGATCCAACAATTATGAAATCATACCTCAATCTTTATTATTTTCAATTTATGTCATTTTACATTATTTAACTTAATTATTTATTTTGTATTTGGTGATTAGGTACAACACTAGCGTGTTTCTTATAGAAAGGAAGCAATTGCATATCCATTGAAAGTGACCCACTATAGTGCGATTTTATTCAACAAAGAATTAATTTTATTCCATCTCTTCCAAATGAAATGCAAGAAGTTGGCTTGAGGAAAGGAGATTTTAATGAATCAAACGTGGAAAAAATGTCAAAGGAACCTCACGTACCATTAGGAGGATTGATTGGAAAGGATCACTTTGAAGAACTTGCGGATATCAAAGACCCAATGGAAGAGCAAAATGACACAATGGAAGCACAAGTGTTTTCCAAGAAGATGATAATGTGTCTGTTGAGAATGATGAATTTGGGATATATGATATTGTTTATTAGTTTTAAGATGCCCTTGAAAACAATGCTCAATTTTGCAAAGTTTTGATGAGCTATAAATGTAATGTTTTGCCTTTTAGATTTTAAAATAAGAATGAATATGTATCTATTGTTGTTTTATGATGAATCTTTTTTATTATTTTATTTTTACTTTTATTTGTATGTGACTCATTATACTAGGGAAAATGACATGAAATGTTATCATTTTTTTACTTCAAATGTATAAAAATATGGAAAAATTTGTTAATTTAAAAAAATATCATTTTTTCTGTTCACTTACGTCCATAAAAAGGTTTTACTTGACATGTTATTTTAAATGGATAGGTACCAAAATGTATAGATTTTTTATTATATATGGATTTAAAATGTATATTTTTTTGTTAAATGTTTAAAAATAGTGTTATTTAATTACAATTATTTTCTATGTATTGAAATAATGGTAAACAATGTGTTAAAAATGATATTTTCCACTATATTTTAAAAGTATCGAACTATGAATTAAGTAAGGAGACATAATTATATGGAAAATCTTAATTTTGAAAAATTAAATGGTATACAACATTTTTAGCATTAATAGAAGCATGGAAAAATGATTAAAAACACTGTCGAAAAAAAATTAGAAAATTTTGAAAATAAATGAAAAAAATACCCTTGAAAAAAAATTAGAACAATTTGAAAAATAGATGAAAAAATAAGCATTTAAAAAAACAATGTGGATACATTATGGATAAGAAGATTTAAAATATCAAAAAACAACCTAAAGGGGGGGGGCGTTGCTACCGGTAACACAACTTTTCAAAACGAGGTAAAGCATGTGACCCCCCAAAAAAAGAGGACTCTGTAGAGTTGTCGTTAAGTTGAAAACTGTGTTATGGGGTATAAAAATATTCTGTGGCATCAATACCTGAGTGCTTCAAGTAAGATGATGAAATTTTCTACCCCGAGATCAAAGATCATACTCCAAGTTTCGAGATCATTTCACTTATGGATAGATTTGAAGGTGACATTGCCTCGTCTATTCACCTCTTCATCAGAAGCAAGGGCAAAGGTAAAAGCACAACCAAAGAGAAGAATTGGATCCTAGTGATAATGCAAGATACCAGATATATAAAATATGCAGAACTGAAACGAAATGCTAGAAATAACAGAATGACAGTAAAATATCCAGCATAATCTTCACAATACACAGAAATGATATACGAAATAGCAACAGAAATAGCACTTGAACAGAAA
>ML787691.1:191153-255204 GCA_009831015.1 Picea engelmannii | reverse complement strand
AAGATCCTTCTAGAAGCAGAAGCTTCTATTAGGTCTTCTTACATCCGCCTAATTCTCTTTTATTGAAAGGTCTTATTAATATTGACCTTTATTACATCCGAATACATTAATCTACCCATGTGCGGGTTAGGACCTTAACAGATAATACTAGTGTGCATGCATATAGTCATGGGATGACATTGACTAGAACAACAATATATCTGTTGTAGCAACAACAAAGACTACAACAACCCTTTGTATGTGGTCTTTTTTTAATTTTTTAATTTTGAATTATTTACTATTTCTGACAAATATTGGGAAAAAATGGAACAACCAAAGCTAATAAATCCCCATCACAACCCCTAGCCCAATCACAAAATCCAGATTATGAAATCACAAAACACAAAAAATTATTTATTTTTTCAAAATTATTAAAATAATAAATCGATTTTTCAAAACATTGAGAAATTATTTTGAATAGTACCAAAAACGCACCAAGTAATATACTAAAATAGACCAGGTAATAGGAAATCAACTATTGTTGACCATCGAACAAAAGCTACAAACTTTGGCCGAAAGCAGGGACTAATAAGTAGAGAAGAGGGAACATGAATTTGAAAATAGATCAAAATTTTCAACTTTTTAAGCTACTGTGTATGTCTCTCCATCTTCATTTTCAATTATATATAATGTTATTAATAAATATATATTTTAAATTTAATAATAGTTTAATTTTTTTAATTATAATTTCATAGATATCAAATTAATGTAAAAGAATTTTTTTAATTAAAATACACCACATATATAAATAATTTCTTTTAAATTTGAAAATTTAACATAAAACACATATTTTTAATTATTAACCCATTCAAGTTTTAAAATTTATAAATTTTATATTTAAAAACCAACAATACATATTGCCGTTATAATGTAAATTTGAAGTTATAATTCCCCTACACCAAAAAAATATTTTACTTTATCAAAATATAGATATAAATACTTAAATTAACAAAGTTTATTATAATTTTTTAATCATCGTGTGGTTTTGGAAATGACAAATTATTATGTCGTTTCGAAAATGACAATATTAAAATATTTAAATAAATATTGTGTTAATATATTTAAAGTTTGTATATGTGGATAGGAGTTTTAAGAAGTTTTTTTTTTAAGAGGGGTAGTATCTAATTTTAACTTTATATATTGAATTAAAATTAAATGTTATTGGCGACTATTTGAAACAATTAAAGGTAGTTTTGATGATGATAAGAAGTCTTTTTAACTTTTTTTTAGACTTTTTTTTAGGTTGAAATCGTTTTTTGGTTTTAGAGTAAGACTTAAAACTATATTTAATTCATTAAAAGTTTGTCTTTCTTAAACATAAGGAATCAAGTTAATGGCTGAAGACTCAAAAGTATTTAGCAGGAGTGAAACTATGTTGTCTTATAGACCACCAACAAATTATTTTAGGTAACACGATTTTTTTTTGAATAACAATGATAAGTTAATCCACATTCACAAATAACAACCATTAATAACTATCCTAACTACCACTTGATAACCAAATTACAATAAAATTTACTACCTTAAAAAAAATACCTATGAAAATATATATTATACCACATTCATTAAAGATTTATCTCAAAGTATTATTATACAACAAACAAACATTTATACTTATTCATGGAGTATAGATTGAAGAAATTTTCTACATAAAACGTCATGCATATTGTTGTGCCAAGACAAATGAGAGTTTGACATCTCATAGGTGAGTTAAAAAGGTGTTAGTTGAAATATATTGTTGCTTTCTAAACTTATGTTTCTCTAATCTCTTGACTACTTACCTATTGGTATGCTTCTTTTCCATCTTGAATTCTTCCATTCATGTCAATGGAAAAAGATGCTAGTGTTTAGATTAACATCACACTTTCCTTTGTACCTTGGAGTTACACTTATAAGCCTTGGTCATATGAGTTAATTTTGAATTTTGTTTCAAATTTTTTATATAAAAATTTATTGTATTATATTTTTAATATATGAAATTTTAATAATTTGATGGATTAGTATGAATTCTTTGGAAACTGTGAAAAACTTAAATTTTAAAAGCAAATCATAAAATAATAATATTGTAATAAAAGAATTTACAATATCATAAAGTAATATTAAAAATGGAACACATATCCTTGTAGTTATAATTTGGAGGTTTTTTAAGTGTTTGTCTTTTCGTATGCTTGGAAACGTTTGAGATCTCTCTTGTTTAAATGTAGAAGCTAGTGAGGAGCTTCTTGAGATTTGTATTCATTTCTCCATTACTTGGTTGAACAAAAAGATTACCATTGGTCCCCTCTCTTCATCTCTACATGTTTGTTGTGTGATTGTTTATCTTCTTTATTTTCTCTGCTCATTAATTCTAGTTTGCAGGCCGAGATCCCAACAAGTGGTATTAGAATCGAGTTCAATGGTGGTCTGTGAGATTCCAGGGAAGGTCCGTACATGTAGAAGAAGAAGGGGGTTGAGAAGAGTTGCATGAGATGGATTGTCATCTATGAGTGTATTACCCATATGTGTCATTATTGACATGTGGAAAAGACAAGGGTGAGAATGGATGCAAAGTTGTCTAGTGATGTGGATGCAGGGCAGGTGGAGTTGTCTGAGTATAGAACATCACATGCGGATGTGGCCAAGTTTCCAAATCTAGCATTGAGTGCTCTATGTCGCGTGGTCAACGAGAAGCTAAAACCTAGGTTGCAACAATATGTGTGGGAAACAAAGAGGGATGTGCGCACGTCAAGTTGGTAGGGCATTGAGCATAGGTTAGGCTCGTTACCTACCAACACCCAATTATGAGGCATATGTAGTGCGACACGCCAACGTCGATGTCCCGAGTTGGCACAGGGTGGTAAGCTATGTCATGCAACAAACATCAAGCAACATAGGGGCATTGCGAACAAATTTGTTTAGGTGGAGCCCCACTAAGGTTGTCGATATGGAAGAGACAATAGATGGGCTAGAAGAGGCATAGACTAGTGTATCCACATTTGAGGACACACAAATATACAACCAGAGTGCAACTAAGATGGGCATCCAAAAAGAGATCATGTGTAACCCAAGTCAGAGATTAGTTTATGTGTTCCCTTTCAAGAAAGATTATCTTGTAAAGGATAGGATGAAAGATATGTACAGGTTGAATGTGTACTACATCTGCAATATGCTTTATCACTAGGTAGGGAGCTCGAGAATTTTTGGGGCTGCCACTCTAAGCACAAACTGAGTAGGAACAATAGCTTCATTGTTTCTATTGTTGTTTCTTCTCACTGGAACATACTACATTCAACACATATCGGTGTTCATAAGGTGGCTAAAGTATACCTCATTCATGTACCATGGTTTCCGGCTGTTGTTGAAGGTCCAATATTTAGCGGATGAGTTGTATGATTGTGGGATTTTCAATGCAACACGGATTTCAAAAAACATTGGATGGAAACAAATGGGAGCCTGTGTGCAGAATGGCAAGGTAAAGGTTTTCGAATGCATAGTTCAAGGTGGAGTTAACCCTTTTTATATATGTAAATGGGCATACAATTGTAAGACCTGGTTAGGCATGCCTACCATGATTTTGAAATGTCACTAGTAAAGTTTAGACGGCGTAGGTGATAGGGGGAGCATGTGATATTCCCAGATACCCTAACTTTGAAGGAAGTTTGGCCAAATTTAGTCATGGAAAAGGGGGGGGGATGCTAGGACAATAGTTATGGTTTTGGGAACATGTGTTTTGGTATCCCATGGTTTTAGAGCCCATGGACTACATACTCCATTAAACTTAGCTTGGAGGCGAGAGGTGAAGGCTCACTTGGTTGGCTTGGCTAGATTCGGTCAAGGAATTATATCTCTATTGGCTAGAGTGATGGAGATAAGGGATGTAGATTATGGGATCCTACTATTCACAAATTATCACTAGCAGAGATATGTACATGGAAAAATTTCTTCTTGAGATTTGTATTTGTTTCTCCATTACTTGGTTGAGCAATAAAGATTGCCATTGCTCCCCCTCTCTTCATCTATACATGTTTGTTGTGTGATTGTTTATCTTATCTATTTTTCTATTGATTAATTCTGATTTATAGACCAAGATCCCAACACTTTGTACTACTTTCATTAATATTAGTTTTTTACTTCACTATCGGTGGCATGTATAATACTTTTTATAAAAGAAAAATATCTCACTTTTGAATGGGATTAGATTTTTTTGTTTCATTCAAATACTACCCCTTCATATGAAAGGGTCTATCTATTGATTTATCTATTGATTGAAGGAGGATGACCATATCTTAAAATAATAATAGGAAAGGCATTTCCAATTAGGGGAAAAATCATCAAATGAGATTTTCTAATAAAGGGGGTATCAAATAAAACACAAGAGTCAAACATGTAGACAATTATTGATCCAGATTATTTTGGGAACGATATGAAGAAAAAAATATAATAGAGATATAACTAAGAAATACACAAAGGCATGGAAAGGAACACAATAATACAATAAAACTTAGATTCTAATAATGACAATTTGAAATACAAAAGACTGTAAAATGCAAAAGCACACAATCTTGTTAGAATGGTGGTAGCTTATCTCTAAGAAGAGATGTCTTGACTATGCTCATTCGCAAGAAGCTCGTTACAATGAGGCTCAAAGACATTTTTAACATAAAACAGAAATAAAAAAACCCTAAACATCCAAAACCCTAACCCTGAGATATGAAATTCCAAAAGGTTTGTGGGCCTTGATGGGGGTAGTTGATACGTCAACTTCCCGAGGGTGTAAATTTTGCATACAAGCTATGTTTGGGGCACTCGATACCTCATAGGAAAGATCTAGACGAGGAATACACATTATGTTCATCCTAGAATGTGCCTCTAGCAACATGATAGGCACTACCGAGCCAAAAAAATGTCGTTTAGGACCTCAAAACAACCCCATAAGTTTGGGACCCAAAAAACTGGCAAGATGGGAAAACTGTAATTTGAGCTAGTGGAATAGGTGAGTGGCCACCAATTTCCACCTGGATCATTCCTCCCCCCTTTGGAAGAAATTTTCTCCATTACATCAAGTGCCTCCATCAGATGGGGAAACTTCTGTTGAATCTGACTCCTACTGAGCCACTTTCCCTGATGAAGAAACTGCCTTGCTTTGATGACCCGATAAAGTTGGATGGTCTGTTGGCGAGTGTCCTTTATCTTGGTTTCCATGATCCAATCAACTATTTATTTTTCGATGCATTCAGGATTGAGTTTTGTAGGGGACAACTACTCGGTCGCAAACTAAGTGTCCATGAGAGGTGGAAAATATGGTTGGCATAGTTCCACATTAAATATCGGGTGCAAGCCAAGGAAAGGAGGAAAACCTAATTCAAAAGAATTCTCACCCACAACCTTGGTGATGGTGTAAGGCCCGTATCAGAGTGGGCATAGCTTCTGATGGGGTCTTGTGAGGTGCTCTTTTTGCAAATGCAATTGTTAGGATATTTAGACACTTAAGAGTTAGTTAAGATCTACTTGGTCTAATGTGTCGTTAGGTAAAGTGTGTTTCTTAGTGTGTTTCATTAGTATCCATTTGTAGTTAGGAAATATGACGGTCACGATATGTTCTCGACATAGAGTGATCTGACGGTTCATATTCTCCTTGATCTTAATGGCCATTGATATATGGCTTAACATCCGATTGGTCCATGATCTCTATTTAAAAGAGCATGGAGAGTCATGTTCCAATGATCGATTGTGAGAAACTCTCTTGTAAAATCTCTCTGTAATATTTTTCTTTTGCATTAATAAACTGCTCCAAGTGGTCGTGTTAGTTGGGCTCGTGGATGTTTCCCTGTAGGGGTTTTACCACGTCAAAACATCGGTGTGTTGATATTTGATCTGATTGTGTGAATGGTTACTGAAGGTTTTCCTCCTCTGTTGGAATACCTGTGTTTTTTAACATGGTATCAGAGCATGTTTGAAGGCCCACTCCTATTGTAGATCGAGATCATGAAGCTGAGTTGCCTCATCTCCATTTTCTGTTATTTTCATGAATTTATGGGCTGGGAGTATTGTTCCATTACTTCTAGAGCACTCGTTTCAGTCAGGAACGTCTTTCGTTTCACTCGAAAAGGTTGTTGTTTTCCCAAGATACAACCATTTCAGTCAGAGCCGGAGGTATAAATCCTGAATACACATTTTTAAAATTTTTGCAGAGTATTATTTTGGTTTTATATTATTTATTTTCAGGTTGCTACTTTTTTATATCTACGTATTCTCTTTGCCCCATGCCCTATGCAATCTCAAAAAATCAGAAACAGATAGGAAAAGGTGCATCTTCAGGGTAAGCTAACTGAGATCTAACCCTTGTTGTCATCGAGAAGCGAAATTTTTTCTTCTGTGAAAAGAGTTTTTTTAGCATGCTCTCCAAGGCCATCAACAACAACAACAACAAACGAAATTTCACTTGTCATCGAGAAACGAAATTTCACTTGTCATCGAGAAACGAAATTTTGTCTTCTGTGAAAAGAGTTTTTTTAGCACGCTTTCCAAGGCTGTCAACAACAACAACAACACTCCTCTTGCTAAACAATACAATATGTTATGCTAGACCATTTGGTTAAAAGTTTCCTTATTAAGTAAGAGGTCTTGAGTTCAAGTCTCTCTTTTTGTTACTTTTTTTGAAAAAGTTCATTCTCAAATTGTAAAGTGTATTTCACTTCAAGTATAAAAGTGAATCACTATAAGTAGCTTTAATATTTTATTTTAGAGTTATTTATTTTGCATGCAACTTTTCTTTTATAAAGTAAATTCATTGTAAAAGTGATCCCCAATTATCTTTATAAAAGTGGGTCACTTCATAAAGCAACTTACACCACCACATGGTCCTTTGATTATCGTTTTTGCCTTTTTTTTTAAAGGGAATAACTCTCACATCTGAAGTCTGTTTTCAGTGTTGTTTTTTTTAAACCACCTAATTTTTCAAGATCTTTCCATCCAAATCATCAGTTTCAATTTTTAAATCTATATTATTTGCATATTTAATATGGATTCTACAAGTAATCTCTTACTTACCAGCACCAACTACTTCCAATGGAAATCCCATATGAAGGATTTATTAAGAAGTAAAGGCTTGTACCAGATTACCTTGGGAAAGGAAACAACACCCACTGATGTTGATAAGAAAGTCAAATGGGATAATATGAATGATGAAGCATGTGGATTAATCGAAATGTCTATCTCTCATGATTTAAGGTTCCAACTTCAATCAATTGATAAACCCAAAGAAGCTTGGAAAAATATTGAATCTGTGTTTGGTAAACACAATACTATTCGATCACAATAGTTAGAAAATCAAGTACTAACTTTAAGTCCAAATGATTTTTCTTGCATTGAATACTATCTATTTAAGTTTAAAACTCTCAGAACTTTATGTGAAGAATGTAAGATAAAGATAGAAGAAGATCGTTGCATCTATATTATTCTTTCTAAGCTAGGTAGTGCATATTTTGTGTTTGTATCTACCATTTATGCCATGCAAGAGGCTCTAGGGAAAGGTTATAAAAAAAACCAGTCTTGAGAACTTTTGTGATGCTTTGATTAGAGAGAAAGATAAGCTTGTACAACTTGGAGTGATCAACACTACAGGTACCTCCAACAAAGCCTTAGTCATCCATCAGAAAGATAAACCCAAGAATCCCAAGAAGCAGCATCCTCGCCACAACAACAAGCAATATAAGGGTCCCAAACCCACTCAGATAACTTCCACTCCTAATGGTGACAAAGGAGAAAAATATAAAAGTAAGAAGACTGACAGACATTGCAACTTTTGTGATAAAGATGGTCATGATGAGTCCAAATGTTTCAAGAAGATGGTAGGTTTAGAAGCAACGATGAAGAAGAAGAACATTAGTATTGATTCTACTTATTCTTCTTCTTCTCATGGACATGCACTTTATGCTTCTGGTTTCTCCTTTAATACAACTTCTACTTCTTTTTCTGATGAGTGGTTTATTGATTATGGAGCATCTTATCATATGGCTAAGGATAGAGACATATTTTCTTATCTAAATGAATGTAACACCAAGAAAATATTTGTTGGTGATGATAGATCTCTTAGTGTTGAAGGATCTAGAACAGTTCAAGTAGAAAACGGTAATTTCAATGATTTATTATGTATTCCAAGTCTTTCTTGTAACCTTCTATTAATATATCAAATCACTCATTCAAGTGAAGGTAAAACCGTAGAGTTTTCACCTCACCAAGTTGTAATAAAGGATCTAAAATATCCTAATCATGTTATTGCAACTAGAATTGTTGATGATATTACCAGGTTGTACAAGTTTGATAACTTTGGGTCATCATCTTTTTCATCAGTTTTTGGTGCTCATAGCAATGACTTGAGCAAACTTTGGCATGAGCGGTTTGGTCATATAAACTATCGTTCATTGCAAAAACTATGTAATCAACAGATGGTGATTGGTATTCCTCTTGTTTCATGCAGAGATGGTGTTTGTGCCAGTTGTGTTCTTAGAAAACATCATTGAGACATTTTTGACAAGCGTGCATCTTGGCACGCCTTGGGCCCTTTGCATCTTGTTCATAGTGATTTGTGTGGTCCACTTTCTTCTCCTTCTTTTTCTGGGTGCAAGTATTTCTTAACTTTCATTGATGACTTTTCTATACATACTTGGGTTTACTTCTTAAAACTTAAGAGCAATTTTTTTGACAATTTTTTGGCCTACAAGGCCCTTGTAGAAAAGAAATATGGACATCAAATTAAAAATTTAAAAACATATAATGGAGGCGAATATGTGAACAATAATTTTTCAAGTTATTGCACTACATATGGAATCCAAATGCAACACATTGTTCCATATACACCACAACAAAATGGTGTTGTTGAGAGAAAGAACCACACAATAAAAGAAATGGCTAATTGTATGATCCGATCTAAGGGATTAAGTCTAAAGTATTGGGTAGAAGCAATCAACTGTGCAAATTACATAGTAAATCTCACTCCCACAAAGGCTCGTAAAAATATAACATTGAAAGAAGCTTGGACTAAAATTAAACTAGATGTAAGTCACTTCCGTGTATTTGGCAGTATAGCATGGGCTCACATTCCTGATGAGAAAAGGAAAGCATTGTAACCTAAAAGTGAGAAGTGTATATTTTTTGGTTATTCTAAAGATGTCAAAGATTATAGACTTCTTCAACCACATTGTAATGAAATTATTATTAGAAGAGATGTTAAATTTGATAAAAATCTCTTGGCATGTGAGCCTAATTCGACGATTGTGCCTTCTTCGGCTTGCGAGCCATATTAGATGTTTGTTCCTTCTTCTATTACTATTTTGGTTTCTTCTTCAGATGATGAAAGTGAGGATGAAAATCCACCTCTGCCTACTCACCTTCCTCCAGATGAGTCCTTTGAACCTGAACCAACACCATCTCCACCGCTTCCTAGATGGTTCCATTCAACACGAGAAGTAGTTGGTGATCTTGTCAATGATCCTTTAGATCAACGTCAGACACTTTCACAGTTCCAGTGAGCCTATTCTCTTTTGGATCAAATTTCAGAGACTCATGATCCAAAGACATTTGCATAATCTTTAGGTCATCCATATTTGGATACAACAATGAATGAAGAGTATTGTTATTTAATGGCCAACGATACCTGGGATCTTGTACCTCTTCCAAAAGGAAGAAAACTTTTGAAATGTAAATGGGTCTACATAACTAAGTATGCATCAGATGGAAGTGTTGAAAGACACAAAGCTTGGTTAGTTTCCAAAGGATTTTACCAAGATGAAGGAATTGACTATAATGAAGCCTTTTCCCTTGTTGCCAAAATGAATTCCATTCGCCTTGTTCTTTCCCTTGCTGCCTCACATAAATGGGAGTCCCATCAGATGGATGTTAAATCCTCCTTCTTGCACAAATATTTGCAAGAAGAAATCTACACAGAACAACCTCTTGGCTATGTCTAGAATGACTCTATCCTTGTTTTTCACCTTAAGAAATATTTTTATGGTCTTAAGCAAGCTCCCTAAGCTTGGTATGCCAAAATGGACAACTTTCTTATTGACACCGCATTCTCTAGATGCCATTCTAATCCTAATGTCTATACCAAGAAATTAGGAAGTCATCTCATAATACTTGTCCTTTATGTTGATGACCTTATCCTTACTAGTAGTGACTCAAAACTTTTAAACCATGTGAAAACTAGCCTTAAGAAGAAATTTGAAATGACAGACTTAGGTTTTTTGCACTATTTCCTTAGCCTCCAAGTTTTTCAAACCAATGAAGGATTTTTTATTTCCCATTCTAAGTATGCTTGTGACCTTCTTCGTCGCTTTCACATGGATGATTGTAAAACTTGGAGTAAAGCTTAATGACACCTATACTTCTCCTGAATTTGATGCCACCCTGTACCATCAGTTAGTTGGTAGCCTCTTATACTTGAATCATACCTGTCCCGATCTTTCCTTTGTTGTTGGTATTGTTTCACGGTATATGCAAACACCCCATGAAATCCATTGAAAAGAAGCTAAAAGGATACTTCGTTATGTCTGTGGTACAGTTCAGTTTGGGATACATTAAAGTTCAGGGGGGACTCCTTTATTGGTTGGTTTCACTGATTCAGATTGGGCCGACAACCCTGATGATCAGAAGTCTACTGCAGGTTATGTTTCCAACCTTGGTTCAAGACCTATCACTTGGGAATGTAAGAAACAATAGGCTATTGCACTTTCTTTAGCAGAAGCAAAGTACCGAGCAACGATAAATGTAAGTCAGGAAGCCTTTTGGATTCGACAGATCCTTTCAGAGTTTGGATTCCAACAATAGCATCTGACCAGCCTTTGGTGCGACAATCAGAGTGCCATCAATCTATCCAAAGACCCAGTTCAACATTAGCGCAACAAGCACATCGAGATACACATGCACTTCATTATAAAGCTCATTCGTTATCAAGTTATTGAAGTGCTCTGTTTCCCTATAGAAGATCAAGTTGCCGACATTTTCACAAAATCTCTTATAGAAGCGAATTTTTCCAAACTTCAATCTATGTTAGGAGTTCAGGAAGTTGTCATTAAGAGGGAATATGCTCTAATGCCTCCTTCCTTCTCTTATTGTGTCACTATTGTAAATCCTTCAATCCTATCCCAAGTTGTTCTTAAGGGGGGATGTTAGGATATTTAGACACTTAGGAGTTAGTTAATATCTACTTGGTCTAATGTGTCGTTAGGTAAAAGTGTGTTTCTTTAGTATGCATTAGTATGCATTTGTAGTTAGGAAATATGACGGTCACGATATGTTCCCGACATAGAGTGATCTGACAGTTCATATTCTCCTCGATCTTAACAGCCATCAATCCATGGCTTAACACCCGATTGGTCCATGATTACTATTTAAAAGAACATGGAGGGTCATTTGTCGATGATCGATTGTGAGAAACTCTCTTATAAAATCTCTTTGTAATATTTTTCTTTTGCATTAATAAACTGCTCCAAGTGGTCGTGTTGGTTGGGGCCATGGATGTTTCTTCATAGGGTTTTACCACATCAAAACATTGATGTGTTGATCTTTGATCTAGTTGTGTGAGTGGTTACTAAAGGTGTTCATCCTCTGTTGGAATACCTATGTTTTTGAACAACAACCACACCTTATCTCCCACCTGTAATTTGTGGGGTACCCAAAGCTGATCGTGGCACTGCTTGTACTTGGCATTGGATTTATGCAAAATATCATGAACTTGTTGTTGGATGTGATCAACACATTTGGTTTCCTGGTCATCCTTTGTTTGAGTATGGGAGGACTCTTCCTATCCAGCTGCAATGGGTAGAGATACGTCAATGGGGGTCAATGGTTGGAACCCTAAGCACACCTAAAAATGGTTGTGGCCAATAGAGTTGTGGAGGAATCTATTGTAGCTATGTTGAACATACAGAAGGATTCAATCCCATGTGCATGGGTGTTTAGAATTATACATCATCATGATATGGAAAATCATCCTATTGACTACCTCTATTTTCCCATTAGTATGTGGGTGGAAGGAAGTTGATTTGGTCATCTTGGTGTCCATCATCAACCATAGGCTGGACCAAAAAGTGCTCAGGAACCTATTGTCTCGATCGAAGATAATAGTTTATGGGATCCCAAAATGAACCCAAACATGTGTGAAGAAGAACTTGGTGGTGGCCTTAGTTGTGATGCTCTTTTTGTAGGGTGCCAAAATTGTCATCTTAGAGAATTGATCAACGACCACGAAGACACAATCATTCCCATGCTTGGTTAAAGGCAAACTGGACATGTATTCCATGGATATGGACTCCCAAGGCCTATCCAGAGTGGGAAGAGGGGCATATATCCTATGTTTCTTGATGGAGGGATTGACAATGACACAGTCAATGCAGGATCTGATGTATTTGTGAACAACTTGTCGAATTTTCAGCCAATAAAAATGCTTTGGTAGTCCTAAAATTGTCTTTTCTACACCAAAATGTCCTACTTCCCGGCTATAATGAGCTTCCCATATCATCTTTCCATGTCACTTAAATGAATACAAAGGTGGCTTAGATGGCATAACAATCCATCCTGGAGATGAAAGTTGAGAACTATTTTTCCCGCGTTCAGTGTCTTATAGGAAGTAGAAAAATTAGAGTCATTATTTTATAATCATGGCCATCTAGATCCCTCATGTCCACAAGAGTTAATAATTGTGGTTAGTGTTGCCACTAGGGGTCGACTGAGGTAATCTGCGACATGGTTGGCGCTACCCATCTTGTACTTGATATTCAAGTAGAATTGTTGCAGGTGGGTGGGTCACTTCTGATGGAAGTAATTTTGTAACTTTCTTTGTGTATGCATGAATTGAAAAGGCCTGTGATCAGTGTGGATAATCGTTTCCTTCCCCAAAATGTAATGCTTCCACTGTCGACATGCATGCACAATGGAGTACATATATTTTTCGTAGGTAGGGTATCTTCAAACATCATCAGATAGAATTTCACTATGATAGGCTACCGGATTCCCATGATGAGTGAGGACTGCACCAATAGCATAATCTGAAGCATATGTCTCAATCTCAAATGGATATTACAGGTCCGGAAAAATGAGGACTAGTGTTGAGTAGAGGAGGAATTTCAAATCCTCCAATACTTTCTGTTAGGGTGTGGATAAAACAAACTTGGCCTTCATTCCACCCATGTTCGCCTAGATTAGGGCCCATGCGATATGAGAGAACCCCAACATAAACCACTGGTAGAATTTGGTGAGGCCCAAGAAGCTACAGAGCTCGGTCATTGTCTTCGGGGCCAGCCAATTTTGGATGACTTGGATCTTGGATGGATCCACATGTAAAACCTTCTCATCTATGATGTATCCCAAATATTTGATTCTTTGTATATCGAAGGAACACTTCTCCAAATTGGCATATAAATTGTATTGTCATAGGGTGCCAAATACCTGCTAAATATGCTCCAAATGTTCCTCCTAAGTTTTGTTGAAGATGAGGATGTCATCCAAATATACAACCACAAAGGAGTTTATGAATGGTCGTAATATATCATCCATCATCCGCATGAATGTGGTTGGGGCATTAGTCAAGTTGAAAGTCATGACCAACCCCAGTAGGTGAGGCGAATATGTCTTTATACTCCTATACTATTTTGTCCACCTATTGTTGTTGGGAAGAGAGACCATGTGCATAGGTTTTGGTGGTTCCAGTGACCTTATGTTCACCTTCCGATCGAACCATCCAGAGGAAAAATCTCTCGATCTGAGACACCACCTTTCTAAACTGCTTCACGGAGATCAAAGAGACCGTGGTATTTGGGACTCCCTCCGGTATCATGTAGAGTTGATCTCCCAAAATAATAATGACACTATGGGGCCTAGAATCATAAACAACATGACTCTTCCACATATATGTTTTTCCTAGAAAAACATCAAAAAAATTAAGGGGGGAAACATCACACAATACCTCGTCTTTGAAGGGTTTGGTGTCATAGTGCAGGTGACATTGTTGGCTAACGCAGATGTCTCGTCCCTTACTGAGCCAATCGATGGTGTATGGTTGAGGATGTGGTGTTATTATCCGGTTCAACCTCTTGAAAACCTCTGCTGAGATTAGGTTCTTCTGAATATTGCTATCAACAATGAAATGGAGTGGGGCTCCTTTGACCCACATCTGTGAGTGGAAAAGGCACTCCCCTTCTTCAGGATCCTATGGTTCCTTTGGCTGGACTTTTGTGGTAGAAATGGTGACACTAGGTTCTGCATCAATGATTTGTATTCCCCTTTCTAGTTCTACATCAGAGTCTGAGTTGACATCTTACCTTGGGGATTTCATCTCATCCAACAACCACTGTTTGGAGCGACATTCAATAGTATTGTGCCAAGGGATTTTTTGGAACTTGCACCATTTTCCAGTGTCCTTCTTCAACTTCCCATTACCCTTCTTTGTTGGTGGCTTGGGTTGGTTATCCTAGGGTTGGACATCCTTACTCTTTCCTTTAGCCTAGGATTTAGGGCCACCATACCATACTTTGGTTGTTGCAGATTTGTAGACCTGAACTCCTGCTTGTTCTGCTGCTTTAATTTATGTTCGATTTTGACAACATATCGATAAGCAGCTCCCAATGATGAGATGTACAGAAACTCCATTTCGGTTTGGATGTACCTGTGTAGATCCCCACGGTATTTTAGGACCATATGTTTCTCGGATTTTTTGATACCCAACTTGGTCCGCAAGGTATGGAAAGTATTTTTGAACTTCAGAACTGTTTGGACCCTCTCTTGGCTCAGTGTGGTCCATAATATTTACTAGTCATCGTAACTTCCAACAGGGTAATATTTTTCCTTTAGGGCATAAAAAAAAGCTTCCCAAGTGGGTCCTGGCCCAAAAATTATAGTCATCCTCGACATGTTGCTCACAGTAAGTCTCCCAC
This sequence comes from Picea engelmannii, assembly GCA_009831015.1. Lineage (NCBI taxonomy): Eukaryota > Viridiplantae > Streptophyta > Pinopsida > Pinales > Pinaceae > Picea > Picea engelmannii. The sequence continues at coordinate 240,256 of ML787691.1, read as the reverse complement.
CAATATCCGACATGGGGAAGGGCCTTAAGGAGTGCGAAGGTGATCTTTTCATTATTGGAGAAATTGTGGACAAAGAAATAATCCTCTAGAAAATTTAACCATTTTTCTAAAGTGTTGAAATCTATCTAGCCTTCAAATAAAGGAATATAAAATTTAACTTGTACCTTGAAAGGAATCACACCTCCAAATTGACTATTAGTTGAAGGTGCCTCTATTGTTGTCTGTAGTTGTTGAAGGATCTGGGAGAAATTATCCATCATCTCATTCCTCTGTCGTGCGAGGGCTTCCTTGAGCAATAGTTTGAAAGGATATCCTATCCCATCATCCCTCTTTTCTTCTGCCATGGAAGGTTTCTTGGGTGTGTGAAAGCGGTTGTCCTCAAGAGAAACAATCTCGAGAAACAAATATATACCCTGACCTCGTCAAGGACATGTTCTTATAAATAATAGGTGTGCTCGTTTCACCATAGACAATATAAAAATATTGTCACCCAACCATAGGTCGAAGCCACCCTTGAGCACCTTAAACTTGACAAAGAATAATTTTGGAAGAAAATCCTAGGCCTAATAGTCAATCAATGTAGCATACCTCTCTCCAGAGATAGCACACAAGGCAGAAAGTCCAAACCATAACCAAGAGAAAGTCCAATCCTAAACCAAAAATACAAGTTGCAGTAGTTGTAGCTGCAACTACTCTCCAAACTTGTGCACTTACCAAATTTCTGTAGTATGCACTCTTAAATTTCTCCAGTTGCGAGTTGTGTCTATCAAATGATCTCTCATGTCATATATTTATACTTCTCCTCCTTAGATGTCTAGACTGACTTTTCATTCTGGAGGATAAAAACTCAATATTAAATATTTCCTTTAGCCGAATTGTCTTCTAGGGTTATGTCCAATGCTTTGGGTTTTCTTCTTGCTTCCCGAAATATTCTATTCTTGTCAGGGTTACACGTGGACGTTAATACCTCCCGGAACTACCATAATATCAACACTCCCTCCTAGCTAGGGAGGTATTGAAAGAAATGGTCTTGATCACAAACATACCATTCAACCGGTAGCATCATCATAACCATACATGCTATCTCGTGATTAGATCACGAGGACCATCATCACTATCAGTATCATCTGATAGCATCAATTGCATCATCTCTCGAAGCCATACTCCTTCTAAGTAATCAAGCATGATGTTGAATAAGTCACTCACTCCAAAGAGTGATACAAGAACCATTATTCTAATCTTGACATATGTCCTAGAAGAATAACTATTCCAACAAATGTTGGAAGCCACGCCATGGGCTATAAGGACTATTCTTTTAATCCAGACATACATCCTAGAAGAATAAATTTCTTAGACCATTTTCCATCTGGAGAATGTCTGTCCATCAGTACATTGACTATCCATCTAGCTGATAATCATTTTCAACACTACTGATAGTGTACATGACAATTAGAACAATGTTATTGAATAGAACACAACTGTGTCTATCCATAGTAGTACACAACTACTATCCAGTGGTACACAACCACACCAAGTAGCACATGGCTACTTAATCAGTGACACATAATCACAAACAATGGAACACATCCACCACAGTAGCATACATCTATTATCGAGAGACATATAGTCTCCATAGAAATCTTATCATTTGATATCAACCTGCATAAAACAATATCATGATATAAATTGAGTCATTCGGTCCATTCTTCCACTCACATATGTGATATCTAGAAGAGAATCATCCCTCGGAATGTAAAACATAAGCCATGGGATATCTGGACTATTCTTCTCAAGCATATAAGAACAATTGTCCCTAATTTATGATCCTGGACCATTCACCTAACTGGTCCATTCTTCTGACACTATTCATAGTGCAACCTAGAGAGAATGAGTATGCCCTAGGGAATGCCTATCCTTGATTGTTGTACCTGGAATATTCACTTAACTGGGCCATTCTTCCGAAACTAATCATAGTGAAAACTGGATAGAATGAGTCTTCCCTAGGGAATGATTGTCCAAACCATTTCCTAATGGAAATGATTGTCCTGCACCAACCTCCAAAACGGACCATTCTTCGAAACTGCTCACAACTGTGAACTTCGAAAGAATGATTGTCTGGTGGGAAAACCATTCTACTTGACCACTACTCAGAGTGAATTCCAAGAAGAATGATTGTCCTAGACCATTCCCCCACATTGGCCACAAGGGGAATCATTGTCTATAGTACATCAACAATCTATCGAACCATTTTCATTACGGAAATGACTGTCCGATCTAGACCATCTTCCAAATTTGAAAATGCCTTTCCGTCAAAAATCTCAAACCACTTTTTGAACTAGAAAGGAAATGCTCATCCTGGACCATTTTTTGAACTGAAAAATGAATGTCCATAAATCAATAACACATCAGTGCTCCCTCCCAACTTGGAAGTAATCTCTTCCTTTTTCAATATGTAAGTCGTCTACACGAGCCCTGGCTTGTTTCTTAAGTACACAATTTTTTCATCTTGTACAGAGGCTTTACCAAAATATCTTCTATCTTCTCATCTTTGGAGATATATTGGATAACCACTTCTCTTTTATGAACTTCATCACGAAGAATGTAATGCTTGATCTCAATGTACTTCGATCTGTCATGGAACACTAGTTTTCTCTGAAGGCTTCATATAGCTCTGATCGTTACAATATATCACGGTTGAATTCAACACTTATGTTTCCTGCTAGCTCATGACATTGTGTCAAGGCTCAAAATGAAACATATCCAAGTAGCACTTCTTTTGTCATCATGAGAGTTTGTCATGGATTAGCAATCCATCATCCCATACTTCTGATTAATTATTCTGATATACTATCTCTGTCGTAAAAGGTTTTCACCACACTTTTGTTGTATATGAGATACTCTGCATCAAGTTGTTTGAATCCATACAAGGTCTTCTTATATCTGCATACATGGGTCTCTTTCTAGTATAAGATTCTTTCTCACTTGCTTTATTGGGTAGAGTAGTCTTTTACATGTAAATTCCAATCCATGGATACTACAAGAGGTATATCTGGAACAAGTTATTGTCATAGTCTTCTCCCTCCTTCTGGAAGAACCTCTGAATATTGTAATGCTTCCATTCATAAGTCCTTTTCATATTTTCTATACACTTTTCTTTATCATAACTTCCATTTCTTTTGCTCGATTGTTTCTTAGTGGGTTCAAACCAAGCTGGTAGTCTTGTGATTCTCGATATAATAGCTAGTTGTTCTTGCTTTTCTTTCTTTCTTGGAATCTTCATGTTCTTCCTTATGTCTCTCTTTAGATATTGGGTCCATGGGGTATTCTATATGCCCTAAATATTCAACCTTCTTCCTTTCATCATAGGATCATGGATGTATATGGACAACCAAGGATACTTTAAGGCTTCTTTTCGAAGAAGACTTCTTCTAGAGTCAAACTGAACACATGCTGCTTATCATGGCTACTACTTTCAATTGGAACATGGGAAAATACATCATAATCCTCAATGGATCATATCATTTAGGATTATCTCCCTCCTAATCCTTGCTTCATGCATGAATGCATGCTCTTCTTTTGGAATTATATAATCAGCTCCCTCCATCTAAGAGAGTCCATACTTTCGTCTACATCCTTATTGCCTTATGCAAAGTGTCACAATTATTTTTCTAATTTCCTCTTGATTGTTGACTTCTTTCTATTTTGACTTCTTCTGGGTTTCTTCAAGTTTGATTATGATTTTAGCTTATCTTGCAGTTGTTACTTATGTAATAGCTTCCATAGGAATTGTTACCAAGGATTGTCAATGTACTTCATCTTTTCATGTGTATTTCTTGACTTGTAGTCATCGTCATAACAATCCTTATCTTGTTATTCTTCCATAGGTATTTTTTCACTTGAACATCTTATCTTCTAAGAAATAGATATGCAAGATATGTACAGAAACTATGTAAACATGGTATGTACAATAATTATGAAGAATATTGTTACCTTGTCTTAGAAGAAGAAGTTTGTTTTATCCCACATGGCCTTCATTGAGGGTTCCCTTTCTTCGACAACTGATGCTTCCTGTGTTTCCTTCCTTTTCTTTAACTCAGGACAATGATTCTTGTAGTGACCATATTTTCGACAGTTGAAGCATTGTATTTTTGACATATCTTTCTCTTGATTTGGTTTCTTCCTTGAGTCAAACTTTGTCTTATTCCTAAATTTCTTGAACTTTGTTGTGTAGGCTTGATCATCATCTTTCCTTTGGAATTTCTCTTTTGCGCTAATCCTTGATTCTTCTTGTGCACAACAAGTCCAAATTTCTTCAAATGTGGGATACTCCTTTCTTGTGTTCATGCTTGCAGCAAATGTATCCCATGTCTTGGGAACGCCATTGAGTACTATATTTACCAATTCCTTCTCTGAAATGATTTCTTCAATATCTTGTAGTTGATCTCTTAACTAAGAGATTCTCACAAGGTATGATGTTATGTTGTCATCATCATTCATTTTCATGTCACGAAGCTCATTCTTCAGACTCATGTCTTGTCCAATGTTTCTGACTAAGAAGAGGTTAGTTAGAGCATCGTACATATTCTTAGATGAGTCAAGATGAGATATGTAGGTTATCAAGTGGTATTTTATAGAGTCCACTATGATACTCATGGAATTGATGTCATTGTCCATGAACTTCTCCATAATTTCAACGTTCTGAGGTTCCTTCTCTTTTCCTTCTTCAAACTATGGTTCCACGATCTTTCCTTTCACGATATCCAAAAATTTATTCTTGGCAAGGATGATCCCCTTCTAACTTGTTTTCTGACTTCATAGAGTAAGTCATGACTGCTTTGACTTGGTCAACCTTTGACTTTGACCAAAAACTCAAACTTGATGTATTAGCTTGCTGAGAGTACCAGGAGGTGCGCTAGGTAAAGGCACACTAGGATATCCATAAATTAGGTCAATCTCTTCACTTAAGGTGCCTCAACAAGAGGGTTAGGGTTTCGTTGTTGCAGCAAAAACTTTGACTACAACTGCAACTGTAACTGAGCAAATCCTCCCAATCTATATTCCAGCGGTTAGAATGTTCAAAGATAGTGTGGGCCCATAACCTGTTAGAAATAATAGCTGTGCTTGTTTCACCATAGACAATATAAAAATATTGTCACCCAACCATAGGTTGAAGCCACCCCTGAGCACCTTAACCTTGATAGAGCATATTTCCAAAAGCAAACCCTAGGCCTAATATCCAATCAATGTAGTGTACCCCTCTCCAAAGCTAGCACAAAAGGCATAAATTCTAAACCATAACCAAGAGAAATTATAAGCCTAAACTGAAAATACAAGTTGCAGTAGTTGTGGTTGCAACTACTCTCCATACTTGCACACTTACTAAATTTCTGCAGTGCGCACTCTTAAATTTCTGCAGTTACAAGCTATGTCTATCAAATGAGCTCTAGTGTCCTGTATTTATATTGCTCCTCCTTAGTTGTCTAGGCCGACTTCTCATTTTGGAGGCTAAAAACTCAATATTAAATATTTCCTTTAGATGACTTGTCTTCTAGGGTTATGTCTAATGCTTTAGGGTTTCTTCTTACTTCCCATAATATTCTATTCTTGTCAAGGTTACACGTGGAGGTTAATACCTCTCGCAGCTACCATAATATCAACACTCCCTCCTAGCTAGGGAGGTATTGAAACAAATGGTCTTGAGCACAAACATGTCATTCAACCGATAGCATCATCATATCCATACATGCTATCTCATTTTTATATCACGAGCACCATCATCACTATCAGTATCATATGATAGCATCAACTGCATCATCTCTCAAAGCCATACTCCATCTAAGTAATCAGGGATGATGTTGAATAAGTCACTCACTCCACAGAGTGATACAAGAACCATTCTTCTAATTCAGACATATGTCCTAGAAGAATAACTATTCCAACAGATGTTGGAAGCCACGCCATGGGATACAAGGACTATTCTTCTAATCCAGACATACATCCTAGCAAAATAAATGTCTTGGACCATTTTTCGTCTGGAGAATGTCTGTCCATCAGTACACTAACTATCCATCTAGTTGATAATCATTTTCAACACTATTGATAGTCTACATGGAAATCAGAACAATGTCATTCAATAGAACACAATTGTGTCTATCCATAGTAGTACACAACTACTATCCAGTGGTACACAACCACACCAAGTAGCACACGACTACTTAATCAGTGACACATAGTCACAACCAGCGGAACACATCCACCACAGTAGCATACATCTAATATCCAGAGACATACAATCTCCATAACAATCATATCATCTGATATCAACCTGCATAAAAATATATCATGATATAAATTGAGTCATCTGGGCCATTCTTCCACTCATATCTATGAGATCAGGAAGAGCATCTACCCTTAGAATGTAAAACATCAGCTATGGGCTATCTGGACTATTCTTCTCACACATAGAAGAATAATTGTCCCTGCTTTCTGATCATGGACCATTCACCTAACTGGGCCATTCCTATGGCACTAGTCATAGTGCAACCTGGAGAGAATAAGTATTCCCTAGAGAATGTTTGTCCCTGATTGTTGAACCTGGACCATTCACCTAATTGGGCCATTCCTCTAGCACTAATCATAGTGCAACCTGGATAGAATGATTCTAGCCTAGGGAATGACTATCTGGACCATTTCCTAATGGAAATGATTGTCCTACACCAACTTCCAAAATGGACCATTCTTCGAAATTTCTCACAACTATGAACTTCGAAAGAATGACTGCTCGACGAGGCGGACCATTCTACTTGACTACTACTCAGAGTGACTACCAAGAAAAATGATTGTCCTAGATCATTCCCCCACACTGGCCACAAGGGGAATCATTGTCTATGGTACATCAACAATCTATCGAGCCATTTTCATTACGAAAATGACTGTCCGATCTGGACCATTTTCCGAACTGGAAAATGCCTATCCGTCATAAATCTCCAACCACTTTCCGAGCTGGAAAGGAACTGCTCATCCTGGACCATTTTTCAAACTGAAAAATGATTGCCCATAAATCAATAACACATTAGTGCTCCCTGCCAACCTGGGACTATTATCTTCCTTTTTCAATAAGGAAGTCGTCTCCACGAGCCCCCAACTTGTTTCTTAAGTATGCACTTTTTCATCTTGGACAGAGGCTTTACCAAAATATCTGTTATTTTCTCATCCGTGGAGATATATTGGATAACCACTTCTCTTTTTTGGACTTCATCATGGAGAATGTAATGCTTGATCTCAATGTACTTCGGTCTGTCATGGAACATTGGTTTTCTCTGAAGGCTTCATATAGCTCTGATCATTAAAATATATCATGGTTGAATTCAACACTTTCGTTTCCTGCTAGCTCATGACATCATGGCAAGGCTCAAACTAAAACATATCCAAGTAGCACTTCTTTTGTCATCATGAGAGTTTTCCATGGATTGGCAATCCATCATCCCAAACTTCTGAGTAATTATTATGATATACTATCTATGTGACCATAGAAGGTTTTCACCACGCTTTTGTTGTATATGAGATACTTTGCATCAAGTTGTTTGAATCCATACAAGGTCTTCTTATATGTGCATACATGGGTCTCTTTCCGGTATAAGCATCTTTCTCACTTGCTTTATTGGGAAGAACAATTTTTTACATGTAAATTCCAATCCATGGATACTACAAGATGTATATCTGGAACAAGTTGTTGTCATAGCCTTCTCCCTCCTTCTGGAAGAACCTATGAATCTTGTAATGCTTCCATTCATAAGTATTTTTCATATTTTCTATATACTTTTCTTTATCATAACTTCCATTTCTTTTGATATCAGTGATCTAGATTATTTCAGAAACGATACGAAGGAAGAAATATAACAGAGGCATAACAAAGAAATACACAGAGATATGACAAGGAACACAATAATACAATAAAGCTTAGATTCTATTAATGACTATTTGAAATACAAAAGACTGTAAAATGTAGAAGCACACAAGCTAGCTAGAATGGTGGTAGCTTATCTCTAAGAAGAGATGTGTTGGCTACGCTTATTCACAAGAAGCTCGTTACAATGAGGCTCCAAAGGATTTTTTTAACATAAAGCAGAAATGAAAAAACCCTAAACATCCAAAACCTTAACCTCGGGAGATGAAACTCCAAAAGGTTTGTGGGCCCCGATAGGAGTAATTGATACGTCAACTTCTCGAGAGTGTAATGGATAAACAACTTTAAGAAGAGCATACAAAAAAAATTCATTAAATAAATTAAGATTTAATTTTATTAATAATTCTTTAATAATTATATGGTTATTTGAAAACTTATTTTATTTTTATTTATCTTATATATAAGAAAGTGAAAAAAAAACTAATAAAAAGCAAATGAAAGTGCTAAACATAAACTAGTTTATTGTAAGGAACCTTAATTCTATTGGATCTAAGTTCTATGTAATGTTTTTAGACTCTTGAAAAAGAAAAAGAAAAAACAACAAAATCAGATGTTGGGCTTACTTGGTGTACTTAAATAGCAATATTCTTCTAAAACAAATCTAAGTTTTAACTAAATTTATAATATTCTTCTAAAATAAAACTAAGGTTTTATAACTTCCATATATATATGAAAGGAAAGAAACAAACACGGTAAACAAACAGTAAGTAAATAAGTACAAGTATAGAAATATGTAGAAGTAAAGGTGGATGTTTTAGCCCACTATAAGATGTGATCTCCAACCCCCAAATAAAATAAGGAAGACCCAAACTAAAAGTGAAGGCTATGAACAACAATGACAACACCTCCTTAATCAAGGAGGTGATAGAGACAAAAAAAAACCAATGGGAATCCAAGAGCATATGAGAGTAATAATACAAAGTATAAGAGCATAAAGTGTAATTGTAAATTAAATGAGTCAATTTAGAGAGAAAATGAAAAGCCCTAACTTTTTTCTTTGTTAAATAAAGTAAAAATTTTACTGGAAAACCCAAGGATGCTTCCCCATATAGTTGGCTAGTAAAACTGACCCCTTATGTGAAAAATGAACAACATATTTATTACATCTATTAATTATGGAGCAATCTAGCAACACAGTACATAAATTTAGAATACACAATCTCTTCTTTATTATGATTAATTGTGGATATTGAAAAAACAAACCAATATACATACAATGCACTTCAAACAATTAATTTATAATGCAACAAAAATGAGTACTTAACATAAACACTAGTAATGAGTACTTAATAAATAGAGATAAACTAAATATAATTAAAAAAAGTAAGAAGTGTCCTATCAGAAATGGAGACAAAACATTGTTGCCAAAGTGGTTTTTAACGATTTTAAATACAAAAGTGCACTACAATGTCATTATCAAATGTAGGTTAGATAAAAACCAAAATTAGTTGAGATGGTTTTATTTGATGGTTAGAAAGCAGGTTTCACACTCTTCCATGAAGATCCAAATCTTCAATAAAACTTTGTCCCTTGTAATAAAGTTAAAAAAACCAAAACCACTTATCAATTTCAGTTGATTTAAAATAAAACTCCCAAAAAACAAAACAAATTAATATAATCAGTATAGGCATAGGGTGCCATAGAAGTAACGCACATGATTTGGATTTGAATAATAGTAGTTGGAAAACCATCCAAAGACAAAAAAAAAATATCCCTTATCAATCAACATTCTGGTACCGGGATGAAAAGCTCTGAACATTAGGGAGGATTCACTGCAATAAAGTAATTGCAACGACAGGTATACGTCATCATTTATCATTGGAAAAGGCTGCAGAACTGTGAAAAGGTGACCATTCATGAGAGCAAAGCAATATCTTTGTGCGAATTCAATGAAAATTCTGAATTGCAAATTTACTGCAGGGACCTCTCAATTATCAGTCTATACAGAAGCCTTTACAAAGCACGAATTCAATGAAAAGTCTGAATTGCAAATTTACTGCAGCGACTTCTGAATTATCAGTCTATACAGCAGCTTTTACAGCTTTGTAGTTATCACTTTTTCATCATTTGTATAAGAATGAGCTTTCCCTTTACATTGTTAATTTAGATCTTCCAAATCACCATTTGTATAAGAATGAGCTTTCCCTTTACATTGTAAATTTAGATCTTCCAAATCACCATTTGTATAAGAATGAGCTTTCCCTTTACATTGTTAATTTAGATCTTCCAAAGCAGAGAAAAGAGGTAGAAAATAATGTACAATGCAATAAGCCAATAATTAGATGTATATTATCATTTTTATCACTTTTGATATTACACTATTCACATTCACCATAGACATTATAAAAAAAAACACATTGTCAATTATGAACTAAAGTAACATGATTGCAATTTATTAAAAGAGTAGAAACCTGTCCAAAGTTCAATAAATATAATGATTTACATTTATATTAATAACCCCACCAGGGACTACCTTTGGAACTCCTCTGTAGGTAGACCCCATTCCGACAGAAGAAATATGCACTGTTATCGTACATAATTGAATGTAACCAAATCCTGTTTCATTTTGTTTTAAAGGACCACACAGGAATGTTGGTCCCATTTTGTTTTAAAGGACTACACAGGAATGTTGGTTCCAAGCTGAAAATAAAAAGGCAGTTATTGGATTTCTTTAAAAAAGCATTCCTAAATGGGCCAATGGAGAGTGTTGATTCTTTTTATATGAGGGCATAAATTAACTTGTTTGGGATCTCAGTTTTTAATTTTTGCTGGAAACAGTCCTATCTGGTCCCATGGAGAGTATTGATACTTGTGATATGAAGACAGAAATGTAACTCTACTTGTTAGCATCTCAAGTTTTTATTTTTGCTGATGGAAACATTCCTGTATGGGCCAATGGAGAGCGTTAATTCTTTTAATATGAGGGCATAAATGTAACTTGTCAGGGATCTTGGTTCTTATTTTTGCTGGAAACAGTCCCATCTGGTCTCATGGTGAGCAATTGTTACTTTCGATATGAGGACAGAAATGTAACTTTACTGGTTAGGCATCTGGCTTTGTTATTTTCACTGGGCTCGGAAGGTTAGCTCCAAAATGGATTATAGTCACAGATTAAATAGGTAGGTTAAACATTCTAAGTTTTTATTGCTTTTTCAAGTATGTTTTTCTGATTGGTTTTGTTTAAAATTCAATAAAAATAAAAATAAAAAGATAGTTGGAATTGCAGATTTTAGTGATTGAAATTACATATTAAAGATGTTTGGGAAGTTGTTGACAAAGCTAAATAAATTTATACATTTAAAAACAAGATTTAAGTAATGTAAAATTACAATTTCCTTAACAATTACTTACTGAATTCTGATGATAGTTACATAACTTAAGACATTTAAACTACACCCAAATCAAATAAAAAACAATATACACTCCACATTCTGTGACTTACAGGTATTCTAATTCATATAAACTTTTAAAGCAATCTATAGATTTTCAGAAAGCTGTTCTAAAAGCATTTTGTTAATTGTAATTTTCAAGTATTCTAGAAATCTAGAGACAAATACATTTCAAGAGACTCAATATATCACAGCCAATGTATCATTCAGATACATTGTGTATCTTCAGGCACACACAAAAGCTGATGATCACGCTTACCCAAACTTCAAACTGTAGAATGAACATCGCTCTTCTTTGTGCAAAGATCTCAGATATTTCAAAATTTGTATATGATTCTTAATCATCTGCCACTTGCGTTTTCCAACTGCATGGATTGTATAGCATAATAAAATTTGTGTGCACAGATGCATACATATATAAACATAAACATGGAACACTTGGTATCTAAACCCAAACAATAAATTCCATGCTTTCAACCAAAAAAATGATACCTTTCAAGGTTGCAGCGAGATTGCTTCTCCTAAAATAAACAACGGAAATTATTGGTATGTTATATCTTTTAAACATTCTTTCATTCTTCCTTTTACAAGAAAAAAGGAGAACATAGTTTGTGTACAATTATTGCATTAAATGAAGTTTTATGAAAATGGGTTTAATATGAGAATGATTGAGATGTGTGAATTTTTCCATGTTCAATATGGAGTTGACTTAGCATTTAAAAAAAATATTAATAACAAAGAAATAATGTTGATCACAAATAAATATTTTGGATGTGTATCTTTTCTCTCTATATATATTGAAAGAGGAAGATGTGTACTTCATTCAATATTTAACATGGAATTGACAATTAACATTTAAAAGATATATTAAAAACCAAAAATATTTAAATGTGGCCATAAATAAAATATTTCAATAACAATTATATATATATATATATAAAGAACTAGCATAAATCCATCTCAACTCCCTATAAACTTTTTTTAAATGGAAAATACTTGGAAAGTTTTGCACTTTGAGGGATTTGATCCCTCTCAAAGCAAGATAGATTAGAGTTAAGATGGATCTATGTTATAACATTTCAATGGTGTGTTGCTATGATGGAGATGTGTAATTCCTTTTGTGATCAATATGGAGTTGACATGTGGCACACATACACACATATCAACATCAAGCGTAGATCCATCTTACCTTCGATCTATCATGGGCGAAGAGGGAGCAAGTCCCTCAAGGTGAAAACACCTTTTAGATTGAAAAAAATTGATGTAAGGTTGGCACCTTGAGGGATTTGATCCCTCTCGGGGCATGATAGATCCAAAGTTAAGATGGATCTACATTGGTAATAAGTACAGATGCATGGAATGAAGATACCTTAATCTCAGTTTTCAATTCTACTAATGCTTTAAGCAAACCAATATCAGAAACATTCTTCAATATTGTTGGATCTCTTGTAAATGAATGCCTAATCCCATTCCAAATCCATAACTATTTTTTTATCATTCAAGAATAAGAATCGTCTTTTGAATGCCAATTGTAGCCATTATCAACGAAATAATAACTGTAACTAGATTACATACAAGTTGGAAAAAACACCCAACCCATTGCTATGTGTAATGTACCTTCATTCTTAATTACTATGATAAAGTTTGGCATTACACCAATTAACATAAGGTCAATATTTCCATTTTTTCTTTTGTAAGCAAGACGAAGAGTTTATATTCAAATAAAGACAATATGTACATGCATATAGCTATGACAACCATTAGATGTTCATCAAAAGATAAACCGGAGTTTGTTGGCTTGCCTAAAGGGAAACTGCCCGACAACTATAAAAAAAAATATAGTACTATCATATGTAGGCTGATAATATATGTCTGACTAGTCTATACCAGCATCTTCAAAACTACAAAAAAAACAGAGAAAAACTAGTAAACCCAGACTAAAAGAATAGAACTAGGAAATGTCCATCACTCATCAAGCATGTGAACCTGGGGAACCCCATAGGGTTGAGAACTAGCAGAAGGAATCAACCTCGACGAGGGCTTGGAGCTTGATGGAGCATCCTTGCCTTTGACAACCTAGAAGACACCTCCATGCTTCTTCACAAGCCACAAAATCATGTTTATCAACAAACTAGAATAGTGCTCCAAAGCTTCCATCCATTGTTGTAGATTTCAAATTTATTGCTCCTGAGGCATCCTTCCCTATGCTACCATTGTTTTTACATGCTAGTATAACTCCACCATTCTATAGAATTTTGTGTCCCTATTTTTGGTGCATCCCAAGTCAAGGATAATATCCCCAACTTGTTCATCCACTGCTTCATCCCCAAGCTGGGCACACCTAGCTCTCACCTCACCTTCCAATGTCTGCATGGCCTCCTTATTTTTTGGGTTGACCTTGAACTAATAGTTCATGGTTGCCTCCTATGTATCTAGGATGGCCCGAGTCTTCTTCTCTAGTGTCAAGTCCCCTTTTTGTTTTCTAGGCACCATGGAACCTTGAACAAATCCCCACATAGAACCCTTGTTATAAAAACATTGAATTCCCATAATCCACCACATAATGCTTCTTGTCTCAGACTCAATGAACAGACTCGAGAACCACAAAATGAAATCCATCTCAAATTGAGCTTCTATCTTAGGCCTTTTCCCACACCTAGGCATAAAGTCTGCTAGGACAAAGTCATCCAAGTCATTTTTTCCCATTAATTTCTTCATCACAAACCTTTGTAATCTAAATGAATGCTTCGTACATACTTGCACCCATCATTGATCGTCGACCATCATGCTCAAGTGTTCCTTCACTCTCCCACTCAACAACATAATGCATCTAGGTTGCTCGACGAGGAGAGGTGATGGCAGACGATGTTGTAGATGAGACAACCCGTGTGTGGACATTATGTATTGCTTCCCTCCTAGTTTTCACTTTGTCTCGATCGATGTGGTCATATGGCACCCGATCCGGGTGATTCCATTCTTGTAGGGACAGGGTATTACATTGATGGACAAGAGGATCCTCCTGAGTCAACGACCAACCACTATCCCAATATTTCCATTTTTAAATGAAAGGTCTAGACAATAATTTATTTAGAAAACAAAATCAAGTTGAAGATCTCAATTTAATTAGAATTGACACTTCACAATTTGCCACATAATATATTTTCAAGATGTGACACTTAAACATATATAGTATAACCAATTACAATAAGCATGGGTACAATATTCACATACTAACTCTATTTCAAAACTTCATCAATCATCTCAACTCATCAATTCCCTACAATCTCTTAGATGGAGGTTTTGTTCTCTTCAAAAGGAGGCAAGTTTGAGGTTTAGGGTTAAGATCCTTAAGCTCATGCACTTAAAACTTTCTCCCTTGATTAGAAGTGTGATTCCATGATCATTAGGATCATATTAAAGATAAGGAAATGTTTCTTTAATCTACAGACTTCTTTCCTAATGATTATTTAATCCACGGGCCTCTTGTCTCTTTATTCATAAATACATAATTGTACGAAATGACATAAAACCTTATAGAAAAGGTACTTTGGTCTTGAGGAAAAAACATGATACAATTCATCATACAATAGAGATAAATACTTCATACAAATTTTCAAGTCATTTAAAATAGTTACACAATAATTTATCCATAGCATTCATATGATTTCAAGGGTATGGGGGATCTCGCCTCCTACTTCTTTCAACAAGCCAACGTAAGAATAAATATGGTTCATACCAATCCATAAAAATTATAACCATATCATTTAATCATTTAAAAACATTGACATTAAATGGAAAAAAATTCCATATACAACAATTACAAATTGTCTGGGGTATAGGGGATTTGTGTAGCTCTTCTTGACTTGACCACTTTTTCACCTTTTGGGGAATCAAAAGAATGAATTTAAATACAAAATTTGGTGATAATTTGGATATTGATGCTAGGTAATTTTTGTTAAAATTTGTATGCCAACGAACACCAAGTTATAGTAGAATTTAATCTATATCCATTTTTTTGTTTTTAGGAGTCATACGAAAAAATTTGAAGTTGTTTTTTTGTGAGAATGTGAGGATATGTGCCAAATAAATCTACTCAAAATTTTGTCATTATTTAGACTTCATATGAAATCATTGCACTAAAAATACGAAAGTGGTTTTTAATGCATTTCTACAAACAATTTGCATGCATGAGTTTTATCAATACATTCTTATACAAATTTTGCAATTTAATTAATTATAAAAACAAGCATTGAATAACTAAAAACTACATAATTTCCATGGCATGAACTCAAAATAAATAATGCTAATATACATGTACATTGTTTAATAATTGAGATCTTAATCAAAGAGAAAGATGAATATACTAATATTTTGTGAAAATTGAATACCAAGCAACTGACTAGAACATAACAATTTTCCACCCAAGCATAGCTAGTCTTTTATTGATCCAAGTGGATATTGGTGGCCATCCACCTATTCCAACTGGCTCATCTTGACATTTTTTAGTTCAGCACATTCTTCTGTACTTCTTTGTAATTGTTGGTTCTACACTTCCGATGTTGTTTAAATCCCTACACATCTTCTAGGTGGATACTGGTGGCCACCCACCTAATCCAACTGGATTATTTTGTATGTTTTCATGTCAGCACATCTTTTTGTACTTCCAAAGTCATTTTGGGGCCCTAAACAGTGTTTTTTTGGCTCACCACAATCAAACTATAGACAAAGTCAAAGTTTGATGGTGTAATGTGTAGTTCTCAAAAACACCTTTCCAACGGGCTATCACACACCTAAAATGGAGGTCGTATGAAAACGTTACGACCTCGGGAAGTTGAGGTACCAACTTACCCATAGAGGCCCACATAACTTTTGGTGTTTCATCTCCTAGGGTTAGGTTTTTGGATGTCTATGGTTTTGGAATTCATGAGTAATGTTAAAAAGGCTTTTGGAGCCTCATTGTAATCATTCTGCTCAGAAGGATGCGCATAGCAGCCACATCTCTTCTCAGAGATAACTACCACCATTCGAGCAAGTGTTTTAGTTATGCAGTTTTACAGTTTCAACCTATTTCATTTATTCACTAGAAGATATTGTTCACTGGATATATGTGTTGTTTTTCATATCTCTATGTTTATTGTATTCAGTTTGTTAATCAGTTCGTTTCACTCCTAAATCTAGATCAATGATATCAGAGTGATCTGCTCTTCATTTATTTTTCTTCGTGCATGTCCCCGCCAAGATCTAGGTACAAGAAGTTGGGACTCAAAACAATCGATTTGTTACAAGATCGGTCGCGCTAAGCCCGGAAACAACCCATGGGGGACGAAAAGAAAGATGATGGAGCAAGAGATCCTTTTAAAATGTTGCTCGAGGAAGCCCTTGCGGGAAAAAGGAACGAAATGATGGACAACTTTGCACAGATCCTTCGGTGGTTTCCCACATGAGAAGCATCTTCATCAAGTGGCCACACAACTCCCTTCAAGGTACAGGTAAATTTTGATATTCCATTATTTGAAGGAATGATAGATGCAGATGTTGTAGATAAATGGTTGAATCTACTTGAGGGGTATTTTTCGGTCCACAATTTTTTCGATAGGGAAAAAATTACTTTTTCACTCCTCAAGGTTGTCCCCCATGTTAAGGACAGGTGGGATACTTACTCTAAGCAAAGGGTCATAGAGAAATCTACAATATTTGTGGTTTCCCCTACATGGGATTCCTTCTGGGATGCCATTAAAGAATAATACTACCATGTTGGAAGCTACGCGGACCAGTACACTAGATGGACCACCCTGTGTCAAGAAAGGGACTAGATAGTAACAGATTTCACCAATAATTTATATACCCTGCGCACCAAATTGGGTATCAAAGACTTTGAGCGACATTTGGTGCTCAAATACCACGGTTATTTTCATAGATACATTCAAACAGAAATGGAGTTTTTGGACATCACCTCATTAGCTACGGCTTATAGATATGTTATCAAGATCGAGCAGAAACTTAAGTAGAAGAGGCAAGAATTTGGATCTGTGAATTCCTCACAGTCGAAGCAAGGAAAAGGCGGCCCCAACCCACACAGCAAGGGGCAGAGAAAAGATGGCCACTCTCAGGACAACCAGTCCAAGACGCAACACAAGATAGGCAATGAGAAGACGAAGAAGGACATGATAAAATGGTGTGAATACCATAAAATCCTTTGGCACAACACTGAAGAATGCCACTCCAAGTAGTCACTCGTGGCCAAGATGAAGGCTTCTGAGTCAGAGGCTGATTCTAACTCTGAATCAAATCCAGAAGGAGGGAAGCGAATTATCAATGTTGAACCCAGTGCCACTGTCGCTACCACCAAAGTCCATCCAAGTGAACCAGAAGAACCAGAGGAAGGGGAACACCTCTTTTACTCGCATATATGGGTAAAGGGGGCTTCACTTCATTTCATTGTTGATAGCGACAGTCAGAAGAACCTGATCTCAGCATAGGTCTTCAAGCAGCTGGACCTGTCGAAGACACTGCACCCACAGCCCTACACCATCATATGGCTTTGCCAAGGAAAAGATCTTTGTGTCAACCAATAGTGTTGTCTTCCCTACGGCATCAAGCCTTTCAAAGACAAGGTATTGTGTGATATTTATCCCCTTGAATTTTTTGATGTTCTTTTAGGACAACCATATTTGTGGAAGCATCATGTTGTGTATGAGTCTAGACCCTGCAGTTTTATTATTACTTTGGGTAGACAATTGTATAGGATACCAGAGGTAGCATCGCCTACCGCTATTTCTTTAATCTATGTTAAGCAATGCAGTAAGGTCATTTCACAGACCGGGAAGTTCATCTTCTTTTTTATCCATGCTCACAGTAAGCATAAGTTTGCCACCACATCTGTGGCCTCTACACAGAGCCTCTCTTTGTAGCAGAAGCAATTGGATGGGATCTTGGAAGAGTACAGATACATCTTCTCCTCACCCATCGGGGTACCGACGCACAATTCAAGCATCCAATTGATCTAACCCCTGGTGCACCTCTTCCTAATGGACCAATCTATCATCGCTCGTTGATGGAAAATGACGAAATCAAGCGTCAGCTCCAAGAGCTTCTTCAAAAGGGGCACATCAGACCCAGTTTCTCCTCTTGCAGAAGCCCAATTGTACTTGTGTAGAAGAAGGACGAGACCTAGCAAATCTACATTGATTACAGAGAATTAAACAAAATCACTGTCAGGAACCGGTACCCAATTCCCAGGATTCATGACCTTATCGACCAACTCAAGGGGGAAAATATCTTCAGCAAGATTGACCTAAAGTTTGGCTAGTACCACCAGGTTCCCATCAAACCAACTGATGTATGGAAGATAACTTTAAAATCTAAATAAGGTCTCTTTGAATGGTTGGTCATGTCATTTTGCTTAAAAAATGCACCAGCCCTTTGGCCATATTTTCCACCATTATTAGACACCTCAGAGATCGTAGAACAACTGACACCAACAGAGATCATTCATGACTTCATGGAACATGCATCTAGTGATCAAATAGTGGACACACGGGTCAAGGGCACTCGCCAGTAGAAGATCTAGCTTTATCAGGTTGTCAAGGAAGGGTAGGTCCTCCACCAAGGAAAGTGGGTCACCCTGGGCCAAATTCAACAGAAGTTTCCTCACCTGATGGGGGAACTCAACACAATGAAGACCATTGCTTCCAAAGGGGGGAGGACTGATCCAGTTGGATATTGGTGGCCACCCACCTATTCCAACTGGCTCGTCTTGACAGTTTTTAGTTCAAAACATTCTTTTGTACTTATTTGTAATTGTGGATTCTACACTTCCGAGGCTATCTGAATCCCTACACATCTTCCAGGTGGATACTGGTGGCCTCCCACCTAATCCAACTAGCTTATTTTGTATGTTTTCATGTCATCACATATTTTTGTACTTCCAGGACCGTTTTGGGGCCCTAAATAATGTTCTCCATAATTGGAATTCCTTCAACTTTGCATTGTCCATAATTGTCCCATGAGAAATATGCATAAATAAACCAAACCACAAAACCCCCATACCAAAAGTTACAATGCCAATTTTGAAAAAGACAATCATAAAATTATTAATACTATTCTAGTAAATGAAATTAGAGTTGTAGATACCATCACCATAGGAGTTCACCAAAAAGAGAAACTAGGGAACCAGGGGTTTCCTGGTTTGGACTTGAGATGACACCGACATCGAATATAAAACTCCTCCCAAAGTTGCCACCCTCATTCGTCTGAAACCACCAACAATTGATCTGAATTATTTTGAGAACGAAATGAATGCAGAGATATAACAATGAACTACACATAAATATTGAAATAAACACAAAGATACAATAATGCACAATTTTTTTATTAATGAGAGAATGTATAGAAACTATAAAATTACAAAGGGAATGACTCGCTAGAATGGTGGAATCTTATCTCTGAGAAGATATGTGATGGCTACGCTCATTCGTAAGAAGATGATGATGATCACAATGAGGCTCTAGAGGCCTTTTTAACATGAATAAAATCCAAATCCCTAACCCGAGAAGATGAAACACCAAAATTCGTGTGGGCCCGATGGGGTAAGGCGGTATGTTAACTTCCCAAGGGCGTAACTTTTTCATACAATCTATGTTTGGGGCACACGATAGCTCATTTGAAAGGTCTATCTGAGGAATACACATTTTTACATCACACTCCAACTAAATCCTACGATGTGAAAGTGGCGGGCCCAAAAAGCGTTGTTTATGGCCTCAAAACGACCCCAGAAATTTAGGACCCAAAAATTTGTAGAAAAAATACAAAGGTGGAAACCCCTGTTTTGAGCCAGTGGAAGAGGTGGGTGGCCATCAATTTTCTCCCAAGAAAAACAATATCCTATAATACATATACCAGTCATGGGGGTACGCCATCCTGAGCTTCTCGCCCCTCTACAGAGTGAGGAGAGCCAATTTTATCCATTTCCATAGGGTCATGTGTATGTCCAATTGTATCATCTTCATGAAAACCTTCCTGCAAAAAATTCCTTGAACCATGGTTGTTGGAGTTGAATGAGAGAGAGACTGATCGTTGTGGAAGAACTTGCACTCGAATTTGTTTACACTCTACCTCTAATGCATCTATTCGTTGTTTCTGCAATAAGATAAGCTTCATTATATGGGTATCATTGGTGGTATTGGCTTGTTCTAACTCAGTTATCTTTGAAGAAATGTGCAGGAGGGTGTTGTTGTTCACCTGGGTAATCTCTTTGTGCCAATGAATGATTTTTTGGAATTCCTTCCACTTTGCATTGTCCATAATTGTCCTATGAGAAATATGCATAGAGAAACCAGACCACAAAACCCCCAAACCAAAAGTTACAATGCCAATTTTGAAAAAGATAATCAGAAAAGGATTAATACTATTCTAGTAAATAAAATTAGAGTTGCAGATACCATCACCAGAGGCTTTCACCGAAAAGAGAAACCAGGGAACCAAGGGTTTCTTGGTTTGGACTCGAGATGAGACCGACATCGAATATAAAACTCCTCCCAAATTTTCCACCCTCACTTGTCTAAAATCACCGACAATCCTATGAAATCCATGTTGGGACCCTTTCCTTAACACACCTATCACTCCACTCTAGTCCTGCAATTCCCAAGGATGAACCTCCGCCACAGTGAATTCATCACAGACAAGGAATGGCATATCATCATTTCTCCCACATTTCAATGTGGATTCCAACGCACATCATTGACAGCCTATTCTACACCCAACACAATTCAAGCGAGTGAGTTTCTCTTCCCACTTTCCATTTGTCCCATGACATGTCCCGTTCTTACAATTCATTGAATGGTTGAGGAAAACAAGAGAGTGTCCACTATGGTATGGTGGTTAGACCACGCACCCCACTTTTTATACATGACCATGGTCTTAGGGAAGAAGCCACCTTTGCCCAGTGGTCAACAATTCCATTAAATTCTTGTTTAATGTGAAATAATGTGACCTTGTTGAAACTTGCAAGCATTTTGTGAATACTTGAGATGAGAATGCTCAATGCATTGCTCCCCGGCTCTAAATTTCCCACCATGGATATAATATCCAACACTGAGTCCCCCGTGATGATTAGAGTTTTGAGTCCCTCTTCCTTTGTTATATCTAAACCTTTACACGACAAATATGCCTCTTCCATATTAGTAAAAACATTCCCAAGCCCCTAAGCATAATAGGCGATTTGATTTCCTCTAAGATTGAATAAACTCCCACCACCCCTCCAAATTTCATTATTCATATCACTCCAATTTCAAACCATATATATCGAATAATATGGTATAAAAGCCAATCATTTTGATGACTTCCCCTTCACACAAAATAATAATTTTAATGTTAATACTTTGAAATTTATATGGTTAAAGTAATAATATCATTTTCCAAAAGTGGCTTGCAAATTGCTATATTATTCATTGGGGATACCATTTTGTCCATGTTGATATTTTAAATTAATTTTTTGTGGATGAGAGACGATTGGGACCCCTTCCCTAAGGTTAAAGTTCTGGATAACTCAAAATTTTCCAAACATGAACAATATTTTTCTTTGTAAAAAACATTAACATTAAAATGGAAAAGAACCGTGATGGAACTCATATCTATGGGGGTTGGTCCTTCTTGTCAGATTTTCTCATGGCTATTGTTTCAGTGTTTTGTTGTGTGGATCCATTGATATTATAAGTTATTATTTCCTCCTAGAAACATAATAGGTTGTTTCCTCCTAGAACATGTGCTTCCTCCTAAAACGATTGTTTTTGCATACAAAAATAGGCTGCAACATAGGCTAAACCAACAGAGACATACATAGATTTCAAAAAAGAAGGTCATATGACTAAAAAGAGAAAGTTCATGCTCTGGCCAATAAAAAATCTCTACTTGGACATTTGAATTTCTATAAACCCAACATCGACAGATTATTCTGAATAAAATAGATTTATTGAATAAAAAAAACAGCTAGGTTACTCAACGAAAATAAGTGAAATCATTAGAACAATAGAAACCATATCACACATTGCACATGAGATCTCGGGTAAACACCCCTAGAAAAACCCTTGCGGGAAAACCAGTTGTGAGTTTGATTTTATTGCTAAAAATCCTAGGCTCTCATCTTGGGATACTGGCCCATCAAAGGATTACAATGTTGCAGCTAATAGCCTAGCCCACCTGGTTGTTATCTCTCTTGCTACCCCTTTGTGCACTTACTTAGCCCTTCCCACTCAAACACAAGTACATGAGCAAGAATCCCTCTTGCTCCTATGCACTCATTGTGTACCCCTCACTCTCCTTAGATCTGCTTTTATAATCTTCTAATGACTAAAACCCTAACCTTAGATCTCCAACGATTAATATTATATATTTCCCCTTTGATATCAACGGTTGTGACTTAGTCTCTCATTGAGATGACTTAAATCACTAAAGTCACTCAACTTTACAAAAAATCACTTTAGTCATTAAAATAAAAGTCACTTCAACAATAAAGTTCATATCTAGAGAGTGTCGCTCTAACACCTCCGCATGATAGGCACTACCAATGCGGAAGTATCTACCTGGGCTACCCCAAAAACTAACACTCCCTCTTAGTGAGGAAGGTACTTCTGGAAGAACCTCCTCCTGTATCAATCTCTAACCCCATCAAATCTATTGATGTTGCAGCTGCTCCCTCTGAATTGGAAGACCCTCCTGCTACCTTCATTTCACTCTGATATTATCTACAATCCAAGACCCCCTTGGATCCCACTACAGGATGTCCCAACACCTTGTACATCATACCCTCTGTTGGAACACATATTTTTATAAACTTTAGACTTTAATAATAATAAAAAATCGTTGATAAAGTTTTCTGTATGATCGAATGATCTTAAATCTTCCAGATTTATGGAGCTGCCAAACGATTAATGAGTTTCGCGTTTCCGATATTTTGTCATGTCTTAACTTTCAAAATCCTGGTACCCAAAAAATGAGCCGCAAAATGTCGAAAGACTAAATCCCGATTAATTAAATTAAACTAAGTCAAAGAAGTTAATCATTTTGTGTTTCGGGAATCGAGGGCTTAACATTCATCACATCTAAAAAATCCCAAAACCTGAGTTCTTGAAAGCATTGAGTTTTAAACATGATTAATTAACTTCTTAAAAGGAAATTAACAATGTAAATTAATATTTCACGCATTCGCTTTCGGGATATTTCAATTTTGTTCCATCCAAAACTCCTACTCGCGAATCGTCGATATTTAATAATATTAATTATTAAAGGAAATGATTTCCAGCGTAGAGTGTGTATCACCAGATGTACTTTCCTCACTAAAACTAATAAATTCATCATCCGTAAAAGCATACTCGAATTAAAGCAAGCGGAGCATAAATAAAGATGTTTTATTTTGAATTTCATTGTTACCTTCAGCAAAGTAGTGAGTTTTATCCAAGGAAAGCTTACGCATTCTCCCCTGTAATAGGTATTCGTGTTCTATTTCTAACATCATGGCACCCAGGAAAACGTCGAAGAAGAATGATGATGCCGGTGAAGGTTCGAATCTGAGCGCAGACGTTATGTCTGATACTACGCCACATGTTGTAGATTCAATTAGATCCTGGATGCAGATTTTTGCAATATTGGAGCACGAATTTATAAATTACTCATACAATTATGGAGATGAAAAGAACGACACTCAAGGAACCAAACTCAGAATTATAGTAGAATCTAAGCTTCATAAAATAGCTACGCAGCCGAAGCTCATGCCATATAATGACATGATAAGTTGGGTTCTGGAAAACACCGATGTGCATACCAGGAGCATCATCAACCACCGAAAGGTCGTTGTTGGCTCTTTCATGCCGGAACACCTCAAAGTAATGTACAATCTATCCCCTGATCCAAAATATATTTATAATTTTTTGTTCATGATGGAATTTGAACAAAAATAATGCGTGCAATTTGACCGAAGCTACCCATATATAATTAAAACCTGGTGGGGAATTCCAGCGAAATTCAGAGCAGACTTCCATGGTGTTTATTCCACCATGCCATTAAATGAGTATATGGTCTATGTATCCATGATGCTATGTAGAATATTTGGAAAGAAAATCCCTACTCATTTCCCAGTGGAATGGGTATCAATCATGCATGAGGTAGCCAAGGGTTTCACTTTCGACTGGGCTAAGATGTTGTCTGATAACCTAGCCAAGGAAATTACTGAGTATCAAATGGTGAAGTCAAAAGGTCAACCTGCCCCTTTTTATATGTCTGCGTATGTCATGGATGCCATCTGTTTTATGACTACATTCCCATTGGTGAATTGGAGTTGGAACCCAACCAGTGTCGAACCTATCCATTTTTATCATTCCAAACTATGGGAGGAAGAGGCCAAATATTTCTTTTATGAAATCTTCCATAATGTAGTGATCCTCGTTCATCAAACACTATATGGTCATCCACCTCCTTGGATTTCAAATCAAATTATGGGAAACATTAAAAAAGGTTGCAGATTGGTTAATTGAAGAAAATTTCTCCTATATAAGGGTTTTTGGATGCTCGATTTCCCATCATGCTCTCCCAAAGTTTCTTCTTGACAGACTAGTGTGCATATAAGTGTCTTACCAGACGGTAACAGGAGGCATTGGCAAAGAGTTAAAAGCAGCTTAGAAGAAAGTTTGGCCAGTCTTTCCTCTCCAGGTTGTAAGGTTTTTCTTGTTGAATTTTGGCCATTCCAAAGGAGAGGCTGCATCTTTAGAGGATGTCAAATTGGTCGACATTGAATTCAAAATACATGATCCATACCAGATCGTGGAGAAGCACCTAGCTCAATGCAATATGAAAATATATATGCATGAAGATTCCCCATATGACGATATATTCAGGGGAATCGGATCTTATGAGTAGGTACAAGGTAGAGTTCAGACGTTGTCCCCTGACCAACATGATAGTTTCTTCACTTTCCAAAAGCACAGACGAAGTAGTTTTCCCAAGATACTATAGGGAGAATTGATAACTACCCCTCCGGTGCAGGGATCCATACCTCCAGGTTTTGAACCAAAGTCTTCTGGTAAACAAACTACCGAAGAAATTCCAAAGAATCTCGAAGTGTCTACATAAGAATTAGAAGCCTCGTTGGGAGGATATCTAGGGCTGCAAACAAAGGTGCAATATGAGACACTACTAAGAAAAAAAAATGGTACCTTCTTTATCGCCAGTCACCCCTAATGATACCTCACAAATAGTAGAAGAAAAGCAGTTCACAAAGATAGGCAATCCTATTACAACACTAACCCCTCTATAGTCAAGTTTTGGAACTCCTGGTCCTGAAATTACATTTGCAAGTGATCTTACCTCGATCCCGCTTGAAGAGATGCCTTCTTCAAAAAAATTCTTTAGCACAAAAAGGAGGGCCATAGTTAGAAGGGAATTGCATCAGAAAGAAGGGGTAGTAACCAAAAGGCAAAGGATGATATTTGATGGGTAGGGCTTGGAGGATTCAAAGCTCGCCAAAAAAAATTGTTGGTTCATTAGGCACCTTCGCTATAGCCAATCAGTGGTCGGTAGAGAATCTGGAAGAGCAATTGAAACAGAGAAATCTATTGATAAGCCAATTACAAAATCAGATAAGGACTATAGAAAAGAATGTCAGAAGTGAATTCAACAAAGGTCTCAAACTGGCTAGAGCCAGTGATAAACAAGAAATTCAACTGCTCAAATCCAGTCTGGATGAGATGCACAAGAATTTGCAAGTGAGCGAAGAGCGGTTTATTCAACAAAGTGAATTAGTGAAGCAAGTACAAGCCAAGTTGAGCTTGACTGAAAGCATGGTTATAGATATAACTATTTTTCGAGCTCAGACACTGGAATTATGTAAACAACTAGAATCAGCGCAACAAGGCTTTTTTGATAAGGTGGAAATTATTCAAAACCATTTCCGGGTTGTGAATCAATCATTGGAAAACATTTGTCTCGGAGAGAGAAAGGCTACTACAACTCAAATCACTTTTCAAGAAGCGGTTGTGTCATCGGCTAGAGGATAAATTTCTGTAATTCCCAGATTATCTGTTGCAGAGCAGGTCAGAGGTGACATAATATTGAAAACATGGGAGGCCAATATCGCCAAGAGTAAAATATTGGCTAAGGAAATCAAAGAGGCTTGTGAAGAGGTTTTTCACTCACTAAATAAAAAATCACTAGGCCTCAGAAAAGATGATTGTTTTGGAGTTCTGGGATAAATTGACATTGTAAAACATCAACTTGATATCAAATCAGGCTTAGAAAAAGCTCAGGCTGAAATTTCACAGTTAAAACAAGTTGACATCACTTAGATAGATAGATGGCTGGTAAAGCCCAATTTAGAGTTACAGTCAATGACTTCTGAAGACAAAAGGATAGAAGACAGATTGCCACAATTACAAAGGAAGTACATTTTTGAGAAAAAAGATGTGACAGAACCTTTCAGGCTAGTAGCACAATTTGTAGGCAGGTGTATCGAATGTATTGAGCGAGGAAAAGGGAGTACCTCAAAGAACCAATAAGGTAACATGTACTATATGAGAAAGAGACAAAGGAGAACTAAGAAAAATGTTCCAAGTTTTTCATTTTGTAAACGTCACTTTTTAGGAGTAACGAGAATTCCAACCGCCTAGGGTTGAGAATCATTTTGTATAAATACATATTCAAAAGAATGAAGAGGGGATGGTTTTTGCCATATGTAATTGAGAAAACTCTCCTCATTGAGGATTAATACAAATACAGACCAAAGATTCCACATTTCGTTTATTTGAGTTATGTGTTCTTCTGTCTTTCCACATTCCCATATATTTTAATATATTTCCTTGATGAATGCTTGATCGCAATTTAGTACAACATCTACTGTGATTACATTTCATTTAGTTATCTGATAGCAAACAATTTTTCCTCTGTAGTTACTGTTAGTAAATAAAAAACATGTGAGTTAATTAGATTGCTATATTTTATACTTCATTTAAGGTTATTCAATCTATTTTCTTCTTATGTTACAATGTAAGATTCTTCGGTAACTAATGTCTTGCTTTGTCTAACAGCTTTATGTTTTTCTCTCATTACATTCAATATTTTTAATTTTAACTCGGATACGAAAGATAGCCTTTGAGTTGTTATACTGTTAATTCAATTTAAGGATTTTTTCTCACATAGCTGAGGTAGAAAACACAAACATTAAAACTTTCGTTATTTCTTGATGCCTGACATTATGCTTTGAGCCTTAAGTATAAACTCAGGAATAACACCCTCCTTGATGCCAAGCCTCACTGCTAAATCCCAGGTATCTTCTCTTGTAATGTCCCCATCTTTTGATTCCCCTTCTTTACAGTTTGAGGCAACCTTCTGGTTTATGTCAACCTAGGCAGAGGAGTAAATGGTGGTTAACAGGGGGGTCGAGAAATTTGAAATATTTTTATGGAGCTCAAGCTAGTCCATTCGCCATCTTTTATCATTAGGATCATTTTTGCATAGTCCACTCTTGGTTCCATGGTGTTCCAATGATTTCTGTAATTTTGGTCATTATTGGGCATAATTTAACGAAATACACTAAATGTGTTATTGGGACCATATTATTTGAAGGGATACATGAGTGTAATAGCTCATTGGAACTAGGACGAAAATATCTAAAGGTTGGTATGATGACTATAATTTCCCCATCTTTGGATTCCCTTGCTTTATAGTTGGAGACGACCTTATGGGTTTATCTCATATTGGCCAGAGGACTAAATGGTAGTTAAGAATGGGCCTAGGAAATTTGAAGGAGTTTTATGGAGATCAAGATATTCCATTCACCATCTTTTATCATCGGGATCATTTCTGCACAGTCCTCTCTTGGTTTTGTGGCATTCCAACGATTTCCGTAATTTTGGTCATTATTGGGAACAATTTAATTAAATATACTAAATGTGTTATTGGGAACAATTTAATTAAATATACTAAATGTGTTATTGGGACCATGATATTTGAAGGGATACATGAGTGTAATAGCTCATTGCAACTGGAACAAAAATATCTAAAGGTTGGAATGATGATTAAAGGGGTTTCCGACATCCAGGAATGTCTTAGAAGCCAATTAACCACTTTTCATATTAAAAAAGGTAAATTATTAATTACTTAAACATTAACAAGTACTTTTTAATGTTTAAGTGAAAATTGGAGAAAAAATAAGGAAAGGGTTTGATTTGATCAAAAGGGAAAGATCTAGAAGGATTGAAGGAAGAATAAATATAGGGGTAACCCTTCACTTTGGCATTATGTTTTGGATTGATCTCTTTTGAGTGATCTTAGAGCCAAGGTTTTCATTAGGGTTTTGACAAAACCCTTTCATTGTAGTTTAGTTTCAGTGGTGTAATATCCACCCTAGCTAGATAAGGAGGAGGATCCATCTCGGATCTTTATTGGAGCTTCATCTTGTGTTTTGATTTCAGTTTTGGGTTGTAGTGATTTTCTTGGAGAGGTTGTGGCACTTGGAGGGTTTGATCTCATCTGTTGAGGAGGTCATGGCATGATTCCAGGTTTTTGGATTGTATTGTTTGTTTTCTAATGAGGTATTGCAGTTTCCATAACAACCATTGGATTGTTGTATTCAGATCTTCATTCATAATAAAATACCACATATTGTCTCTTCTATTTATGGTATATTTGTATTACATGCAATATGTTTGACAAAATGTCTATTAGTAGAATACATGCAAACTATTTATGAAAACTTGTTAACCTGATTAGAGCATCAAAAACACTTTAAGGAAATAATATCCAAACCCATTCTATTGGGGGTATTACAACTCCCTCTGAAAGCATGAGTATATGTCCATCCTCTAACCTAACTGCATACCTCATGTCCTCCAAGGCCGATACTGAGAGAAAAAATACCTTTAGCCCTAGGACATACATCACTCCTGCCACCTCCAGAGATCCTCCTGACTATAGTTGGAATATCACACATCCAACCCCATTCACTGCATGAATGGTACTAGTCCCACAACAATCTAAGTCTGTCTCTAAAACACTAAGAAACATTGACTTCATTTCCATTATATGGTGGTGGTGGTTTCTTTCCCCACTGCTAGCAACTGTAGGCTGCAACCTCTTCTCACCACGCCTAACCAAAACTCTCGTGTATTTCCTTCACGTGCTTAGCCCCACGTCTGATTTCTCCAAACTCACACAGCCTGTCCCTCCTTCTGCCAGCGCTAGCTCGATCCCTCTTGCTAACCCCCGTGCGATTGTATACACCCACAAACTTTGTGGCTGTCCTCTTTATAGTCAATGGCTATCTCTTGCAGACACTTCCAATCGACGGCTATCTCCACTAGTTTCTCCACGTACCAGCAGACTCACTAGTTCTCTACTAGTTTTAACTCCAGCACCCGCGCCTATGCAACCTTGCAGTTTCTCCTCTGGATCTGCAACTGACAACACTTTTGTTGCGGTAGGAAGCTGACTCACGACTCCCACCAACTATTCCACACCGTTCGTCGCCACTCTACCTCAACACGTTTCTGACACTGTCCTCAGCTGGCTACCTGTTGCTAGCACAAATTTTGTCGCCCCTACTATCTTCCTATCACCCGACGACTGCCCTCTCAGAAGCCGCGATCTCCTCTGGCCGCTGCAAACTTTGGAAACTATTTTCTTAGCAGCCCGACCACTATTTGCAGTAGATTTCTCCTACTGTCGACCTTCAAGATGAATCACACTCGCAATCTCTCTTGGCGTCTTACTCCAGCAATTTCCAGGATCTATGTAGCACGATTCAGCAATCACAACGATCTAATCAACGACTAATATGTACAATTGTACAGTCCATATCTACGACTATATGGATCTTCTCTCCTTTTTTTGTTTCACCCACAACCTGTAGAAATCACTCCTGCGATGCAAAATTTCTTGGCAAATCTAGTTTAGTCATAGACCAATCTCTAATACCATGTAATACCATGTTGTAAACCCAACATCGACAGTTTATTCCGAATAAAACATATTTACTGAATAAAATAAGAAACTAGATTACTCGAGGAAAGTAAGCAGAAGCATTAAAACGACATAAACCATAACACACATTGCAAAAGATATTTCGGGTAAATATTCCTAGAAAAACCTTTGTAGGAAAACCAGTTCTACGTTTGATTTTATTGCTAAAAATCTCAGGCTGTTATCTCCCTCATTTTTTCTTTGCACACTTCCTTAACCCTATCCACTCAGACACAAGTACATGTGCAATACTCCCTCTTTCTCTTGTGCACTCATTGTGTACCTCTCACTTTCTTTAAATATGCTTTTATAACCCTCTAATGATTAAAACTCTAATTCTAGATCTCCAACGATCAAGACTAGATCTTTCCCCTATAAGATCAATTGTAGTGACTTAATCTCTCATTCAGATAACTTAAATCACTTAAGTCACTCAACTTTACAAAAAGTAATTTTAGTCATTAAAATAAAAGCCACTTCAACAATAAAATTGATATCTAGAAAGTGTTGATAGGCACTGCCAAGTAAGTAACTGTGAAAGCTAGCCCAAAAACTAACAATAATTTTATCTCTATAAAATTCATGATACATAAATTTGTTGGGTTTTGTTTTATTGGTTTAGATGAGGTATTGTTATGTTAATGATTTGGGTTCAAACTCTCATAAACATAACATTTTAAACCAATATGTTTGTTGATCAAGTTTGATAATGTTTTATATTGAAGATACATCACAATTTTTTAATTTAAATATTTTTTACATATGGTTTTGGAGAGGAGATCATTAAAATCATTTTGGATAAATTATGTACTTCTGAATTTTTAAAATTATTTAAAACTTATCCTATTATAATTTTCTCTTTATAAATATTAATAATAATAATTATGGTAACATAAATTAATATGAATAGTTTTTTAACAAAAACTATTAGTTTTGCATTCAAAAATAGGTTACAATATAAGATGAACCAACAAAGACATATATATATTTCAAAAAAGAAGACCATATGACTAAAAAGAGAAAGTTCCTGCTTTGGCCCATAAAAATCTCTACTTGGACATGCAAAAAATTATCCTTATGCCATGTATAGATTCTTACAAATGAGTGCAGTAGAAATATTACTTTACAAGCTTAAAATTATCCTAACTAACATAGCTTAAGAGTGGTTTCCACTATCCATGCATGTTTTGTTTCCATAAGTTGCTCATGTCAGGGTTGAATTTCTTGAGCCACTTCTCGTGACATGGAACCCTACAAAGAGACGTGGGACTGTGGAATTGTGTGTTGTTGTACCAAATCTTGACGAATTTTTTTTTCTCTTGACGAAGAAAATGGATTTTCCTGGCCTGGTTATTCACTTCTCTAAGAATGATGGTTGTTTCCTTTTCACGCCTCTAATCCTACTCTTCCATTTTAGTTTCAAGTTGAGCAAGTATACATTTTTGGACCTCTAATTCACAACGTTGTGTCCCCGGAACTTTCTTAATTACCCTGGATTTGTAGGTTGAGAATTGGCATGGTGCTTTTGTACATATCCACATTGTTTTCCCAGACATTTGGTGCGCAAGGTAAGCATTGGTACCTTCATATAGTCAGATGGAGATCAAAATCCAGTTGCGAAAGCAGAAAATGCCTAAATTGAATGAGAAATGAGGCCCAACATCCATACTTGTGTTGTTTAACCTGATTAGGCGATGTGGATCATGCCCTTGCCCATGGTTCTATATGATATAATATCATGGGAGATGGTATGATTGATTTCTTCTAGAGTTCGGACATTCCTCGTGTAGAGATTCCCACTGCAAATTAAAGGAAAACAAGAGTGAAGGGCATGGCATGTGTCAGGTGGTACATCTAATTGATATGGGGCGGTGGTGTGGTGTCATGTGTCTGATCAGTGACAACCACTTTCTATTCGTGGTGTGGGAGGTCAAATCGCCACCTTTTATTTGAGCCATTTGTTCCACAGCTTTTATTTGATCGATGTGTTCCATACTAAGGTAAAAGGAGAGATGGGTAAACACTAGTGATTTTAATTTTCCCTTTCTCTAGGGATCGAGCCTCTTTAACTAGTGCATCAACCCTGATGTTTAGATGTCGATGAACATGATAATATTTAATAGAGTGAAATTTCTCCCCATCTTATTCTTTGGTAGTTCCTTTGCAAACTAAGGTGCTTGCATTTGTGAGGGTTTTGAAGGCCATTGATAACCAATTATGAATCCCCTACTACAATAAGATCAGTGTTTTGGTCTTCCCTTGATTCGGATTTATGAGCGGAACGAAATGAATAACATACTGAATACAATACCATAGAGATACGAAGAACAACAACATATATCCAATGAAGAATAACTTCTATTGAATAAATAAAATAGGTTGAAACTGTAAAACTGAAAACAACTTGCTCGAATGGTGGTAGCTATCTATGAGAAGAGATGTGGCTTCTACGCGCATCTGTCTGAGTGGAATGATTACAATGAGGCTTCAAAGGCCTTTTTAACATTACTCATGAATGTCAAAACCCTAGACAACCAAAAACCTAACCCTAGGAGGTGAAATACCAAAAGTTATGTGGGCTTGATGGGTAAGTTGGTACCTCAACTTCTCGGGGTTGTAACTTTTGCATACGACCTCCATTTTAGGCGCGTGATAGGTTGATGGCTTGTTGGAAAGGTATTTTTGAGAATTACACACTATGTCGTCAAACTCTGACTCTGTCTATAGTTTGACTGTGGCAAGCCAAAAAAACATTGTTTAGGGCCCCAAAACGGCCCTGGAAGTACAAAAAGATGTACTGACATGAAAACTTTCAAAATAAGTTAGTTGGATTAGGTGGGCATCCACCAATCTCCACGTGAAAGCTATGTAGGGATTCAGATAACCCCGAAAGTGTAGAACCCACAATTACAAAGAATTATAGAAGAACATGTTGAACTAAAAACTGTCAAGAGAAGCCGATTGGAATAGGTGGGTGACCACCAATATCCACCTGGATCATCCCCTATAAGTGTTAATCCCATATAATTTGTCAATGTCTTTGGTCTTCTCCAATAAGTTTTAATCCCTTTCTTATTCTTTGGTAACTCCTTTGCAAACTAAGGTGCTTGCATTTGTGAGGGGTTTGAAAGCCATTGATAACCAATTATGAATCCCCTACTACAATAAGATCATTGTTTTGGTCTTCCCCTATAAGTTTTAATCCCATATAAACTGCCAATGCCTCGACTTGATTATTGAAAGAATATCATAGACCCCAAGTAAAAGAAAGTACCTCTAATTCCTCGGAGTCGTAAAACACTCCACCCACACCTATTACCTAATATGAATATTAATGTATATTTTTAATTAATATAATAATAGTTATTACATAATATTATATTAATATATCTCAAATTTTATTATTAATCCACTCAAATTTTAAATTTTATAAATTTTGTATTTTAAAAACAATACTACTAATGAATTTTTTTAACAATAATCCTAAGAATATAGTATTCAAATTTTAAATTTTATAAATTTTGTATTTAAAAAACAATACTACTAATGAAATTTTTTAACAATAACCCTAAGAATATAGTATTCAAGTTATAATTCCCACAAACCAAAAAAAACATTTTACTTTATCAAAATTTACATATAGATACTTGAATTAACAAAGCTTATTATAATCTTTTTAATCATCATGTGGTTTTGAAAATGACAAAGCATCTTGTCGTTTTGGAAATGACAAACGCGACAAAACTTTGTAATTGTGAATTTTTAAATCAGTCCATTTTACTTTAATTACAAGTTAAAATACTAAAATAAATATTTTGTTAATATATTAAAGGTTCGTAATGTATGGATAAAGTTTATTATAGAATTTAAGAAATTTATATTGGATTATGTTAAATGTTACGTGAAAATAAATAATCTTATTAAAGAGGATGAAACAATGAGCATATCAACATTGCAACAAACGGGATGAGCAAACCCTAGCACTTTGCAACAGTGGAGTTTTTGATGCGTGCCTTGACACCAGAGCTATGCCGCTAAAGTCCAAACTCAGAAGGTGAAAACCTCACGAGATCACTGCGCACCCAGAATGAGTTCGGGAGAGGGGGGAAACCCCCCTCGTACAGTGACATCACCGCCAACGACATAAACGGACTTCGTGCTAAGCGACCTACCTTTGAGCCACCGACGCACCTGCGAGATCAGCCCTTCATCCAAGAACAAGGACTCAGAAAAGAAATGGAGCTAGAACCCAGTACGTCTCATCCACAAGCTTCCAAAGGATGGGAACCAGGCAAGTGTATACTACAAATGGGCAAACCCCCACACTATCACATCAAATCAACACGAGTAGGGGAACACACTCAGTTCATGATGGATCATGCATTGATCGGAAAATTTTTGGGCCTTTGGCCGACCGAACAAGATCTCACACGCTGGATCAAGGACTGGTGGAACCCTAAAGGCAATTATGAAGTCCAGCTTAGCTCCAAGGGCTTTTTCACAATAATCCTGTACAACCTCGAAGACAAGGACAAAATCTTCGACAATGGACCGTACTTCTATAATTCAGCAGGACTGTTTCTGAGATTTTGGAAAGACAGATTCGGCCCGGAGAAGGAGGACTTTACAAGAGCACCAGTGTGGATCCATCTGCACTCATTGCCCCAGGAATTCTGGCTGGAAGAAATACTCATGGGCATCGGAAACACCGTGGGACAATATGTCAAAGCTTCGGAGGCTACAAAGATGAGGAAGTACACCTCATACACCCGCATCTACATCTATAAGGACATCTCAAAGGCCCTGCCAGGATCTATCACGCTAGAATATCAGGATGACGACTGGAACCAAACAATCGATTACGAACACATACCCTGTCGTTGCAGAAAGTGCCACGAGCACGGCCACCTATTCAGAGACTTCCCTTTGAACGCTACAACCACCAAGATCAACGAAAGCAAGCAAAAGGATGGCTTCACCAATGTCACAGGCAGATGGAAAAACCCATCAAGGAAACAAAAACAGAGCACGATTCCAAAGATCCCAACTAAAAATTCCTATGACGTTTTGAATCAGCTGCCAGAAGAGGAGGAAATACAGAACCCCCATCAAGCAACAACGTAGGCGAAGGGAAAAAGTACCGAAGCGCCAAATAAAACCCAATCAAAGGAAACAACCCATGCAACACAAACAGGCACAGACGGAGACACCACCATGCTCATGGATGAAACGGATTTGACAAACATAGACCTGGAAAAGCTGGAGGAAGCCCTCAATCAAAAAGACCTGCAACATATCCCGGTAGATTAGCTCCACAAAGTTCATAAAGTGTTCACCAACTCCACAATGGGATCTATAGCTAGACTGGGTATTACGGTAGATCCAGGATCAGAACCCAAGAGAGTAACCAAGGAAAACAAGAGAAGGGGATGCAAAATAGCCCATCAGCTTATTAAAGAGGTAGGGCACCTAATGATCAACTCAGGCTAGATACAGAGGTTATCGGAGGGATACCTCCACCCCCCTCCACCTTCCTCATGATGAAGACAATTACTTGGAATATCAGAGGGCTCAATGGTAGATCCAAGTAGAGGATCCTCCAAGAGTGTATTAAAGCTGAAAACCCGGATGTCCTTCTTCTGCAAGAAACTAAGTGTGCAGGCCAGGAAGCTGAAAATATCTTCCAACGCAGCTGGAGAGGCTGCGATTTCTTTTACCAAGATTCAGTGGGAGCCTCCGGAGGACTAGCCATTCTCTGGAATCCACACACAGTCTCTCAGCAACATCCCTTCTCCATGACCGGCACTCTAACGGCTTACTTCACAGTCACAGGATCCACTAAGGAAGGAGCCATCACGAATGTCTATGGTCCGCAGACAGCCCAAGAAAAGGAGAGCTTCATGCAAATTCTTCAGCATGTCAAAACTCTTTTACATACGCCACACTGGATCGTAGGCAGCGACTTCAATATGATCCTGACGCTGGAAGAGAAAATTGGAGGAACAAAATGGCTGGAGCAGGACAGTGGTAAGTTCAAAACCATAATAGAGCAACTAAACATGGTTGACATGGAAACCCAAAATGGAATCTTTACCTGGTCCAATAGAAGAACAGAACACCAACATGTAGCTTGCAGATTAGATCGCTTTCTCGTTGTTGAAGCCCTTCTTGAGAGAGATCAGGCAATGGAAGCAAACATAATGCCAAAATCAGGGTCGGACCACTGGCCTATTTCCTTCTGCCTGGACCCGAGTATCACCCCCAGACCCAAACCCTTCCGCTTTGAAAATTTCTGGCTCTCCCACCCAAACTTCCACTAGCTGGCTCACACCTGGTGGGCCCAGGCGGAAATAGATCATGGTACTCACATGTATAAATTCCAGCAGTGCCTCGAGAACTTCAAGCAACAATTGAATAGCTGGAACAAATCCACTTTTGGAAACATCTTCCAAATGCAGAAGGAGATCGAGTGCCAACTCGAAGACCTACAACGAACCTTCATCTCAGGAAGCAGAACTCCAGACCTAGTGAAGGAAGAGCAGCAACTACAAGAAGAAATGGAGGTATGCAGAGAACAAGAAGAAATCCTTTGGAGGCAAAAATCCAGGGTTCAATGGATTAAAGAAGGGGAGCGAAACACAAAATTATTTCACAGAGTGATGACACACCGAAGATACATCAATCGAATCACCCAATTGGAGGACGCTCAAGGCATCCCCATAAGAGATCATGACCAAATTGCGGAGGAATTCAACTCCTATTACAAAGATCTCCTCACAAATATCAATATGAATAGGGAATAAGTAATCCAGAAAATAACCAAGCACATACCACCGTTGATTACCCCTAAGCAAAACAGAGCAGTGCTAAGGCCAATCACTCTGACGGAAGTGGACACGGAAGTAAAGGAAATGCCCCCAGGGAAAGCACTAGGTTTGGATGGCTTCACCACGGATTTTTTCCATCACTAATGGGACATGATCAAGGAAGACGTCTGGCTGGCAGTAGAAGAATCAAGAACCTTTGGACAAGTACTCTCTGCACTCAATGCAACGTTCATCACTCTAATCCCTAAGGAGGAGCGTGTCACTCACCCAAAGAATTTCAGACCAATCTCCCTCTGCAATATCATATATAAAATAATCACAAAGGTTATTGCTACTCACCTCAAGCCGCTCCTACCTTTCATTATTTCCAAAGAGCAAGCCGACTATGTAAAAGGGCAACAAATCATGGACAATGTCATTCTGGCCAATGAGGTGATCCACTCTCTGAAAGCGAGCAAAACACCAGGTATGCTTATTAAACTCGATCTCTCAAAAGATTTCGATAGATTAAGCTGGAAATACTTGCGATCAGTGCTGGAGTCCTTTGGCTTCGATAAACTCTGGGTCAACTGGGTTCTCAAGCTCACCTCCTCTACTTTCTTTTCCATTCTAGTCAATGGGACACCCTCCCAGCCCTTCCATTCCACCAGGGGAATCAAACAAGGTGATCCTCTCTCCCCCTTCCTCTTTGTGCTTATGGCAGAAGGACTAGGTCGCTATCTCAAAGCAACGGTTCTTGAAGGATCCCTCAAAGGGTTGCCCCTTCATAACCTCCATCTGGCGCCCTCACACAGCGAGTTTGTCGATGACACCCTACTTATGAACACCCCTACTGTCCGAGAGGCTACAAAGCTCAACTCAATTCTCTCTGACTTCACGGAAGCCTCGGGCATGCTTCTAAACCTGAACAAATCCAAACTCTACTTTTTCAACACACCAACCTCAGTTCAGAATCATCTTTCAAGACTTCTAGGCATCTCTAAAAGCTCCCTTCCTTTCATTTACCTAGGCATACCCCTCACGGGAGAGCCAACGCGGTCCATCTCATGGAACAACCTACTCCTGTCTATCACCAATAGGCTAAATAACTGGACCTTTAGACCTTTGAATATTGCTGCCAGACTGGTACTTCTCAAGTCAGTCCTGCAAGCTCTGCCCACCTACCTCTTCACTGCTATGGTAGCACCCATTTCGGTCATTCAAGCAATCAAGAGCCTCCAACGGAATTTCCTGTGGCAGGGACACCAAAACAATAAAAAGTGGGCATTAGTTGGATGGGATAAACTTTGTAAACCCAAAAAGTTTGGAGGGCTGGGACTACGTGATCCGGGAAAGCTTAACTAGGTCATGGGAGCCAAAATGTGGTGGAGATGGCTGCAGCATCCGAAAGAACTCTGGGTACAAATTTGGAAACAAAAGTATGCCCCGAACACACAGCCTGACCAATTAATTAGATTCAATGAACACATCCAGGGATCCAATATATGGAACACTGCCTGGAAAAATCGCCCTCTGATCCAGAAGCATGCTTTCTGGGAAGTGAGAAACGGGGAAAGCACACTCTTCTGGCATGACTCATGGCAACAGCTACCCCTTCTCAAGGACTTGGAAAGCCTCAATCCTCTCAAACAAAGGTTATATCTGAATATCTTCAGGAAAGTTAAAGACCTCTGGATTCCAACTCACAGAAGCCAACCCTGGAGACAGTGGAAAATAGAGCGAATAGAATTACAGCTCACAGATGATATCGAACTTCTACCCTGGCAAGATTGTGCACTGCATCGGAAAATTCCAATCAAAGAGGGACTAGATATCCTCCGATGGGGCCACTCTATAACAGGTATCTTCTCAGTTAATGAAGCATACTACCTACAGGGAAACTACCACAACCAAAGCCCCGAAACAATCTGGAGTAAAATCTGGCAAAGCTTTCTTTGGCCCAAAGTATCCATTTTTCTTTGGCTCACAACTCAAAACCGTATCCTCACATGGGATAATATTTTAAAGAAAGGATTTACATGTCCCTCCAGATGCACCCTATGTAACCAAAGAGAGGAAACCATGGAACATCTCTTCAACAATTTCCACTACAGTCAACAGATCTGGGATTGGGGGGCCCAAGCCATGAAACACTCCAACTGAAACTGAGGCAGCATCAGGAACACACTTGCTAATTGGGAGACGATCTCCTTCCATAATCCAATTCTCCAACGCATCTGGCAGCTGCTCCCGGGATTCACCTTATGGGCAATTTGGAAAGAGAGAAATAAGCGAATCTTCCACTCAAAAACCTCCCTCTCCCACCATTACGTGGGAGAGGGTTAAGAAGCTAATCCGAGAAACAGTCCATAGAAAACCTTGGCACCACAAAGACCTGCAATGCGTTCCCGAGGAGGAAAGCATACTTAGAAGCTGGGACATGCAAATTCGCGTGCAAACTCAGGTGAAGACTAAAGGCAGACGAGCCAACAGCCCCACGATATGGACCCCACCCCCATCAAGCTTCATCAAGCTAAACTTCGATGGGGCCTCTAGGGGAAACCCTGGACCAACAAGTTTTAGCACCGTCCTTCGGAACCACACTGGTGGGATCACTCACCTGATGGCTGGCTTTTTGGGTGAGAATACAAACAATGTTGCGGAGCTCATAAGCCTTGTTAGGGGCCTCCAAGTTGCCATTCAAAACCATTACCATCAGGTCATCGTTGAGGGAGATTCCCAAATTATCATCCAACTCATCTCCAAAATCCTACATGGCGAACACCCTAGGCGAATCTCCCCCAGCTGGAGACTCTCAGGCCTTCTAGAGGATTTTGGAGATCTCATCCACCCCAATCTCACTTTAATCCCCTCTCATGTGAAATGAGAAGCAAACAAAGTTGCGGATCACTTGGCGAATACTGGAGTTGATACCAAGTCGGAACTCATACATTGGCAAGCCCATCTCTCCGACGATACAGATCTCTCAAGGCGATGCAGAGACCTTGCGAACAGAGACTCCTCAGCCCCAGATGGGGTGACATGCGGTGACGCCTTGCCACATGGCTCAACATCAAGCCACAACTTAAATGTTGTAGGCCACTCCCCATCCCTTCAACATTTACGATGGTTGTCGGCCATGACAACCGCTATACGGAGGCAAGACTTCTCCCTCGCGCGAACGCACTAGCACAACCAACATTCAATATGATAGAGTTAATAGGAAGCCATGCGATGCCGTCATTTGGAAATTCAAAAGTTGGAGAGCCTGAACAAAATTGGTTCATTCTCATTTTGGACCTCCCAGCCAATTGGGAGCCCTGGTGCAGTTTTCTCTGTATCTCCATTCACCCCTCATCCCCAATGATAAGGAAGCGAGGCAGGCCTCGTCGAGGCTCGGCCTGGTAAACCCACAAAGAGAAGAGGAAAAGAAGACAGAACCTTGAGCGCGCTCTGTCAATGAAGACTTTCATCCTCCGGCAGAAAGCATGAGTCGATCGATTGAAACTCCATGCCATTATAGCTGAGCCTGGGATAGAGCGTAGCATGCACACCCTTGCAATTGAGCCTGGAAGCTATCTGAAGGGAGGCACTGCGGACAATTTTCCAACCTGTTATGTCGAAGAAACGCCGTACCTGGAGGATTTCGCGACCACCCTGGAACCCCAAGCCACGGTGCCTGAAATATAGGCTGGAAGCGGTCTGAAGGGAGAGCCTGCAGAAGAATTCCCAATTTGTTTTGTCAAAGATATACCGTGGACGGGTGACTACAGCCCCACCAGCCATGCTGAGAAGACAATGAGCGAGGACGAGGCTCAGGACAATGCCTGTGCAGAGATGAATGTGGACGAGACTAGAGAAGGGATGAATGTGGATGCGGCCAGAGCAGGAATGAACGTGAATGAGGCCAGAGCAGGGATGAATGTGGAAGTGGGGAATGAAACCTTCGACGAGCCAGTAAACAATGATTGCATGGTCCACTCCTCCGTGCAGAGCATCTGGCTCTAGTGTTCGAACTCCGAGGCCACATGGCAGACCAGGAGCACAGATCCCTCCTCATGGGACAACGTCTGGACTTGCTCCTTGACACGTACTCCAATGCTCCAACAAAGCAGAAATGTCCAATGTGCGTGCAATCGTTTGCCATCCCAGCCAGATCCACGTGTCAAAAAGGCAATGGCGGCAGGTCACTGGGTATCTGAGTTCTCCTATGCTAGTTTGTTTTTTTTCATCATGCTATTGCTCAATGTTAACTTGAACTATGGCCATCTGTCCTAGTTTCCTTCGGGCAGGACAGAGGGCAAAACAGTTTTTAGCTTATCTTCCTAGACTCATTTCACTCCAAACTATGCTGGTTTCCGGTAAAATGACAACATTTTTGGTGGCTCGGGACGACTATATCTCTGTGTATTTTTGTCAATGTTTCTCTGTTAACTTAATATAGCAGGTACTACCCCTTTTTTTTTTACTTAAAAATATATATATATATATATATATATATATATCTTATTAAAGATATTTTCAGCTACATTTATGAGGGAAATTGGTTTTTTGGTAGATACTATTTAGGTTAAAAGCGTCTTTTAGCTATAGAGTAAAACTTAAAATTGATTGACTAAGAGCTCGTCCTCCTTGAACATAAGAAAAGAGGTTAATGGCCCAAGACTTAGAGGTGGTATTTAGCACGAGCAAAAAATTACAATCTTACAAACCATCAACAGGTTTTTTCAAGTGATATGTTTTTTTTTTAATAGTAATAATGAATCAACTCACATTCACGGATAGTAACTAATAATAATTGTCCTCATTGCAAATTGAGTACTAATTTATGATCAATTTTACCACCAAAAAAAAATATCAACTAAAATGTTAAATTGCAAAAACAATTTAAACATTTATTTATAGAGAACGGATTAAAAACTACTGCACATAAAACATCAAATGAAAATGGACAAGTCATATAGGTGAATTAAAAACCACTCACCAATTAATGGTTGAAATCTTGTTGTGTGATCCAGAGGTGTATTGCTATCCAAACTTACCCACTCAAATATGTTTACATGCCCTCTTCACTACTTACACAGTGGTATGCTTCTTTGACAACTTGACTTTGTCCATTCACCCAGTAGCATGCTTCTTTGTCAAAAAGAATTTAACATTTATTTATAGAAAACCAAACCAATTGAAAACTACTCCACATAAAACACGATGGATGTTGTGCCAAGACAAATGAAAACTGACAAGTCATAAGTGAATTAAAAATCACTCACCAGTAAATGGTTACAGTCTTGTTGTTTGATCTAGAGATATATTACTATCCAGACTTACCCACTCAAATATGTTTACATGCCCTCTTAATTGCTTACCCAGTAACATGCTTCTTTGCCATCTTGAACATCTTGACTTTGTCCATTCATCCAATGACATGCTTCTTTGCCATCTTGACTTTATCCATTCACATGAAAGGAATAAGTTGTCCATTCACCCATTAACATGCTTCCTTGCCATCTTGACTTTATCTATTCACATGAAAGGAATAAATTGTCCATGCACCCATTGGCATGCTTCTTTGGCATCTTGATTTTGTCCATTCACATGAATAAAATAAGTTGTTAATGTTCACATGACCATCACCTTGGAGTCACATGTTTAGGCGTAATCACATGAGTCCATCTTTACTTTTGAATTTTCTTTGCCATCTTGACTTTGTCCATTCACATGAATAAAATAAGTTGTTAATGTTCACATGACCATCACCTTGGAGTCACATGTTTAGGCCTAATCACATGAATCCATCTCTACTTTTGAATTGTGTTTAGTATTTTTCTTTTAATTATGTACTGATTTGTTATTGTTATTTTAAATACATAAATTCTACACATGTATGGGATTTTTTTATAATGGTTAAAAATCCTGAATAACAAACATGAAATTTCAAAATTAAACTATAATAAAATAATATTGTATATTTCTTTTAATTATGTAATGATTTGTTATTGTTATTTTAAATACATAAATGCTACACATGTATGAGATTTTTAATAATGATTAAAAATCTTGAATAACAAACATGAAATTTCAAAATTAAACTATAAAATAATAAATAATAATATTGCAATACAATAGTTTATAATATTATAAAATTATAAAAAAAAAATATATATATATATATATAAATATAAATATTAATATTAGGTTAAAATTATAAATTTTTTAATTCAAAACAATTTAGAGTAACATATTGTGTCCTAAAAGAATTATGATATGGATCATGTACTTTCATTGCTATTAGTTTATTGCTATCGGTGGCATGTATAATACTTTATATAAAAAGGAAAAATATCTCACTTTTAAATGAAAATATCTCACTTTTGAATGGGATTAGACTTGTTCCATTCAAATACTACCCGTTCACATGAAAGCGCCAATTGATTAAAAAGGGATGAGCATATCTTATTATTATAATAGAAAAGGAATTTCCTGTTAGGGAAAAAAATATTAAATAAAGTTTTCTAAAACGGGATGGATGGGACATAAGAATCTAACTGCATGGAAAATTATATTTTAGCATAATATATTAATTAAATTTGAAAAAGAGTAAGAAATGAGTGAAAAATAATTCATATATTTCCATTCAAATTATATGGTTTTTTTTTATATACTTTCAAATAACACTCCTTTATATAAAAGAGTCTATTTATGGATTGAAGAAGGATGGACGTATTTTATTATAATAGAAAATGCAAATGCATTTTTAATGAGGAAAAAAAATCATCAAATGGGATTTTCTTTCTTCTACATTATTAATATAATATCAAAATTATTAATATAATATCAAAAGTATATTTAAATTTAATATAATATCAAATTATTAATATAATATCAAAAGTGTTCGCACAGGTGTAGACGGATTGAAGTCTCATGTTCGATTTACATCTGGGGTTATAGTGGTAGTCGATTCCCTAAAAATAAAAATAAAATAAAAATAAAAAAATAATATCAAAAGTATATTTAAATTTAGATTTGTAAAATGTGACCATGGGTTTGGGCAAAAGAGGGGAGGGGAGGGATAGGTGTATCTTATTATAATAGAAAAAACATTTCAAATGAAGAAAAAAAAAAAGGGGGAGGGGAGGGGTAAGTGTGTCTTATTATAATATAAAAAAACATTTATGGAGGGGAGGGGTGTCTTATTATAATAGAAAAAACATTTTTAATGAAGGAAAAAAATCACCAAATGAGATTTTTTTTTAAATCACTAATATGATATCATTTTTAAATTACTAATATG
Source organism: Picea engelmannii (assembly GCA_009831015.1). Classification (NCBI taxonomy): domain Eukaryota; kingdom Viridiplantae; phylum Streptophyta; class Pinopsida; order Pinales; family Pinaceae; genus Picea; species Picea engelmannii. The sequence continues at coordinate 195,802 of ML787691.1, read as the reverse complement.
ATATCAAAAGTATATTTAAATTTAGGTTGGTAAAGTTATTACCATGGGTTTGGGCAAAAGAGAGGGGCTAGGATGGGGCATAAAAATTTAACCTTTGTGAAAAACCATGTAATAATATACTAGATTAAGAATAGGAAATGAGTGATGGACAATCCAAAATAGTAAGTTAATTTTTATTAAAAACATTATTTTAATTAGAATGATTAGTTTAGATAAATGGAGTTGTCACCTAATTTTTAAATAAAATTAGAAAACTCTAAAAAGAAAAGCAAACAAGTTTAATAAGTAAATTGTGACTTAACCTTATTAGTAGTTTGAAAGTGTTAAACATAAAGCATTTAGTGTAAGATCCCTTAATCATATCAAATATAAATTAAGTATGCTCTTAAACATTAAAAAAAAACAACAAAATTGGTTGTTGGGCTTTTTTGGTATACTTAAATGTAAAATATTCTCTTCTAGAGGTTTTTATCCCCGTATATAATGAAAGGAAACAATGTAAACAAGCAATAATATATAAATGCAAGTAAATGATGCCTATGTGGCTTTGATAGAACCAAGCCTCCTACCTCAAAAGTTGATTTCCGAAATCTTTCCTTGAGGTGAAACGATTCGAGGAAGACCAATCGAAGTGTGAAGAGAGGAGTCTTTCTTTGAGGTGAAAGGATGTGAGGAAGACCAATCAAAGTGTGAAGAGAGGATGCTTCAAACCACCATGAGATGCAATCTCCAACCCCCAAATCAAAGAGAGAAGAACTGAACTAGCAATTGAATACAATGAGAACACCTCAAAAACCTAATAGAGACAAAAAACAAGTAATAGAAATTGAATACAATGAACAAGCAAGGAGGTGATAGAGACAAAAAACTAATGAGGATCAAATGAACATGTCAGAGTAATGTTACAAAGTAATCTACAAGAACATAAACTTGTGTAATCCTAAATTAAATGAGTCAATTCAGAAAGAAAATATCAACAAGGAACTAGCTAACCTAGTGCCTCACCCAAAGGATGCCTATTAACAAGGAACTAACCAAATGTCCAACAACAATGGCAATAACCAATAAAATTAACCCCTTGGACCAAGAAGGAACAACCTATTTATTATATCTATTAGTTATGGAGCAATCTAACAATGCAATACATAAATTTAAGATATATAATCTTCTTTATAACCATCTAATTATGGGTGTCGACTTCCTAATCATGGAAAAATGAGGCAATATACACACATTAAACTGAAAACAAGTCATTTATAATTAAAAAAATGACTAGTTAGCATAAATACTATGATATCCATGGAGACATCTATAATAATTAGAGCAAAAGAAAGCAAATATAATACTTAGAGTAAAACAAAGCAAATAAAGAAGAAAAAAATGTATTAAATATATAACTAATAAGAAGCCAACCATATTTAAATTAAAAAAAAAAAAAAAAAAAACTTTGTTCCCAAAGTGGTTTTTAACCATTTTTGTTTTAAGAGTGGTTTTTATCCATTTTGAGCAATATTTCAAATATGAAGGTGCACTACAATGTCACTATTTAAAGTAGGCTAGATAAAAATCAAGGTTAGTGAAGGTGGTTTGATCAGATGGTTGGGAGATAGGTCTTGCATTCTCTCCTCTTAGGTTCAAATCTCCAATGAGATTTTGGTCCGTTGTGATAAGGTTAGAAGGTAAAAGGTTGGGTGCCCTCCATGAGTGGGACCCCCTCAAGGATGTGTCTCTGTACATCTTGACCCTTGTTATATCATAAGTTCGTGTAATCCATGCAAGTTACCAATTCCTCTATATATAATAACTAAATATAACTAAAAAATAAGAAGTCACCCATACAAAATGGAGGCAAAAGACTTTGGTCCAAAAGTGGTTTCTAACCATTTTGAGGACTATTTAAAATATGATGGTGCTCTACAATGTCACTATCTAAATCTAAGTTAATTTAAGGTAGGTTACATAAAAATCGAGGTCAATGAAGGTGGTTTGATCAGATGGTTGGGAGGTAGGTCTTGCATTCTCCACACTCGGGTTCAAATCCTCAATGAGATTTTGGCTCACCTCTTCTTGCGGATGTACGTATCCGCCCTTGCTAAGTCATAAGTTTCTTGCTAAGCATAGATTTGCAGACTGTTGACACCAACCTAGGGTTTATAGTGGTAATTAACTGAGTTTAAACCTAAACCTGAACCTAATCCTAATCCTGACGAGTTACTAATTACCTATATATATAGGTAAAGAGATAAATAAAAACCAAAATCCGTTTGAATTGAATTGAAGTAGAGAAAAACTTAAATACCCCTTTATCAGGCAACATTTCTGCTACTGGGAGGAAAAGCACAGAACATTAAGGGGAATTCACTGCAATGATGTAATTGTAACGACAGGTATACGCCATCAGATATCGTTGGAAAAAGCTGCAGAACTGTGAGAACTCTCACAGCCATTCATGAATGCACTATCTTTATACGAATTCAAGAAAAAGTCTGCATTGCAAGTTAAGTGCACGGACCTCTCAATTGTCATTCTATACAGTCGCCTTTACAGCTTTGTACTCCTCGCTTTCCCACCTTCCGTATAAAACTGAGCTCCACTCTAAAACCTCTGCATTTTCAATTGAGAAGAGTTTTTTCGCTGGACATCCTAATGATCCTTCAAAGTGAGGAGAAGTGCCTTATTAGCAGTTTATTCAATGAGTCCAGCTAACTCCAAAGTTTAATAAATATAACGATTTACAGTTATATTAATAACACCCACCTGACCACTTTTAGAACTCCTCTGTAGGTAGACCCCATTCTTACTATTATCGTACATAATTGAATGTAACCAGATAATTGAATGTAACCAGATCCTGTTTCTTTTTGTTTTAAAGAACCACATGAATGTTTGAAAATACATTTGGTTGGTTTTCGCCTTAAAAAGGTGGTTAATGTATTTGGTATTTTTTTTTTAAATTTTAATCATTATTGAAATTTTTATAATTTGGTTATAAAATTATTGGTGAAATTGTAATTTTATATTATTGAAATTGTTTTTTTAATGTATAAATGAATTTAATCATTGAAAAATCTCTATTATATTTAAAATATGCAATCTCAACAACTAATATTTACAATTTCAGTAGTTCATCTAAATTTTTAACCAAACTTTAAACAAAACTATTAAAAAAAATAAAAAAAATTGAATATTTAGAATACTACTTCCTAAATTCGCCAGCTGAAAATGTTTTTTTTTATATGCAAGCTTGTTAGACATCTGGGTTTCTTGTTTTTGCTGCTGGAAACATTCCATATGGGATAATGGAGAGTGTTGATTCTTTTAATATGAGGGCATAAATGTAACTTGTTAGGGGTCTTGGTTTCTTATTTTTGCTGGAAACAATCCCATCTGGTCCCATGGAGAGTTTTGATACTTTCGATACCAGGACAGAAATGTAACTCTACTTGTTAGGCATCATCTCGGTTTGTTCTTTTAGCTGGGCTCGGAAGGTTAGGGTAAAATTTATTATAGTTGCAAATCAAATAAAAAGGCAATACATACTTCAGATTTTATAAATTTACAATATTCTTGAAAAATAGAGATAACAGCGATTCAAATAAACTCTTAACAATCTATAGATTTTCATAATCATTTTGTAACTTTTGAGTATTCATGAAATGTAGAGATAAAAACATTTCAACAGATAAAACAAATTAAATAAACCTCTTCAATCAATCTCATAGATTTTCCGGAAACGGTGCTAAAAGTAAGAAGAAAATATGGCGAGCAACCACACTTGCAAGTGCAAGTAGAGTGAACGCAACAACCTCAAAACATTGAAAAACTGTTTCAAAGCATGAACATTATGTAAAAGTATTTCTACATGGTCACATGGCAAAAGACTTCTCAACGCTGAAAAGGGGTATTTTCAGAAAACTAAGCAACCAGAACCATCATAGATTGTAGCATAACAACAAGAAGCACACCTGTGGTTCAAACTGGCAAGTGCGACAATGAAACCATACAATCAACATACTCAACTAAGAATACAAGCTATATATATCCATTTAAACTTGAATGTGAAAGGCAGCTGAAGTTGCAAAGGTCAAGGCTGCATATATTAAGTTAATACATATCATATTAAATGAATCTATGCTAGCCTTTATATATATAGCAGCCAATGTAGCATTCAGATACAATGTGTATAAACAGAGAAACACAAACACAAAAGTTGATGATCACCCCCACCCAAACTGCAAATTGCAGAATGAACATCGCTTTTCTTTGTGCAAATATCTCAGATATCTCAAAATTTATATCTGAGTCTTAATCATCGGCCACGTGCGTTTTCTAACTGCGTGTTTTGTATAGCATGATAAAATCTGTGTGCGCAGATGCATAATTATATAAACATAAACATGGAATGGAACCCTTGACCTCTAAACCCATACAATAAATTCCCTGCTTTCAACAAAAAAAAGATACCTTTCAAGGTTGCAGCGAGATAGCTTCTTCTAAAAACAATCAACAAACCATTGGGCTATTATAGTTTTTGTACATTCTTCCTTTTACTAGAAGAACATAGTTTGTGCACATCCTTAGTATTATAATAAGTACAGATACCTGGAATGAAGAAACCTTGAGCTTGATTTTCAATTCTGCCAATGCTC
>ML787691.1:146130-190794 GCA_009831015.1 Picea engelmannii | reverse complement strand
GGTCGCCATTTTGCATAAATTCATAGATTAGCAATTTCTCTTTCCCTGCAATGCAGTACCCCAAAAGAGGCAAAATGTTGGGATGCTTGAGACGACCCAATGCATCTAGCTTTGAGACAGCTTCCTCTGCATTTAGATCCTTTGCCCGCTCTAATACCTTGATTGCTATATGGATTTCTCCCGGTAATATGGCTCGGTAAACGGGACCGTTTTGTCCTTCAGCCAGCTGGGATTCTTTGCTGAAATGGGAAGTTAGGGCTAGGAGATCAGAGAAGGTGAGGTCTAACAGGGGTTTTTCAAAAATTATTACTGGAGCCGAGGTTGAGTCCTTGATGTCAGCAACCCATGTACCAGAGTCTGTCTCGAACGAGAATGGCCCCGATTCCGTTATGGATCTGTCAGTTTTCCATGTAAATGGAGGCTTTGGGACAACCCATTTCTTCTTAGCTCGGGCTTTTCGACTTCTATAGAAGCAAAGCAAGAAGAATGCCGTGGCAGCAACTATGCCTGCAGCGACTGATATAATTGCTACCATCGCTCCTCTCCTCAAAGAATGGGATACCATATAATGCGGAAGAGGGGAAGGCGAGGGAGGCATGAATTGGGCTTTGTTCGAACAGTGGGTTTTGAGTGCATTGTTACAGAGTCCAGATTTAATAAAGGCCGCGGGACCAAATTTCCTGACGTCCTCGTCATTGGCTCTTCCCGAGAAGTTATTGAAAGAAATGTTGAGGAACTGCAACTTTTGGGCATCAATTGGGAATGACCCAGATAGATTATTATGGGAGAGATCAAGATAGAGTAAAGAACTGATACGAGCGAGAGAAGAAATGGTTCCGCTGAGATTGCTGTTGGAAAGATCCAGATATTTAACCCTGCTTGAATTCTTTGATAACAATGGTATTGAAAGCAAACTATTTCGAGCCAGAGAAATATTGGTGAGGCTTTCCAAATTGAACAGTTCAGCAAGTACCTTGTTACCGATAATCTGGTTGTTGGATAAGTCCACGACCATGAGATTTTTGAAGCCGGAGAGATTTAGCGTGTCGTCAAATGTACGCAGTCGGTTGAAAGAAAGATTCAGAGTCTGTAAAGCTGAGTACCGTGGACGTTTGATGCCCCAATTAAAGTTCAGGCTTCCTCCGAATACATTCTTCGCCAAATTCAAGTCTGTCAGATTGTTCATCGTCCATAGGTCCTCCTTTATACGCCCGGAGAGGGAATTGTCTGAGAGGTCGAGGGTTTTCAGATGGGCTAGTTTAGCGAGCACTCGCCAGTTCACAGCTCCTGACAGGTTCCGAGAATTTAATTTAATTGTTCGGATGGTGTCACAGCCGCTCGTGGTACCGCAAACGTCCGATAAATTGAATGTCGAGACACTCTTAAAAGCTTTGAGGACGATATCGGAATCGTTGGCGGAAGCGCGTCCGGCAAGATAGCACAGAATCAGCACTAAAGAAGCTGCAATCCTTGTGAATTCCATTGAATGTGGACGTTTAAATGCAGGGAAATGGGAACTGATGAAATTCAACCTTTTAGCGACGAGCGTGAGCCGTTAACCCTGATCAAGAACGGTTTCTCTGTCCGTTTTCTTCTGGCTGCAGCAATGATGGCAGTTTCACGGGCCTTTTCTCCACAGTCAATTCTTTAAGCTTTTTCGTCTCTGCCAATCAGAGAAGTTATACGCGACATTTTAGCGGATTCAAGAACCTCAGACGCAATAACTCCATTTAACGGCTTCGACCGGTGAAGCAGAGCCGATAATTCACGGCTGCGTGATGGAATGATATAAATTCTTCAACGTCAAAGAAACAACTGATTGCGTGCAGGAATTCTCCATTAATCTGACGGCTCAAGTTTGAGCGAGATTATCAACACTGCGATCAGAATAGCTCTCCGCATATGTCACCGCTTCGGAAACCTTCACCACTGAATAGCTGCAACCGATTAGATGCATGCTTTCAAACTCCACAAAGAACTGACTGAAGCAAAAGGAACCTCTCGGATCTACAATAATTACACAGCAGCTCCGTAAGAACACATCAAAATATCAAAATCAATCGACTTCTACCGTAAGTTTCTGTCAAAACGGATTCACATAGCAGCGGCTTCTTGCAAGAATGAAATTCATCTCTTCAAAACATTTAACACGCTAAATTCTTGGACTCTTATAAAATATTAACAAAATAAAGCCTTAGAAATCCTCAACTTTGACAGTGAAATTGCACCAAAACTTACACAAATTCCTTCAAATTTGACAGTGAAAATTGCCGGAAAGACTCATGCAACCAGCCGGGTGCATTCGGACTCATCGGCTTCGACATGAAAATGAAAACTGCGCCCAAAGAGAAACAAAATCCTTCTACCTTTACAACAAAAAATCATTCAAACAACTGTATGTTTTGAGGCTCTTTGGCTTCAACACGAAGATAAAATTCATCCAAACAGCCGTATGCTTTGAGACTCTTCGGCTTCGACGTGAAAATGAGAAGTTAACCAATCACTTCACAAATATTTCAATTTTGACCGTCAAATCTGCAAGAAAACAAAATCCTTCAATTTTGACCTTCAAAACTGCAAGAAAACTCCGTGTAAACAGCCGCCGTCTGCCTTTCACTTAGACTCTTTTGCTTCCACAAAAATCAAGCAAACTTTGACTATGAAAAATCACACCGAAAGTTCGTCCAAACAGACAGCCGTGTGCCTTCAGATTCCTCGGCTTCCACATGAATTTTCACGGAAAGGCTGCAAACAGGACTATTTATATGCAAAGACATTACGGAAGCTGTAAACATTGACGAAAATACTTGTACCTACCTCATTATTCTCCTGTTTTTTAACAGTCTGAAAAATTTGGAGCCTGAGTTCAAAATTGGCATCGGATTTGACATCGTGCAGTAAAAAATGGAGTGTTGTTAGGGTTTCGTGGATTCCATATGCTACCATCATCTGCCGAAAACGCGTGTCCATCTCGTTCACGCACCGGGACTTCACATATTGTTAACATCTCGTGCTGCTCCGTCTAATTCAAACCGATCGTTCTAATGACATCCCGTTCATAAATCACGGCTAGTCAAACGGAATGATTTTAATAATTAAAAATAATGTTTTTCTTATAATAATATCAATTTCCTGTAGACATCGTCCGGTTACTGGACTATTATAAGATTGATTAACTTGTTTTGGAGTATTATGAAGGTGGACTAAGAATCCTTTAAAGATAAAGGTAAAGAAATAAATTAATGATTTAAGATTAACAAGAATGGAACTCAACCCTTTCATAAATCACCAACCCTTTAATAACTTTTTATTTTATATGGTCAAGTTTTGTTTGTACATTGAAATCTTAAAATTGTATTAATAAAGGTTAAGTCATAACTTTGAGAATTCTAGATTTTTTTTACTTTTAAGAAAATAAAAATATCTTAAAATTGTAATTGGTAGGAAGAATGTTTTATATATATATATATATATATATATATATATATATATATATATATATATATATATATNAAGTCATTCTTTATATATAACTTTTGTAATGATGAATATAGATAAATACATAATTTTTTTTTTTTTTTTGAAGATGACAAAACTTATTATATATATATATATATATATTAATGATGAGTATATATAAATACATTTTTTTATTTTTTTAAGGTGGCAAAACTTATGATAATTAAGTGGTTAACTATTAATGAGGATAGTCATCATTTGCTTTTATCCAAGAATGTTAATTGATTCATAAAATAACTGTGATACATGTTTATTTACATCCAAAGAAAACAAGTTCCTAATTTATAAAAATCAATTTTAAATCTTATTACAAAATCAAATAACAATATCAATCCAAATCACTCAGAATGGGTGGAAGGGAGGCGATTCATGACACATTGGGGGCCTCGATCCCTGCCCCCACCTGGCATCCTCATGATCCTCCATGACTGTTCCCTGACTCCACCCTAGTCCCCTCACATAAATGACTAGCCATCCATGTTTACTCTCCGGCATGCGATCATCTTCAGCTCACGCTGCTATCATTCCTCTTGTCAAAGCAATGAATATTCGGCACCATCAACAATCAGTGCCAGTAATGGCGTCACACGGCACCAACTTGGCTTATGTAAGTTGGTTCTCCCTCTGGGTTCTTTACTCCCTTTCTCAACATTCTCACCTTGCGTCCTCGTTATCCCTCGTCCACCTGCGCTCTCGTCTGACCCCCAATCTACTCATTTCTGGTCCTCGTGTTGCTCTCATTCTTCACTCTACCTCTACTTGTCTTCGTCCCATAGCTCCAATGTTGCAAGGGGGGCACCATCAGCGCGCCCACGGTTGTAGAGGTGGTTATTTGGCTCGCCAAACTGAAGTTGTTACTGCTTAAGCAGTTGAGGTCTACGAAGCGTATACTCCTCCAGAAGTCCAGGTGGAACTAGATCTCATAAACGCTGACGCTCGAGTCCTTTGACATTTTATAGATAATGAAGTTGTTGATGAAAATATTGGTTCCTAGATCGTTGATTCGGGTACCTACCAAGCTCATGCCACCCTCTATTCCAAAACTGTGGATATAAACTAGATTCTTAAGACCCTTATGGACAAGGTTCTTATGGAGAGAAACGAGGCTCATTAGGGAATTTTCTTACAACTAGATGAAATGCAACGTCAATTGCAGGACATGGACTTGAAACGTGATAAGATTGCCAACAAGAATGTAGCCCAGGATGGAGAAGACCAGCTGCATACCCAGCCAATGTCGCCTCCCCCGAAGGCATTCTCTGGTCCACCTCTTTGGTTTTACATGTTCTTCCCTCTTTTGTTTTGTTTTACAATCATGGAGGTTTGGAGGCTCTTTCCCCACCTCGCACTAGTTTTATGGATATCTATAGATACCGACCAAACAATTATAACGATAGTTCAGTTTGTAAGCAATATCATTTACTGTTTTTTATGCTTTCAAATTACAAATGACAACACAAATTATTCTTCTATGATTGATCTAGTTTTCCAAATGACAGACTAACCACATATTTTATATTTTTCTCAATTTTTAATAATATAAAAATATGTGAATGAATAACTAAAAAACAATATCAATCTAAATATACCTTAAAAATCTTTTTAAATAAAAACTTATTTATTTTACAAATAATCAAACTTTTACAAAATTATAAATAACTACTTTTAATATTATATAATCAATTTTCCATTGTTATGATGTTGATCAAATGTTATAAATTTAAATTTGAGTGGAGGGTGGTCTCCTTGTCAACACTATATACTAAAGTTCAACTGAGATCAAAAATTTCAATGACAATCAAAGTTACCGTACACTTTTTAACAATCATTCATCCATACACCGCATGCAAATTTTCTTACGAGTATGAATATTTTATATTATTATTTCAATGTAAAATATTAACCATGGAATATAAAAGATTCGTAAGGGAATTCTTTCTTTGTTAAAGTTGGGTCCCTTGTGTTTGAATTTTCATTTAAATGTCATGTTATGTATATGTGGGTTAGGTGTATTTATTTATAAGTTATTATTACCATGTAATATTTTTGCGAGGGAATTTTGTTTAAGTTTTTTTTAATATATATTTTAAGGTATTTTGAATCTAATAAAATGAAAAAAGATTTAAATTTAAATTTTTAATTTTTTTTAGAAATAATATATTTACATTGTTATTGGTATTGTTATTAGTAATGGTTTAATTTTATTTAATTGTAATAATTGATTTTAGAATATAATTTTTTGAATTTATATGATGATAAGATTTTGGGGTAAGTGTGTTGGTGATGTAATACTATTTTTATCAATTTTGTTGAAAAACTTGGTGTCATATTTGTGGATATTTTTAACTTGCAAGCATTATCTATATGATATAATAGGTAGGTTTTGATGTCATATTCTATGAATCAGTCATTATTAACTTGTCAATGTTATCTATATGATGACAAAAGATTTATATGTCACATTGTGTGGGTTATTTTTTATGAGTGTTACTTATATGATGTTACTTTGTGGGTCATTTTTAACTTGTGAGTATTATCTATATGATGTTACATGAAATCTTATCATTGAGATTCCTTTCCAAATTAATACTCTTCTTTTCCTAAAATATGAGTGAAGAAATATACATGGAAAATATATTTGCATCCATATCATATAACGTATCATAAGGTAAAAATGTGTGTATCTATAAACATTAATTGTATATTAGTTAGTTTGGTTTTGCTTTAGTGATTTGGATGAATTGTTCTTATGCTAATGACTTAAGTCGAAGTCTTAAAACATGTACTTGTTAATTGAGTTTGATAGTGTTAATTTTGAAGATGGGTTGCTAAAATTTTGGGCTTAATTTGAACATTTTTATTGAATTTGAATACTTTTTACATATGGTTTTGGAAAAGAAAACATGAAATAAATTTTCCAAGCAATAGGTTTTATGAGCTAAGCAGCAAGTTGCAAATAGTTTTTCCTTATAGTTGTGCTGCTTTTTACAATTTCCCTCTTGTAAGCATTACATTATAGAGGTTGTCATGACATTATCTAAATCACTATGAAATTTGATGATATCATTATCTAAATCACTATCTAAATCTTGGTGCTATGAACGTTGATGCCTAGTTCAAGACAAGACTGGTGGGCTCACTCAAGTGGTTGACTTCTTTAAGCTTCATGCATGAGGTTTCAAGGTTGCTTCTCCAAGCTAGTTTCCTTTCTTGTGGGTCTCCCTAAATTTCTCTGTCATGACATGTCTCGTAATCAACAAACATAAGTTTACACTAGGTACTATCCACAAATGTGAGAAAGTATCTCAAAGTTTCAACAATTTTTTCTCCTTAAATAAAAAAATTATTACATGATTTTACAATTAAATATATAATTGTCAAAGTTCAATGTTTAAATTTTTTATATTTATCATCAAATTTTAATTCTTTTATGAAATAATAGGTAGGTGAGAATTAGAAAAAACCACAATTTTGAAAAAAAACAAAGAAGTAAATTCAAAGTAAAGATTAAACTTTCAAACTTATCAATTCAACGTTCTATATTCAATATTATAAATTATAAATACACTTCATAAATCCTAACAAAAATTAAATTTTCAAACTTATCAATTCAACAATCTATATTCAATATTATCAATTATAAATACACTTCATAATTTTTATGCAATTATACTAAATTTAATATTTAATAAACAATCATGCAAAATTATTTAAAATATTTTACTTTCATAAATTTTATATTTAATAAATTAATTCTTTAAAATTATAAATAAATTTATATTAATTTATTTTATCATTATATTCATTATTATTATATTAATTTATTTTTAATATTATATTAAATTACACATCTTATCCATACTTATTATAAAATATTTTTACCATAATTTATTATATTTCTTTTAACCATCATATTTATTTTTTTTATATTTCTTTTATCTTACACTTACACCAAAGAAGTGGTAGTTGGCAAGTCATAGTGAGTTAACAAATCACCCTCATGGAGGTATTAACACTTAATGGTTGAGGTCTTAGGTCTTTAGTGTTATCCAGAGGTGTTAGTTGAAGGTCCTCTAGTGTTTAACAAAGGTGTTAGTTGAAATTCATGGATGTGCTTTCCAAAACTTACCCATTCACATATGGGTCTCTCATGTTTTACTTATTATATTCCTCCAAATGGAAGAGGTTGTTAATGTTTAGATACCCATCACAACGTTTTTTTGCACTCACCCAATTGTTGTGTATGTAGACTTTATGTGCATGGTCAAGCTTCAATTGTATTTTATTGCATATTTTTTATACATTGACTTATGACTTATAATTTATAAAGCTTATATCGATGTATTTATATTTAATATAAATTTAATGATGGCATTATTTACTACCTTTATGAAAAAAAAATGATATTATTTACTACCTTTATGAAAAAGAAGAATGATTTATGAAGTTATTGGTTTGAATAGTTTTTTCTTTTATATTTAGATGTGAAGTTGTTCTTTTGGACTATTGTTTGTCATCATTCCATGATCTAAAAATATCGTTGTTAACTATAGATGAAATTAATGATATGGGAAGATTTGTTTTCCTCTTTATTTTGGATGTGAAGTTGTTCATTTGGGTTATTGTTTGTTGTGACTATTATGACTGGTTCTTATTGTCTTTTCCAGAGTGTAAAGATTCTGATATGTCAATTTTATTAAAAAGTTGTATTTGTAAATATGGTTATTTATAATATTAAAATTGAATATTTATTTTTAATATCTTTTATAAAAAGATTAAATTAATTGTAAAATTATATATATTAGAATGTAATATTTTAAATTTTATCAATTTAATATAGTAAAAATATATTGTTATGTAGCAATATAAAATTAAGAGTAATGCTTTATTTATATAGTAATGATTTAGATATACAATTTATTAATTTTTTTGGTTTTTATATTGGAACAAGGTTTAATGAGAATGAGATTTAGAAGGTAGAGTTTTACTTTTCCATGTATTTAAGTAAGAGTGAGATTGTTCATACATTTGTTTTCTAAATTGGTTTTTGAAGGACAAACATGTCACAAGTAGGATTTGAACATAGGTGGAGATGACAACAACTTCTCCCCTTAATTACCCAAAGTGGACCCAATTGACACAAATCTAAAATTATTTATAAACAATTACTAAAATCTACAAAATTATTTCTTTCTCTATTTTAAAGTGTATATGTTTACATGTATTAATGTAGAATTTGAATTAAAAGTTCTCTACTAATCAATCAAAAATATTTATACTGTTAAAAGAGAAAAAACACAATAAATAGAAGATTCACAAGTGAAAAGGCAAGGCACAAATGGGATTAACAAGGAGTGGGAGGAGGATCATGCATAAAAGTATGACAAAGAGTGAGTTGGTTAAGCCTATAGAGAAGAAGATAATGTGACTAACATAGAGAAGATCCCATTGGATGAAGATGTATTTGAATAATCAAACAAGAAGTTAAGGAGTTAAGAACAAGATTAAGAGTCGTTGAAGAAGTTGAAAAATTAGTCCAAAGAATAAATAGTATATAATAGAGATTAAGGGTGATTAGTTAGATTAGGATAATTAGTTGACATTAGAGTCAATTAGTTAGTTTAGAATCCATGGTTGAGTTGGATAATTAGTGTAAATAATAAATAATTAGTTTAGAGTCCATGGTTGAGTTGGATAATTAGTGTCAATCATAAAGAATTGGGAGCCCCAAGTTTGTGATTTATATATCATATATTTTCATAATTAATAAGAATGAGTATATCACCACCTTAAGTTGAGTTGCAATACATCATAAAGATCAATTATAATTGTAATGTTTGATACGTAGCTTTATACTCTGAAACCTTTACACAATTGTAAGTGGTTGCATGACATAGAAAGAGTTGAAGATTTCGAGTCACCAAGCCTTATTGGTAGTGTTGTGTAGTAGAGATGAATTATTTATGCCAATCATTTAAAATATTATAAGTAAAGCATTAAATAAATAATTATTTCATCATTAAATTAATTATTAAGAAAAAATATTAATATAGAATAAAATATTCAAAGATAAGAATGCGTTAATGTAATAAAATAACTTACAATATTAAAAGATACTAAATATAAATACAATAACAACTCATAAATACGATATTAAAACTATAAACAAAATTAGGGGTGGCAAGTGTGAGTTGATTCTCTTTGATCCCGAAGGAAGAATATAAATTTATTATGCATGGGAATTGGGCACCCCCACCAATAATGAGGTAGATGCATTGGTGTTTTATAAAGGACACCCTATAACCCATTCATTGGGAGTGAAGCAAGTAGTAGTGGTTGGTGATTCATCCATAATTATCCCATTCTTGCGACAATCTTCCATTCCCCAAGAAATGTGACCTAAAAGATTAATTCAAAGAGTTTTGGACCTGGCCTCTAAGGTTGAATCCATATCCTTTTATTAAGTATCGAGGGCTCAGAGCTCTAATGCATATCATATAGAAAATATGGGGGTGAATCTTCATCAAGGACATATGAGAATTTATGATGCAAATTGCATCCTTAGGCTACTCCCATAGTTAATTCCTTCATTAAATTTCAAGTGATGGATGACTAGAAGTGTAATTGTAAGCAATGAGGTGAGGAAAAATGATCCAGAATATATTTACAGAATGAAATGAATATAGATTATTATCAAAAGATGCTTAACACATAATAACATATATACAGTAAAACTGGTTTCTATTCAATAAGGAAATAAGTTGAAACTATAAAATGCAGCGAAAACAAGCTTGCTAGAATGGTGGTGGCTTATCTCTGAGAAGAGATGTGACGGTTGCGCTCATTCGCAAGAAGATGATTACAATGAGGCTCTGGAAGCCTTTTTACAATAAACAGGAATGCCCAAAACCGTAGACATCCAAAAAACCTAACCCTAGGAGATGAAGCGCCAAAAGTCATGTGGGCCCCGTTTGGGTAAGTTAATACATCAACTTCCCGGGGTCGTAACTTTTGCATACGATCTCCATTTTAGGCACATAATAGCTCGTTGGAAAGGTCTATCCGAGGAATACACATTATTTTGTTTTCTATCAAAGGTCATTCTAATTGTGGCGAGCCCTAAAAAACATTTTTTAGGGCCTCAAAACGGCCCCACAAGTTAGGGACCTGAAAACTACGGAAAAAACTACCAAAATGAGCCAGTTGGAATAGGTGGGAGGCCACCGACATCCATATGGATCAATCCTCCCCCCTTAGGAAGCAATGGTCTCCATTGCCTTGAGTTCCCCCATCAGATGAGGAAATTTATGTTGAATTTGGCCCCGGGTGAGCCACTTGCCTTGGTGCAGGAGATGCCCTGCTTTGACAACTCGATAAAGTTGGATCCTTTGTTGGCGAGTTCCCTTGATTTGTTTTTCCACAATATGATCATTGGATGCCTGTTGTATGTATTCAGGGTTGAGATCTATTGGTGTCAGTAGTTTTGCTATCTCTGAGGTGTCCAATAATGGTGGGAAATACGGTCGAAGGTTATCCACGTTGAACATTGGGTGCAACCCAAGGAAAGGAGGAATGTTGAGCTCGAAAGCATTATCACCCACAACCTTGGTGATGGTGTACAACCCATAAAGGAGTGGGCGAAGCTTCCGATGGGGTCCTATAAGGCGCTCTTTCTGCAAGTGCAACCAAACCTTGTTGCCCACCTGAAACTTATGTGGCACCCAATGTTGATCATGGCACTACTTGTACTTGTCATTGGAATTTTGTAGGATATCCTAAACCTGTTGGCGGATGTGCTGGATCCGCTCAATGAACCGGGTGGCTTTGTCAATTTCAGTTGGAGTAGGAGATGAGTAGGCTGAGGTGACCGCAAGGGATAGTGCAAYATCTATGGGACCCAATGGTTGGAATCCCAACCCCACCTGAAAGGGGTTGTGGCCRGTTGAGCTATGCAGGGCTCGATTGTAGCTATGTTGAACATAGAGGAGACTTTCATCCCATGTGCGAGGGTTCTTGGAATTATACATGTGCAAGATATGCACGATTATTCGATTTACGACCTCGATTTGGTCATCTRTCTGGGGGTGGAAGGTCGTGGATTTGGTGAGCTTGGTGTCCAGCAGTGACCAGAGGCTTGACTAGAATGAGCTAAGAAATCGATTGTCTCGATCTGAGACAATGGTTTGTGGGATTCCAAAATGTACCCAGAATCGTTCAAAGAAGACCTTGGCAGTGGCCTCTGTTGTGATGCTTTTCTTGCAGGTGGTCGGAATCACCATCTTAGAAAAGTGATCCACAACCACAAAAACACAGTCATTGCCTCGCTTGGTGGATGGGAGGCCCAAGATGTAGTCTATTGAGATGGATTCCCATATCCTGTCAGGAGTAGGAAGAGGGGTGTACAGACACTATTTCTTAGTGCTGGTTTGATAATCTCACAGGTAGTGCAGGACCTGATATACTTGTTGACCTCCTGTCGAATTTTCGGCAAGTATAAATGTTTCTACAGCATTGTCATTGTCTTTTCGACGCCGAAGTGTCCTTCCACCCGACTCTAGTGGGCTTCCCAGATCAACTTCACTCGCTTGCTTGACGAAACACAGATATGGACTAGATGGCACAACAACCCATCTTGAAGATGGAAATTAGCAACAATTGCGTTTGCACCCAACATTTGGTAGGTGGCGGCGAAGTCTGGGTCTTTCTCGTAGAGTTGGGGCCATCCAAAGGTCCCATGGCCACAAGAGTCTAGCACCATGGTGAGTGTCGCGATTGGCGGTCTGCTGAGGCAATCAACGACGCGGTTGGTGCTTCCCGTTTTATACTAGATGTTGAGGTGGAATTGTTGCAAGTATGTGGACCACTTCTGATGGCGGTCATTCTGCAATTTTCCTTGTGTCTGCATGAGCTGCAATGGATTATGATCAGTGTGGATGACTATCTCCTTCCCAATAATGTAATGTCTCCAATGGCGACAGACTTGCACAATGGAGTGCATTTCTTTGTCGTAAGTAGGGTACTTACAAACAACATCTGATAGTGTCTCACTATGATAGGCCATGGGGTGGTTGTGTTGAGTGAGAATGACGCCCACAACATAATCTAAAGTATTTGTCTCGATCTCAAAGGGTTGTTGCTGGTCCGGTAGTGAAAGTAATAGGGTTGAGCACAAGCGCTGCTTCAAATCATCGAATGCTTATTGTTGGGACCGACCCCACACAAATTTCTCCTTACCACCACCCCTGGTTACTTAGCTGAGGGCCCATGCAATATGGGATAATCCCAACATGAACCCGCAGTAGAAATTGGCAAGGCCCAAGAAGCTTCGAAGCTTAGTGAGTGTGGTTGGGGATGGCTAGTCACGGATGACTTGGATTTTGGTTGGATCCAAATGTACGCCATGCTGATCAATGATGTAGCCCAGGTAATGAACCCTCTCTATGTTGAAGGAGAATTTTCCCAATTTGGCATAGAGGTGGTGTTGTTGTAGGGTGTGCAGAACCTGTTGAATACGCTGCAAGTGTTCTGCCCAAGTCTTGTTGTAAATGAGGATGTCATCCAGATACACCACTACAAAAGTATTGGTGAATGGTCACAGGATATCATCCATCATCCTCATGAAAATGGCTAGAGAATTTGTCAAACCAAAGGGCATGACCAACCATTCAAAAATACCTTCCTTTGAATTGAAGGCAGTCTTCCATACATCTGTCTGTTCTATCAGACCTGGTGGTATCCAGACTTCAGATCAATCTTACTAAAGTATTTCACCCCCATGAGATGATCAAGGAGGTCTTCAATTTGGGGAATCAGGTACCGATTTCTAACTGTGATTTTATTCAGGGCTCGGTAATCAATGCAGAGTTGCTAGGTTCCATATTTCTCCTATACCAACACGATTGGGCTCCCCCAAGGTGATGAGTTGGGACAAATGTGCCCCTTGTGGAGCAGTTCTTGGATCTGTCGCTTGATCTCCTCATTCTCTAACAAAGAGCGGTGGTAGACTGGCCCATTGGGCAGCGGTGCGTTGAGGGTCAGATCGATGGGGTGATTAACCTGACAGTGCAGAGGTACCCTGGTAGGTGAGGAGAAGATATTTGAGTATTCTTCCATGACCTTATGCATTTACTTCTGCTGTTTGGAGAGGTTGGTCGTGAAGACCCTGGATGTGGTTGCGATCTTTTGCTCATTCTGAGAGAGAATCACGAAGAAGACAAACTTCCACGTCTAAGAGATGACCTTTCTGCATTGCTTGGCAGAGATCAAGGAAATAGCATTGGGTGGGACTACCTCATGTATCGTGTACAATTTCTTGTTCAAAGTAATAATAAAAATGCGAGGCCTAGACTCATATACAACATGACGTTTACATAAATATGGTTGGCCCAAAAGAACATTACAAACTTCAAGAGGGGAAACATAACACAATACCTTGTCTTTGAAGGGCTTGATGTTGTATGACAGGAAACATTGTTAGCTGACACGAATGTTGCTTCATTGGCAGAGCCATCTGATGGTGTAGGGTTGTGGGTGTGGCGTTGTCGATAGGGCAAGTTGCTTGATAACCTCTGCTAAGATGAGGTTCTTCTGGCTACCTCTATCAATGATGAAGTGCAGCAGGGTACCCTTCACCCACATCTTTGAATGAAAAATGTGTTCTCCTTCCTCTGGCTCGTCCGGTTCACCGGGATGGAGCTTGGTGGTAGCAACGGTAGCACTAGGTTCCACGTCTATGATCTATCTCCCCCTTTCTAGTTCTAAATAAGAGTTGGAACTCGCATCTGATTCAGAGGCTTTCACCTCAGCCACCAACGACTACTTCGAGTGGAAATCAACAGTGTTATGCCAAGGGCTCTTATGGAAGCCGCACCACTTATTGGTATCTTTCTTTGTCTTTTCGGTGTCCTTGTGTGCTTGCGGCATGGACTGGTTGTCCTCGGGCTATCCGTCTTTGCTCTGTCCTTTTTTCTGTAGGTTGGGGAAGCCCTTTCCTGGCTTTTGCTATGAGGGGTTCCCAGGCCCAAATTGCCGCATCTTTTGTTTAAGCTTCTGCTCGATTTTGACAGAATATCGGTAGGCCGCGCCCAAGGATGAGATGTCCATAAACTCTATTTCTTCCTGGATGTATATATGCAGACCATTGTGATACTTGAGCACTAGATGTCGCTCAGAATATTTGATACCCAGCTTGGTGCGCAAGGTATGTAAGATATTTGTGAACTCAGACACTTCTTGGTCTCTTTCCTGCCGCAACGTGGTCCATTTTGTGTACAAGTTGTCATAACTTCCAATAGGGTAGTATTGTTCCTTAATAGCATCCTTGAAGGACTCCCAGGTGACTACGACTGTAAATAATGAGGGTTTCTCTGTTTCCTTTTGCTCACAAAAAGTTTCCCACGAATCTTTGACATGGGGGACGACTTTGAGGAGCACAAAAGTAATCTTTTCTCTATTCGAGAAGTTATGGACAAAGAAATACCCTTCTATAAGATTCAACCATTTGTCTACCGAATCCGCGTCTATTTGACCTTCAAATATAGGAATATCAAAGTTGATTTGTACCTTGAAGGGGGTGGCACCTCTATTTGAGGAAGATGTGTCGCCTATTAGTAGCCTCCAAAGGATTTGCGCAAAACTATCCATCATCTCGTTCCTCTGTTGTGTGAGGGATTCCTCGAGCAACATTTTGAAGGGGTCTCATGTCCCGTCATCTTTCTTTTCTTCTGCCATGAGAGGTCATTTGGTTGTGCGAGAGCTTTTTCCCTCAAGAGAAACAAGCTCGAGAGCCAATTCTTTGTACCCTGACCTTGTTGGGTGCATGCATTAATAACGACAAGGAACAAACCACTCTGATACCACTGATCTAGAATATATTTGTAGAACAAAATGAATACATATTATTATCAAAATATGCTTAACAAAAAATAACAGATATACAGTAAAACAAGTTTCTATTCAATAAGGAAATAAGCTGAAACTGTAAAATGCAGAGGAAACAAGCTTGCTAGAATGGTGGTGGCTTATCTATGAGAAGATATGTGATGGTTGTGCTCATTCGCAAGAAGATGATTACAATGAGGATCTGAAGGCCTTTTTACAATAAACATGAATGTAAAAAACCCTAGACATCCAAAAAACCTAACCCTAGGAGATGAAGTTCCAAAAGTCATGTGGGCCTCATTTGGGTAAGTTAGTACATCAACTCCCTGGGGTCGTAACTTTTGCATATGATCTCCATTTTAGGTGCACGATAGCCCATTGGAAAGGTCTATCCGAGGAATAAACATTTTGTTGTTGTCTATCAAAGGTCATTCTTACCGTGGCGAGCCCTAAAAATACTGCTTAGGGCCTCAAAAAGGCCCCGCAAGTCAGGGACCCAAAAACTAGGGAAAAAACTGTCAAACTGGAAAACTGCCAAAATGAGCCAGTCAGAATAGGTGGGAGGCCATCAACATCCATCTAGATCAACAAAGCCTTAAGTTTGTGAACCCTGACCAATTCTTGATGCATCTCATAGGAAAGACATAGAGTTATGAAGGGTGACAATATTGTGTGACTTTCTACATGTGGTTTTTATTTAAGGGTGGGGAGGTTATCCTCTTACTCCTTCTCCTTTGATCTAGGGTCTTCCAAATTTTGGTGTGAACGAGGTCTGTTAGTCCTCATTCGATCAACCTTTAGAAGGGGGAAAAAGGGAGACTGCATTCATGTGTGGTGGGTATTATAGATAAAGATGGCATAATTTAGAGATACGAGATGTGTTATGTGTGACCTTGCTGAGGTAAAAAGATAGATGAGAAGGTGTGAGTGGAATATTTATAAAGAATAGTGAGAGGTGGTAAATGCATCCCTATAATAGAAGCATTGACAAGAGAATTGAGAGGAAACATGTCTAGTTGCAGCGCAAGACAGCTCCAAGTCAAATGTGGCCACCAAGGTTCAACTATAGAAGTTGAGGAATATGGAAAATGACATAGAAACACTCATGTAGAGGTTTCAAGTATCGATTTCTGGCAATTGATAAGAAGTTGGGAGCATCGGTCATGGTGGTGGATTGAACAATGAGACATAATACTCTTCCCTAGGAAGTGGCATAACCTCACTAGGAAAAGGTAGATGGAATGATATCAATCATTGAAATCAAGGTAGAGTTTGAGTGAAATGAGTTATCAACTAAGTAGGGAACCCTAAAAAATGGCTATGGATGGTCAAGCGAGAAGAATAATATGTCGAAGAAACACAACCTTTTTATGGTGTCCTCTATGGGCCTACCTTAGCCTATTTTATACATGCAATATTTTATAAGGTTATGTTAATTTTGGGACAATACCTCTAATAGTACACTTGCCAAGCTAGTTATTTTAGATTTTAGATAGATAATTTTCAAGACTTCTAAACAAGGAAACTTTGTTCTCCAACTTTATCTTACCTTCTTTATTTTTTACTACAATGTTATCCAATTTAACCATAATTTTTTCTAATATAATATAACCATAATTATTTAAAAAAATATTATAAATAATATTAATACAAAATTAATAAAAAATAACATGATTGTATTTCTTTTTATTTTAATTTTTAAAATCACATATTACAAACCATGTATAGAATTAAAAATATCATTATTGTATTTCTTTTTATTTTAATTTTTAAAATAACATATTACAAACCATGTATAGATGATGCAAGATACTATATTAATGCTTTTCTATATATATATATATATATATATATATATAACACCCTTTTAAAAAAAAGCCTCGCTTTTCATGATTATATTTCTTGTTTTATCGAAATACTACAATTTCATATTAAAGGGCTTACCGTTATAATTAAAAATACATTTTTAACTAAAAAGCAATATTAAATGCGATGCATTACATAACATAGTTTCATCTAAAATTACTAACCTAAGAACAAAAAATACTTAACTTAAGTTTGTATGAAAAAATAAAATACACTTAGCTTAAATTTGTGTGCGAAAACAAATGGTAAATTAACATTTTAATGTATAACAACTAATTATACTTAAATAAAAAATTATGTTTATTAATATACTCTAATATTATATAATTTTTATATTTTTAATATCATAAAATTTATTAACATAATTACAATTTGATTTTTCTCTTTAAGCACACACAATCAATCACACCCAATTGCTAGGTAACCAGAATGAGTTGATAACCCTTCTTTTCAAACAAATCACCCTCCATGAACAGTTAGTGGTGTCTTGTAGCATGGTCAAATGAAAAAGTTAGAGAAGTTCAAATAACCATCACACCTTCATATATCATTAGTGTGGTGTCACATGTTTAGAATTAAACACCATGGGGTTAGTGGTGTCTTGTAGCATGGTCAATGGAAAAAGTTAGAAAAGTTCAAATAACCATCACACCTTCATATATCATTAGTGTGGTGTCACATGTTTAGAATTAAACACCATGGGCCCAACTTTATTTGTTTTCTTATATTACCTATATGTATGGGCCTTTCCATGCATGATAATTTTAAATATAAATAATATAATATAATTTTATTTTATTGATGAATCTTCACAATAACATTAAAAAAATATCACACCAAAATATAATGCTTTATATAATTATGGACTCACTTTTAGGGTCTCGTCCATGTCATAAGATTCCAATTCACTCATTCTATTAAAAAAAATTCCACTTGGCATGTTTTAAAAAAAAACTCAATATAAAGCAAATAGAATCACCATTGTTCCATATGTTATAAGTATAACATATCAAAACAATATACAAGTGATTCACTTCCTCTGACAACAATTGAGTATAATGGATGATCAGATTAAGAAGTTAAAGATTTTGGAAAGAAGATGAAGGTTGTTGAGTATTGAGTATACTGGATGATTAGATTAAGAAGTTAAAGATTAACCAGATTAAGAAGTTAAAGATTTTGGAAGAGTGTTGAGCATTGAGTATATTGAATGATCAAATTAAGAAGTTAAAGATTTTGGAAAGAAAATGAATAGTATTGAGCATATTGATTAGTTAAATAATAAATAGTGTTTAATAAAGATCTGTAGTTCATTAGTTTGTTAATGTAATAAAGTTGATATTTCATTTGAGTAGAGAGTCAATTAATAGGTAAATAAGATTTCAGTTGAGGAGTAGAGAGTCAACTAATAGATAAGTAATATTTTGTTAATGTTGCAAAGTTTGTAATATGTATTTTATGTACTCTAATAATTAATGAGAATGAATAGATCATTCACTTGAGTTGAGTTATTTGATTTTGTATTATTGTATGTAAACCATATCTAATGGGAGAGTCACAATTTTTGAATGGTAATGGAAATGGAATCATTGAAACAATTTTAAATCTTTAAGAACATGGTCTTTATTGCTTACAATAGTAGGTAGGATTTATTGTTTTGGATAATTGTAGATAATATATATGATTTATTGTTTTAGATGATTTCCATAGGAGAAACTTGAAAAAAACAACTTAATGTGACATTACCAAAATTATAACATCAAATATACACACTATAAACAAAATATTTTAACAAGAGAAATCCCTGTGAGAAATAAAACTCCATATAACAGTAAAAAACATGCTTTACTAAACATGCTTATAGCGACAGTTCACATATGAGCTTATCACTCCTGTAGAGTTCCTCATACATTTATGTATTTCAAATGGTGGAATTCATAGAGCCTTCCTAGGTTATGCATAAGTAGGCTATCTCCTACAATCTTTAACCCATCGACAAAATTCCTCACATAAGTTTGGCAATACACATACTCGACCTTAAATTTAGCTTCATTTTTTATTAGTACGATTGAACTAACAAGATATATCTCATGCTTATTATACTTATCTCTTACAATAGTAGCATCTCTATTAATTTTAATATAATCAAAATCTTGAATTACTATATTATTCCAATTAAATTTGAAACTACATCAATAAATAAAATCATCATGTTCTCACTTGATTAGATCTACTCATCTCCACTTATGTTGCACACCTTGAATCATCCTCTGGGACTCATTCTCTTTCATTTTCTAGTGTGCCAATATACTCTAATTGTTCAAATAACCATCATACCTTTGCAACCACTCCACTATTAAACCTAACCCACATCGGTCAAGCTTCAAATTTAACTTGTATTGCATATATTTTGTATTGTATTGCATATCTTTTATGCATTGGCTTGTTGCTTTAGATTGGCTTGTGTGGTATTTTTAATATAAATTTAGCGGTGTTATTATTTACTACCTTTTAGGCAAAAGAAGAATGATATATAAAGTTAGTGGTTAAATTTTTAGTTTTTCTAAATGGTATGTTGTTCATTTGGAATATTTATTGTTAACATTCCATTATCTCCTTGTGAATGCACGCCTTTCCATGTACCTCTTATCATGATGTGCTTTTTCATGTATATTGTCTTTTCTGTTGTCTGAATTTGCAACTTGTCCATCTTATTAAAACTAATATACCTTCAAAGTGAGACACGTGGAATTTTTCCATTTTATTAAAACCAATACACCTTCAAAGCGGGCCACAGGGAATGGTGAAGGAAATTATAGAAATTTAAAATCTATATGGTATTTTTTTAGACAACACATGTAATGTTTATATAGAAAATCCTTGTAGAAAATGACAAATGATAAAATTTAAACTTACAATCTTAGTAAGTTATTTATTACTTTTCCATTGTAATAATACTTTTAATTAAGAAAACTACAATTTTTAGAGCCAAAATAGTATAAAAAACAATTTGTAGAGTCAAAATAATACAATTACATGTTATGTGTGACATTGAATAATTGTTGATTGTAATATTTATTCTATCACTATCTATCTATATATATATATATATATTTTATGATAGAATAAATCTACATTTCTTTTGCAAATTGTTTATGTGTTAGGCAACATTTTTATTATAATCCTTAGTTTAATTAATGCATAATGTAGATATAAATATGGTTATGGTCGTAATATGCAAAATGTATTTATGAATTTGATATATATATATATATATATATATATATATATATATATATATATATTTTGTGATAGAATAAATCCACACTTCTTTTGTAAAGTTCATGTGTTATGTAACATTCTCATTATAATCTTCAGTTTAATCAATGCATAATGTAGATACGAATATGGCTATGACCAAGCGAAGTAATATGCAAAATGTATTTATGAATTGAATAAATATAATGTGACACAAGTTGTTGGGAATATGGACAAAGATGGGGGTTAATTAATCAACAAGAGAGGTGGATGCCTAGGGAGTGTCTAAGAGGGGCCCAAGGGGGAAATGGTAAATAGGTATTAATTCAAACCCATATTTGTGAATTTTATTATCTCTTGGGTCAACCATCTACTTTTGTTGTTTGAGTGCATGAGAATCCAATCATTGAATACCTGTTAGAGGGTGGGTGTGAGAGTCACATCCCATAGTTATTGAAGAGCATGGGGCTGAAGTACAATCAACATTGGGTAGAGTGAGCAGTCAACTTTATTGGTAAAATAGAGGAAATTCGTATGGGGGGTTAGGCAGTTTTTCACATTCATTTTTTGCATGAAAAACAAGGGGAGAGTAGGGAAAAAAGAGCACTGGATCCATACCAAGAGGGATGGATGAATTCTGGAACATGATGGAGCGTTTTTGGAGCATTTTGGAGTTGGAAATTGAAGAGCCAGGTTGTCAGGCTTGAAGAGTGAACTCATTAGTGAGTTGCACTCTAACAACAAGTGTTTGTTTTTGGTTGTTGGTAGTTCTATTGGAAGTGAATTCCCTTGAGTTCCCAGCAGAGAGATTCCTAGTTACATGTGCTAGAGATATTAATGGGACACCCGATGGACGAAGAACAATAAAGGGGTATATTCCTTGGGTTGGGACAGTCAAGAGGAAGAGAGTTGGAGGGAATTTGGGATAGATGTAGGAGAATACCAGTGGGTTGTGAGATATTGAGTTGTGAGTGGACCGTGAGAGGCACCCTTCTCTCGTGGATCCCTAGCCCCAACTCAGGAGTGACTTGTTGTTGAGATCTGGATCAACAAGTCTATGGTTGGGTGGAACATCCTTCCTAAGTAGCTGGTTGCAAAAACTTTATTGTAAACATATTTGTTTATCTATTATCTGAGTTTTATTATGAGTCTTATGGCTGTGCATTTTACTCTGTGAATGAGAATGATTTTATGTGTTGTTATAGATGATTTATTAGATACATTCATGTGCAATTAGAACGATGTAGATGCATTTAATTATGGGTATCATAATTTAGTTAATTATGTGTATAAATTGTGGCTGGTAAGCTATATGAAATGAATTAGCAATTTTTGTTTTTATTTTTATGTGTATTCCGTGTAGTAATGTTCCTCAGTTAAAGTGGGGGACATTACAGATTGGTATTAGAGCCACGAGTTCAACACTGAGCTTGCATGGGCTAGACTTAACATTTAGAAGATGGAATTGCATGATTAAGCTCAAAAGAAGTCTTCAAGTTAATTGCCGAAATTGCTTAAGTACAATTGGGGGAATTTCATGGGAAATTGAGGAAATTGTACCCATGAGTTAAAAATCCCCAATTTTAATATTGGAACAAGTGTCTTTCGGCCTGTGATTGGTCGAATTTGGGATTTGCAGGGTATCGATGGCGAAATTAGGCAAAAGCTCCAATTTCTATAGCAAAATTCATTGAGAATTCGACATGGATAGTGTTGAATTTTGGGTGTAGAGGTAAAATTGACTTGCATAAGGATGAAATTTACAATGAGAAGCTAATTATAGAGTTCCGTGGAATCCTTGACAAAAATTTCAAAAATAGGTGTTTTTGAAAATTTGGGAAATTTTGAGAATTATAAACTTTGGGTAATTTTTTGTATCATGACATGGAGGGTGATGTGGCAGAGGTGATACAGAGTACCAAGTGGTAGGCCCATAGTGACATCAAATGGCCTAGTCGTAGGTCCAGTGGAAAGGTGGCATACCTCCATGGTGGGGCGATGGGCCACAGTATTGATCGAAACCATAAGTGGTTTCACATTGTGAGCAAAGTGGTTTTCCAAAGGTCTTTTATGATGTGAAGCTAGTGGGAGGACTCCATGTGTGAATGGGAAGTAAGAGGTATCGCATCATGAGGTGCAATTAACCCACGATCAAGTTCATGATGAGAAATTGATGTGGGTCATTGATCTTCTGATCACCCCCATCGTTAGATCTAGGAGCCAACAAGTCCACGTGCCTAAGAAAAAGGAGTGCGGGATGGGACCCACCCATACCCACAACCAATTATTGAGTGTCAGGTGGTAGGTTGGTGGCATGGTGGCAGTCAATGAAACGGTGGTAGAGTGGTAGGGTTACCGACGAAGCGACGGTCAATACCACAAGTGGTATCAAAGCAGGGCGGTCATTGGTATCGTATGGTGCCATGGTGGTTTTGGAAATGTTCCTTGGTGATGAAAAATCAATAGGAAGGCACCATGTATCATGGGAAAAACCACTATCACATCGCAAAGGGATATTAACCCTCCCACATGTTTATGATGTGATATTTTTGAGGGCCATTAATCATCCCCTGATCTCCACTGTTAGTCTGGGAGTATGCAGGTTGCACACGCTCAAGGAAAAAGGGTGTGTGATGGGACACACCCATCCCCACAACTAAAGAATGGGCATCGCGTGGAATCCTGATAGGAGAGGTGGGACCCTTGTCCCATTTGTGGTCAAAGAAGGTGTCAGGTGGGCATTCGGGTATGGTGGGGCCCAAAATATAGTTTAATTTATAAAATAAAGGTAAAGGAAATAAGAGGAGGGAGGCGAAGGATGAAGGGGAAAGGCTAGGATGGTCAAGAGGGTGACACGACATCACCTCAGGGTGCCATGTGGAACCATAATGCCACATCAACAACCATGCCAATATGGAGCTATTTTCTTATTTTGGACATAATTGGAGTAGATTAAGTCATATTGAGATGAAACTTCTGGGTTTTGTCCACAGTAAAGAGTGCTACACAAGTTCCATAGAAGGTCATTTTCCAATTATCCCCTGATTTTCTAGAAAATGAAAATTACTTGTTTTTTAAGATCATGGTCAAGATCAGTGGCAAGAGCACAACTACCGTTGAAACTTGTATACAATATTATAAAAGTAAACATGAAAATAATGTGTGAAGGGATTGGATGAATTCTATGAATTTTGGAGTGGAGGTGCCAAAATATGGAAAAATCCACTATTGTGAGTCACTTGTTGGAGTTTTTTTGGATTTTTAGAGGAGGAAAAGGGTCCCCATATAACAGAACTAGAAAACTTTATTTACTCTACATTTTTCATACTCATCAAGCTAGACAACTTTGGTTTAGTGAAATTTTCCAGAAGTGCACAGTTTGGGAGATAACCCATTTGGCTAAAAATTCAAAGTATGGAAAAGGGGTGAAAATGGACAAAGTTCTCATTTCTAGATTGCTACAACTTTTTACTGGAGCATCAAATTAACAATTCAAGTGTAGTTGTGAATTTCATGTGATCATTATTATCTATGTCCCATACAAAAATTTCTCTAGTTTTTGACATATTTACTTCAACAAGTGACAGATGTTGGTGTTTGGAATTATTTACACTAGATTGAAAAGCGTACAAAAATGGGTAAATTAGCAATATTCAGATGACTATAAATTTCTTCTCATAGATCATAATTGAGAAAGAAAGCAATCATCAGAAATCCATTGGAGATGAGGATCCATCCATTAACCTAGAAAATTGATTTAGGTAGTATAAGTTATAGTTAACATAAAAGAAGATGACTGGTGGCATTAAAGAGAAGAAAAATGTATGCATTCTTTTCCACAATTGTCTATGTATATATTTTTTTCTAACATAAATTTATTTGCATGAACATTTTCTTATAGAATTTAGAGGTATAGGAAGGCAGTTTGGTTCCTATATGAGAACCGTATCCATGGAATGTTCCCAAGGGTCCTACAGTCACAAAGAGGAATTGGGAGGGATACAAAGTCTAATGGAAGAAGAGACAGGAAAGAGCCTGTAATTATGAGAATCATGTAGAGAGAAGTGTAGATTTATAGGTCAGATAATGAGAAGATTACAAAGACTCTGGAAGAGATACTTCAAACTCTGAATATGGTGCAGAGGCAAGTCAGTTTAGACTCTAGCACAAAGCAAGCAACTAGTGCTATACAAGTGACAACATCCATATCCCATAGAAGAAGGGATGAGCATGGGAATGATACGAAATCAAGAAGAATGATCAAGCACCATCATTCCCTAGAAAAATCCACTAGGAGAGATCTGTTGGACATGGTGTTATGGTGTTGGCATTGATGTCAAAGAAGGCCAATATGATCAATGGTGGACATGGTATTATGGTGTTGGCATTGATGTCAAGAAGATCAATATGGTATTTTAATTAAGAAAGAATATGTCTTTGAGATCCTAAAGCTCAGGAGAGATAGTGTAGTAGGTTGCGCAAAAGTCATAGCATGAGGTGCAGAGGAATCCGGTATAAACCTAAATCTCAGGAGAGGTAGCTTATTAGGTTACACGGAATCAGATCACAACATTAAGACCTTTGGAAAGGTCGAATGGAAATCTTAGGAGAGGTATCTTATTTAGTTGCAGATAAGACATAGCTTGAGATCCTAAAATCTCAGGAGAGATAACATTGCAGAGATCGCGTAGAAGCCAGAGCATTGTGTAGATAGAGATCCTTTGTAAAGGATCATAGAATCCTGACCATTCCCTTTTGAATTTTGAGAGAAATCACAATCGTTGAATCAAGGAGTTCTATATCGTTAGATAGGGATCCAGGTAAGCAAGAGACGTCATATCTAGTTGAGAATTTTCAGGTATAATAAGGACCCTCAGATAGAGGTGAAGCCAAAGGTTGGGAGAGATTAAGTCCCAACCGTCCGACCGAGAGAGATAATCCTCAGTCGTCGATCAAATTCCAACATAACTTTATAAAGTTTCGTGACTCCGTAACTTCACCACTTCAATGATTATTGGAGACCAGACAAAGGCACAAAACCGCAGAATCATGAAATCACAAAATCCCTCCAATCGTTAGATCGAGGGAAGAATTCAGCAGTAAATTCAGTCGTTGATCGAAGCTAAGAAGGAGATAGAAATATTTGGGACTCCATTGCTTTCCATTGTCGCTTCGACGATTATTGGATACAAGGAAAAAACATGAAATCGTGAAGTCGCAATATCGTGAAATCCTGTCGGTCATCTGATCTGATAGGAAGATCGGTTGAAATCTCATTCATTGATTGTGTTTATTCAATGTTGACCCTCCAAATGTAAATAATTTTGTGTCCTAGAAAATCCTGAAGTCCAAAGTCACGAAATTCCACCAACTGTCTGATCAAGGAGGAAATTCAAGTGAATTCTCAACCGTCCAATCGATTATAGTGGAAGGACAGGGTAAGCCACAAATTCTCGGAGTCTCGGAGTGTCAAATTCCTGAAATAAATAAAGACCATCCATATAAACACCTGATTAAGTCTTGATCGTTGATTTTGTTGAAACCTTCAGATGAGCCAGGATCGTCCAGTAAGCAGGAGATTAAATCTCAACCATCTAATATACTAGTGAAGATAATGTACATATTTCAGTGAAGTTTACTCCGAGAGAGTTGGAATATTGAAAAGGGAAAATATCCCAAAGGCCGAAGTCCAGAAGACTTGGTTCCAACATCGGTCTCATGATAAGGTAAAGGGTTTTATTAGAGGCGTGAAGGGCCTAGAAGTAAACAATCCCACAAACATTTTCGAACGAGGTCCCATGTAGAAGAATAAGAGAAAAGTGTTAGGAGCAATGCTTAAAGTGAATAATCTCATGGTTTTGAGCTCGCAGACACAAAGAAAGTCGATTGAAGGAAGTGCCTATACATAATTCAAATTTTGTACCTGTTTAAAGGGCCTGCGAAATAATTCGACAAATATTTGTGCACAACCATTCCATTGCCGCTACAAGATTTTGTTTACACATGAAGGGATAAAATACAAAGGATTTGATGTCTTTAAGTTAAATAAAATATTATCAGTATTATTGTTAAAATTAAAAGAAGAGGTGAAATGGTTCATTGTTAAAATACACAATGGTTCAAATTCATACCTATTTGGAATACTATATAAACATAAAAGTGTAATGGAAGGAATTTGTCTCTGTGGTCTACATCTGAAGATCAAAAGCATGTGAAAAGTCCAAAGAAAGACGAAGACACTTATGATTTGAGGGTGGAAGGGAGGAGCAAGGAAGGATTACTATCCTTTTCTAATTAAAGTTTAATGAAAGGGAGTTGGTGCTTCTTAGGGTTGGTGCCATAAAATAAGGGAGTTGGTGCTTCCTAGGGTTGGTGCCATAAAACAAGGGATTTGGTGCTTCCTAGGGTTAGAGCCCTGAAACAAGGGAGTTGGTGCTTCCTAGGGTTGGTGCCCTGAAACATGGGGATTGGTGTCTCGTATAGTTCGTGCTCTAAACTCAATCATTTATATAAAACTTGTAAATTGTATTTAAGTTTATACTTGTTGATGTTATTTACTAAAGTTTCTTGCTGATCAATAAGGTTAATAAATAATTATTTAAAAATTGATAAAAGGTATTAATATTGATTCACCCACCCTCTTAGTATTGAAATACATTCCAACAATTGGTATCAATGCAGGTGCCTTCAACACAGTCTAATAACTGGAAGGTAGATTCTGCATAATCCAATGGATCATCAAGAAGGAATGTCTTCCACTAGAGCACCTTTGTTCAAAGGGAATGATTACGCACTTTGGAGTGTGAGGATTAAAGGATATATAATGTTCCTATGTTGTGATATCTGACAATCTGTAGTAGATGGGTACACTGCACCTGCTACTCCTCCCACAGACACAACTGAAAAGAATATTTGGAATGACAATGCAAGAGCATCCAATTCCATCCTACGAGGATTAGACAACCCTATATTTGTGAAAGTAATACATTGTAAGTCAAAAAAATAAATTTGGGATAAAATAAAGGTCATATATGAAGGAGATAACAAGGTCAAAAGGGCCAAACTACAAACCTACAAAACAAAATTTGAAAATTTAAAAATGAAAGAAGAAGAGAACATAGATTAATATCTTCATAGAGTAGATGAAGTGGTCAACTCAATCAGAGCATTAGGAGAAGATATCAAAGATCAACCCATTGTTCAAAAATCTTGAGATCATTACCCATGAGATATGATGCCAATATTTCTACTCTTGAAGACAGACTCGACCATGATAATCTCACAATGGATGAGCTACATGGGATCCTCACAACGTATGAGATGAGAACATGGAAAGAAATACCAACAAAAGGAGAAACAACCTTCAAAGCATCAAAATCAAAGAACAAACAAGAGCACATGTCTAATGAATATTAGTCAGAAATATATGATGAAGAATTAGCTAACTTCACGAAGAAACTCAAGAAAAGAACTAGTAGATACAAGGGAAAGTTTCCTCTAATATGATTTAACTGTGGAAAGATTGGACATTTTACTAAAAAATGCCCCCTATCCCAAGAAGGAGGGTAGTGGAAATGAAGAAACCTACAACCAGAAAGACCATAAAAGGGATAAAGACCAATACAATAATAATTTTTATAAGTAAAAGAAAAACCTCTACTCCAAAGATGACATAAGTTATTTAGACATGAGTAAAGATGATGGGGAGCTTCTATTTATGGGAATGGAAAATAATGATGTTGATAATAATGAAGCAAATTATGAAGATGAAGGAGAATTAAACCTTGAAGAAGAATTTGTCAGTGCACTTGAAGAACTAAAGAAGTATAAAAAGAAGAATAAATCATTAAGAGAACAACAATTAGAATATGAAGAAGCACAAAATTCAAGAGAAAGAGAAGTGTCAAAGGCAAACAAAGAAATAGGGCAAGTCATCAATGATTTGAAGACGTAACTCTAGGAATCTAAAAGAATTGAAGAAGTCATTTTAAAACAACTCAATAATAGGGAACAAGACTGTGAAAAGCTAGAGGATGAAATTGTCCTACTAAAAAGAGAAATTGAAAAATAAAAGAAACAATCAAGATTTGAAAGCAGTTAAAAAATATTGAATGATATTATTAAGAACCAAAGGTCACCAAATGATAAAGTAGGATTGGGATATGATTAAAATTCAACCTCTACTACATAGAAAACTGATAAAAGGTCAATAAGCTATGCAAATGCTCTTAGAAATTCCTTAAAATACCATTGTTAAGGAAACACCTCCTCCAAAAGGAAAAGGAAAGCAAACACATCCTCCATTAAATATGGAACCATTAAAGAATGTTGTTAAGCAAACACCTCCTCCAAAAGGAAAAGGAAATACAATGATCAGAAGGATGGTATCAGAAGGAAAAGGAAATGTAGTGATCAAAAGGACTCCTCCTAATATATATAATCATATCTTCTTTGGATATTTCTATTCATGCAACAACTTTGGACACAAAGTAGTACATTGT
Organism: Picea engelmannii; assembly: GCA_009831015.1. Classification (NCBI taxonomy): domain Eukaryota; kingdom Viridiplantae; phylum Streptophyta; class Pinopsida; order Pinales; family Pinaceae; genus Picea; species Picea engelmannii. Next base: position 161,770 of record ML787691.1, on the reverse strand, counting down.
AAAGCCTATAGAAAATACAAACCAAACAATGTCCAAAGATATACAAACACCAAGAATGATGTAGAGAAAACAAATTATAATGCATTCTCTCATTTATAAGAGTACAATGTTGAATGCCACAAATGCAACAACTATGGTCATAAAAAAAGTGAATAGAGATTACCATTGTAGTCCTTGAAAACAAGCAACCTAACAATCAGGATAAGAAGATATGGAGAAAATATGAAGTACAAAACAAGAAAGATGATGAAGATATTCCACTTGCTATTCCACTTGAAATTGATGAAGTTGAGAATAGAAGAATGATGGGTGAAGTTTCTAATAAGGAATGTGAAAAACAATTTTTTGCATATAAAGTGGGTCAAGCTCAAGGAAGGGGAGTTCCTAAAAGAGAATATGACACAAGTGTAGTTCTTGATGATGTCTTGCAAATCAATAGTTCATTAGCCAATGAAAATAAGATTCTAAAGAAAATAATGAAGAAGTTTCTATTACACAAAACAATGATGATGATGATGAATCTTCAATAGAATACCAATAAAAAAAAAACTAAGCGATGATGATCTTGGAAGTCTTCCAATGCTATTTTGATAATCTACTAAATTCCCCCTCTACAAAAAATACGAACAAAAGAAAGGAAGGAGGATTCAAGGAAGACTTAATGTTGTTCCTGGTAATGACCTCATGAGTATTGAAGAACAAAGGAATGTTACTCTCGGTGTCCCTAGGCTGAGGGTAATCATAAATGTGGCAAATAAAATCAAAATTCCATCATTGTTTGTATATTTAAAACTTGAATTCAACAAGACAAAGGAAAGGGAAAGGAGTGTGCAGTATGCTTTAGAGTACATGGCATTGCAAAGTGTTACAAATGATACTAAAGCATGGTATGATCCAGTCCCAATGAGGTATTCCCAAAAGAATGAGAAGATTATGAAGAGGAATCTTATGACCAACAACAAAAGGTTATTGAGCAAAGATCATGGTTTGAGTTACAGGACAACAACACTAATATTATATCTACTTATATTTAAGCATAAATATGAGCACGAGCAAGATATGAATGTGAAGATGTTAGCTATGATTGTATGGGCACTTTACCATATCACTATTTGAGACAAAAAAAATGAAGAGGCTCTTGGGTTATAAATGAGTGAATAGTTGACTACTATCATGGAAAATTAGGAGAAGTCAAAAAACAAAAGATAATTCTTGAGCAATATTTGTATAATCTTGGCACACTCTTGGAGGAAGCTAAAGGGAAACTTAACAACAACAATAATAATATCCAGTGCATCATTAAAACAATATGGTTAGAAGATGGTTATAGCTTAAGTGTCATAGAAGAATAAAACATGTTTTGAGTATTTGAGGCAATAATACAACAACAAATGGAAGGACCAATTTAATCATGTTCTAAGGGACATAAATTGAAGTTCATTTTTGCAGAGTAAAAATATTGTAGGGGAGTCACACACGTTTAAAGTGAAGATGAATGTTTTACATAACAAGTTATTAGATTAGTTTATGAGAATGAGAGACATGTCCTTATCCTTTTAAATTGCACAAGCTTCATTAGAAAGGGAGCACATGGACAGGGGGAGAATCACCTTAGGGGGAGTGTCACCTTAGGGGGAGGACAAAAACATCCCTTTTTGTCATTGATGTCAAAGGGGGAGAATGATCAGTAAAATCCAATTAAGAATAAAAATGGGTTTTACTTTGTTTCCATCAATGCCAAAGAGGGAGAATGTTGGGCATGGTGTTATGGTGTTGGCATTGATGTCAAAGAAGGCCAATATGATCAACATTGGACATGGTATTTTGGTGTTGGAATTGATGTCAAGAAAATCAATATGGTATTGTCATTAAGAAAAAATATGTCTTTGAGATTCTAAATCTCATGAGAGATAGCGTAGTAGGTTGCGCAGAAAACATAGCGCGGTGTGCAGATGAATCCAGTATAAACCTAAATCTCGGGAGAGGTAGCATATTAGGTTGCACAGAATCAGAGCACACAAAATTAAGACCTTTGGAAAGGTCAAAGGAAAAGCTCAGGAGAGGTAGCTTATTCGGTTGCACATACGACATAGCTTGTGATCCTAAAATATCAGGAGAGATAGAGTTGTAGAGATCATGTAGAAGCCAAAGCATTGTGTAGATAGAGATCCTTTGTAAAGGATTATGGAATAGTGACTATTCCCTTTTGAATTTTGAGAGCAATCAGAACTGTTGAATCAAGGAGTTCTAGATCATTAGGTCAAGAGCCAGGTAAGCAAGAGACGCTAGATCTATTTGAAAAATTTAGGGTATAACAAGGACCGTTAGATAGAGCTAAAGCCAAAGGTTGGGAGAGATTAAGTCCCAATCATTAGAATGAGAGCGATAATTAGTCGTCGATCAAAGTCCAACAAAATTTTATAAATTTTTGTGACTCCAGAACTTCGCCACTTCGACAATTATTGGAGACTAGGCAGAGGCACGAAATCACGAAATCCCTCCAACCGTTAGATTGAGGGAAGAATTCAGGAGTAAATTCAGCCATTGATCAAATCCAAGTAGGAGATAGAAAGCTTCGGGACTCTAGAACTTTGCCACTTTGACAATTATTGGAGACAAAGCAGAAGCATGAAATCGTGAATTTACGAAATTATGAAATTCGACCGACCATCCAATATGACATGAATATCAGTTGAAATATCAATTGTTGATCATGGTCATCTAGCGTTGACCCTCCAGATGTAAAGAATTTTTATTCCTAGAAAATCCTGAAGGATGAAGTCACAAAATCCCGCCAACCGTCAGAACAAGGAGGAACTTCGGGTGAATTCGCAACCGTCCGATCGAGTATAATGGAAGGACAGGGTAAGCCAAAATTTCCCAGAGTCCCAGAGTGTCGAAGTCTGGAAATAAATAAATACCATCCATCTCAACACATGATTAAGTCGTGATCGTTGATTTAGTTGAAACCTTCATATGAGCTAGGATCGTCCAGTCAGCAGGAGATTAAATCTCAACCGTCCGATATACTAGTGAAGATAACATATGTATTTTGATGAATTTTACTCTGGGAGAGTTAGAATATTGGAAAAGGAGAATTACCCGAAGTCTGAAGTTTGGAGGACTTGGTTCCAACGTTGGTCTCATGATAAGGTAAAGGGGTTGATTAGAGGTGCGAAGGGACTAGAATTAAACAAGCCCACATAAATTTTCGAATGAGGTCATGTATTGAAGAATAAGGGAAAGGCGCTAGGAGCAACGCTTAAAGTGAATAAGCATGTGGTTTTGAGCCCGCATACACAAAGAAAGTGGATTGAAGGAAGTGCCTGTGTAGAATTCAAATTATGTACCTGTTTAAAGGGCATGTGGAATAATTTCACAAATATTTTCCCACAAACATTCCATTTCTGCTACAAGATTATGTTTACACATGAAGGGATAAAATACAAAGGATTTGATGTCTTTAAGTTAAATAAACTATTATCAGGATTATTGTTAAAATTAAAAGAAGAGGTGCAATGGTTCATTGTCAAAAGATGCAATGGTTCAAATTCATACCTATTTGGAATACTATATAAATATAAAAGTGTAATGGAAGGAAGTTGTCTCTGTGGTATACAGATGGAGATCAAAAGCATGTTTCAATTCCAAAGAAGAAATACGAAGATACTTATGAAGTTAGGGTGGAAGGGAGAAGCAAGGAAGGATTAATTTACTTTGCTAATTAAAGTTTAAAAAAGGGAGTTAGTGTTTCCTAGGGTTGGTGCCCTAAAACAAGGGAGTTGGTGCTTCCTAGGGTTGGTGCCTTGAAATAAGGGAGTTGGTGCTTCCTAGGGTTGGATCCCTGAAATAAGGGAGTTGGTGCTTCCTAGGGTTGGTGCCCTGAAACAAGGGGATTGGTGTCTCCTAGAGTTGGTGCTCTAAACTCAATCATTTATATAAAAATTGTGATTTGTATTTAAGTTTATACTTATTGATGTTATTTATTGAAGTTTCTTGTTGATCAATAAAGTTAATAAATAATTATTTAAAAATTGATAAAAGGTATTAATACTGATTGAAGGGCTTGTTTAAAGAGCCTGTGGAATAATTTGACAAATATTTTCCCACAACCATTCCATTTCCACTACAAGATTTTGTTTACACATGAAGGGATAAAATACAAAGGATTTGATGTCTTTAAGTTAAATAAACTATTATCAGGATTATTGTTGAAATTAAAAGAGGAGGTGCAATGGTTCATTGTCAAAAGATGCAATGGTTCAAATTCATACCTATTTGGAATACTATATAAATAGAAAAGTGTAATGGAAGGAAGTTGTCTCTGTGGTTTACATATGAAGATAAAAAACATGTTTAAAGTACAAATAAGAAAGAAGGAGATACTTATGAAGTGAGGGTGGAAGGGAGGAGCAAGGAAGGATTGATTTCCTTTGTTAATTAAAGTTTAAAGAAAGGGAGTTAGTGTTTCCTAGGGTTGGTTCCCTAAAACAAGGGAGTTGGTGCTTCCTAGGGTTGGTGCCCTGAAACAAGGGAGTTGGTGCTTCCTAGGGTTGGTGCCTTGAAACAAGGGATTTGGTGTCTCCTAGATTTGGTGCTCTAAACTCAATCATTTATATAAAACTTGTGATTTGTATTTAAGTTTATACTTATTGATGTTATTTACTGAATTTTCTTGCTGATCAATAAAGTTAATAAATAATTATTTAAAAATTGATAAAAGGTATTAATATTGATTCACCCCCCCTCTCTTAGTATGGAACTACATTCCATTAGAGATCATGCAAGTTTAGGGATATGAAGCATTCAAAGTGTGTCTCTTGTCATGAGACAGAGGATAAGGCATTATACAAACATATTGTAAGGTGAAATCATGAAAATCAAGCCACCAAATTTCAATGGTGAACACATGAAGGGGGAAGAGGTTGAGGTCTGGGTATTTGAAAAGAAGAAATATTTTTAGTTGCATAATTATCCCTCCAGGGTAGAAACAATAAATTCAACCTACCACTTGTAAGGAAAGGAAACCATGTGGTGGGACCAACTTAAGCAAGAAAAACACCTTGATGAGAGGAAGGTATCATGGAGGCAGTTCAAAGGATATTCCCAAGAGAAATATTTTTCAAAGCAATACTATGAGAGGAATATGAAAGAGTTCTTTGAACTCAAATTGGGAAGTTTGACAATTGATGAATATGAAAATAGGTTCTTTGAGTTGCTGAAGTATGTGAACTTCATAAAGGATGAGAAGTTCAAAATCCAAATGTTTCTAAGTGGGTTACCCTCTTTCTATAGTGATAAGATACCATATTATAACCACATAGATTTTGAGGAGACCATAAGGAGAGCAAAGCATCTTTATGAGCAAAGTAGAGGGAGGCTAGTCTTCTAAAAATATTGGAATGACAAGATGAAGGGTAAAAAAGAGAAAAGGAAGAAAGGTTTTAAGCCACCATTTGTCAAGAACAACTCCCAAGAAAACCAATAAGGATAGTCAACCCAAAATCATCATAAGACAATAGATTCATTTGGGAAAAGGCCAAGGTAGTGACTTGTACAATGTTGGGGATGTGAGGGAAATAACTTGTATAGGGATTTCCCTCACAAAGGAGAAAGAATGAGGATTGTTCACAACATTCAGGAGCCTAATGAAACAATTTAAGATATGGGAGGAAGCATGCCAAGGATTTATGCAACCTTGGACAACAAGCAAGAAGAGTATCAATCCCCCATGATTGACATGGAAGGTAATATTGATAACCAACCGATATCCATTTTAATTGATTATGGATCTGTCCATAGTTATATAAACTCTAACATTGTTGAAATATTTTACTTGTAAAGGAATACTGATAAGAAATCTTGGTTAGTTTAGTTAGACATAGGGACTAAAAGGAAGATCAATGAGTTGGTTAAAGATTGTCCAATAAACATGAATGGACTCATCACAAAGGTGGATGTGAACATCATACCATTGGGTTTATATGACCATCTAATTAGCATGGATTGGTTGGAAAAACACCATGTTGTCCTAGATTGTTATAACAAGACAATAACTTGTCTTAATGAGGGAGGGTAGCAAGGAAAGATTCAGGGAATTTTGAGAGTTGTATATGTTAGATAAATTTCACCCACACAATTGAAAAAGAGTTTTAGGAAGGCATGCCAATTTTTCACATCCCATATGGAAGAGGCGGTTAGAGATAAAGTGGAAAGTATTGAAGACCATCCAATCTTGAGGGATTTTGAAGATGTTTTTGGAGAAATCCTAGGATTTCCACCAAAGAGAGACATTGATTTCTCTATTGATTTGGTTCTAGGAGCTGCCCCAATGTCCAAGACACCTTACAGAATGGGCACACCAGAATTGAAAGAGTTGCATATGCAACTTGAAGAACTTTTGAAGAAGAGGTAATAAGCCCAAGTCTGTCACCTTAGGGAGCCCTGATTCTTTTTGTGAAAAATAAATATGGAACCTTAAGGTTGTGTATTGATTTCAAATAGCTGAATAAGGTCACAATAAAAAAAAATCCTTTTCCAAGGATATATGATTTACTTTATCAGCTGAAGGGTGCAGGGATATTTTCCAAAATTCAATTGAGATCAGGTTATCATCAAGTGAGGATAAAATAAGAGGACATCAACAAGACAACATTTAGGACAATGTTATAATATTCAAGAATGTTGAGAGGGGGGAGGGGGGTAAATCAATATAGAGTTATTTCAACAATTTCAACCTTCAAGCACTACATAAACATTAACCATTAATCATTTCATTCATCATCATGTAAACTCATACACATTGCACACATATTTTTACGTGGAAACCCAACCGGGAGAAAACCACATAAACTTTTCTTAAGTAGTTTCAAGATTTTACAAGCACCAACTTGAAGGAATCCCCCACTCCCTAATTTTTCCAGCACCTACTAGAAGGAGACACCAATCCCCTTGGAATATTTTAAATTATGATACAAGATCAAATCAACCTTCAAATACAATCCCAAAATCACTTCTTAAAATTGCATACAAAACTACTCAAAACTGTAGCTTAAATATGCAAACTTGTAAGATTCACCACAAGCTCAATTTTCAGTTTATGATTCTAAAACTTGGAACTCAAATATCAGGATTTGTTCTCCTTCTAATGAAACAAGTGGAATTCAATTTGGACCAACCAAGCTTCAAATATAACTGTTTGATCTCAAACACCTGTTTGGGACTAGTTTCGATATTAGTCACAAAAAATAACTTCCAATAAGTATAACTCCTTACCTATAATGAATTAGGATATGAACCTTGTACCCAATATTCTTAGATATTTTATCTGAAATTCCTCCGAGTTTTTCTCCTTGAAACGTCCCCCCAAAAAAGTTATAGTGACAATGACAAGATGACTCGTTTTGAAGAAGAAAACCCTAGTTTTAAAAACCACAACTTCTACTGAGTATAACTCCAAACCTGTAATGATTCAAGACCTTAAATTCGTACCCAATATTCTTCACTATCTCTTCTAAAACACCTCCAATTTTTTCCATATTAATCATTCTAGAAAAAAAGTTATATTGAAAATTCCAACATGACCTTCAAAGAAAAACCTTAGAACAAATCATCATAAGACTTCATCTTCCCTTGGAATTGCACCCTTCTTCACTTCATCTTCCCTTGGAAATTCATTTCTCTAGGATGAAATTTGCTTATATTCCTTGGATAGGTCGAATTGGTGTTATTCTAATGCCAAATTAGGCTCCTCTTATTTGTATGAGTCTTATCCACATGAGGGGGTGCGACCAAGGGTCACAACTTTTGGGTTATACCTCTTCCTTAAGGATGGGTGACCTTAGGGGATTCTTCACTTTACTTTAGGGGATTCTTCTCTTGGATTTAGGGGCTTCTTCTCTTGGTTTTAGGGTCTCCTTCAAGGCTCCATTTGTATACAACTCAAAGTGGGCAAGTGGAAACAACCACATGTTATCTCATCCCGTGAGGACCATGCTTAAAAGCTACACCATAAGGGGACCACTTTGGAGATATATACACTTATGTCAAGGCTCCAAGTCTCTACAAGTCTCTTCAAGGCTTCTTCAAGTGGACACATCGTCATCACTTTTATGGGATTCTACGATTTGTTTTAGGGATTATTCTAAGGTTGACATCAATGACAACCAATTTTCCAACAATATCCCCCTTTGGAATTGATGGAAACTTAGTTAAAAAACTATGCTCCCCATGTCTTCATGCTCTGACCCCAATGACTATATTTTCCTGTTGTCTTCATGTTGACTCCCCCTATATTCATGCTTCTAGTTTTACTATTTTTCTCACCCCCTTTGACATCAATAGCAAAGGATAACTCCCCTTGACTATATTCCCCTTCTTTTTTCTTGCAGAAGGTTATGGAAATCAATTTGGAGTAGAAATTAATCCCATTTTTTTTCGAGGATACTCAAAGGTCTCCCTAGGAAGAGGCTTTGTGAAGATGTCTACAATATGTTCTTTTTTCCCAATGTACTCCAACTTGATATTATTTTTTGTGACTTATTCTTGCAAAAAGTGGAACTTAATAGGAATATGTTTTGTCTTGGAATGCATCATTGGAGTCTTGGAGATGTTTATAGCGCCGATGTTGTCACAGAGTATTGGAATAGGATCATCATATCTTACTTGTATGTCTTGCAGGGTTTGCTTCATCTAGAGAATCTGAGTACAACATGATGCTGCTGCGATATATTATGCTTCTGTTATGGATACAAAAACTGAATATTTATTCTTTCTCAACGAGGACACTAAGAAGTCACCTAAGTAGAAATGTGCTCCACTTGTGCTTCTGTCATCAATACTTCCTTCCCAATGTGGATCCATGTAGGTGACCGTAGTTAACTTATTTCAATTCAGATACCATAGCCCAAAATATTTTGTTCCTTTAATATATCTAAATATCCTTTTCACAACTAGAACATGAGTTTCCTTTGGTGCCGCTTGATATCTTGTGACCTATCCAACTGCTTGCATTACATATGGTCTTGAAGCTATCACATAGAGTAGACTACCAATCATTGATCTATAGATTCTTTGATCCACTTATTTATATTAATCATATTTTCTCAATGATCCAGGTGGATATCGGTGGCCTCCCACCTTTTCCGACTGGCTCAAAACAATTTTCTGGCAAATGTGGCAATTTACTATTTTTAACAGTTTTTAACTTCTGGGGCCATTTTGAGGGCCCGAATGAAGGTTTTTCGAGATCAAGGTTCTCAATGATAGTCAAAATCATAATTGAGCCCCAAAAATGAATCTCCTCAATGATACCTTTCCAACAAGCTATCATATGCCTAAAACGAAGATCATATGCAAAAGTTACGACCCTGGGAAGTTGATGTACTAACTTACCCAAACAGGGCCACATGGCTTTTGGCGCTTCATATCCTAGGGTTAGGTTTTTGGATGTATATGAATTTTGGCATTCCTGTTTATTGTAAAAAGGCCTTCAGATCCTCATTGTAATCATCTTCTTGCAAATGTGAGTAGCCGTCACATCTCTTCTCAGAGATAAGTTTCCACCATTCTATCAAGTCTTTCACTCTGTATTTTACAGTCTCTATACATTTATTTCATTAATAGAAATCGTGCATTACTATATATCTGTGTTTATGGTTGCATCTCTGATATATTTATGTTATATTATTGGATATACACGATATCTCTGTGCATTTCTTTATTATATCTCCGTTCTCATTTCGTGCCGAAAATAATCCAGATCACTCAACTTTCAACCGATAACCATAGAAGTACTCATAGATTTACAGTCTTCCATTTTGAACTTATTTAACATTTCCTTGATGTTCTTGGTTTGGTACATGAAAATTCCTTCATCTAGTTGAGATATCTGGAGTCCCAAGAAGAAATTCAACTCCCCAAGTAGGGACATTTCAAATTAATTATGCATATCCTTGGAAAAATTCTGACTCAATCTATCATCATCACCTCCAAAGATGATGTCATCAACATACACTTCAATAATAATCATACTACCTTGATCCAATTTTATGTAGAGTTTATTGTCTGTATTATCCATTATGAATCCTTGTTGTTGTAAGTACATTTCCAGTCTTGAGTACCAATCTATCGGAGTTTGATTAAGTCCATACAAATCTTTCTTCAATTTGAAAACATAGTCTTCCTTTTCTTATAGTAGAAACCCTTATGGTTGTTCTATGTAGACTTCTTCTTCTAATTCTCCATTTAAAAAAGATGATTTTACGTCCATTTGATACACTTTGATTCTTTTGGCGCATGCATAAGGAAAGAACATTCTCATTTCTTCCTTTCTTTCCACAAGAGAAAATGTTTATTCAAAATATATTCCTTCAACTTGAGCAAATCCCTTGCACACTAGTTTTTCTTTGTTTCTGGTTACCTGCCCATCTTATTTTAGCTTGTTTTTGAAGACCCATTTTGTCCCAATCACATTTTTGTCCTTTTTCCTTGGAACTAGTTCCCATGTCCGATTCTTATATATTTGATTTAGTTCTTATTCCATAACCTTTATCCAATGTTCATAATTTCTAGCTTCCTCAAATTTACTTGGTTCAACTGTGGACAATAATGAAAAATTTCCTTGTTCAGGTGTATGTGCTTTCCTTCTTCTTCTGGTTTCTACTCTGATATTTCTATGTCCAATGATTTGTTCTAATGGATGATTATTCTGAACCCGATGGTTAGGTGTCCTAGAAGGTGTCTGGAAATCTTGTTGGTTGTTTTATTCTTGTTATGCTTCTCACTGCTTCTCTTCTTGATGTTCTTCTTCTTCTTCCTCTTCTTCTTGATTTAGTTATTCATTTTCATGTTATTCAAAGATGTTTTAATTTATGCTTTCTTTCCTAGTATTCAACAAGTCTGCTTTATCAAATTTTACATTGATTATCTCCAATATATTTTTTAGTCTTATATTGTAGCACTTATATGCATTGCTTTTCCATGAGTACCCAAAAAATATTCCTTCATCCACCCGGGAGTCAAATTTTCCAATCTTCTTGTCTTCCCTTTTTATGTAACACTTGCTTCCAAACACTCTAAAGTGCTTGACATTGGTCGATCTTCCTTTCTATAACTCATATGGAGTCTTATCACTATTACTTATGATCAATCCTCTGTTCAATATATGAATGGTTGTATGAACTAATTGTCCCCAAAAGATATCACTTAGCTTGGAGTCATTCAACATGGTTCTAACCATTTCTTGTACAGTTTTGTTTTTCCTTTCAACAACTCCATTTTGCTAAGGTTTTTTGGCTGTTGATTATTGTCTTCTTATTCCCTATTCTTCATAGAAATCCATGAATTCATTTGAAGTGAACTCATCTCCATTATCTGATCTTAGGCATTTTATTTTCAAATCAGTTTCATTTTCAACCAATTTCTTGAATACCTTGAAAAATTCGAAAGCTTATGAATTTTTTTTGAGGAAGCAAACCCAAGTCATTCTAGTGTAATCATAAATGAGTAGCATGAAATATTGTTCACCATACAATCCTTTTGTTCATGTGGGCCCACATAAATCACTGTGTACAATCTCAAATGGTTTTGTCATAAAGTATTCTTTTGTATTGAATTCAACTTTTGTTTGTTTTCCATGCTGACAATGCTTGCACATAATATTCTTTGGATTTGTAATTTCTGGCATTTCTCTTACAACCCGCTTCTTACTAATCTTGACAAGATTATCAAATTGTATATGGCCCATTCTCCTATTCCAAAGGCAAATTTCATATTCTTTTCCAAAAAACCATCTTTCTTATTCAATCTCATTCAATATTTATATGTTTTTTGGAGTCCTTGTTGTTGTTTCCACTAGTCTTCCTGGTCCTTCTTTCCTTATTTCACATTCTTTTGAATTGGATATAAGTGTGTGTTCCTAAACATTTGGCTCACACTTAGCAAATTATGCTTCATATTTTCAACAAGTAGGATATTTTCTTCCACAATATCTTTGTTTCCAAGAGTGACTATTCCTTTTAATATAATTTTGGCTGAGTTATCATTTCCAAACTTGACATACCCCTCTTTTTATTTATTTAATGTTAAAAATCTGTTTTATCTCTAGTCACATGCTTTGAGCATCCATTATCAATATCTCAATGGCTTCTTCTATTTTGTTCTTGTAAGGAAAACCCACATTCCTCAACCTTCAAATATTCTTGCTTCCTTTTCCAAGTTCTTTGTTGTTCCCCTATATGATTGAAAGACACATTCCTAGTTTCCCTTGAATAAACTATCAAATTACTTCTGCAATTTCTGGCTATGTGTCCAAAATTTTTACATTTGTAGCATTCAATGTCATTACCTAGAGCATTGAAACTATTATAATTTCTGTCAAACGACTCACGTGGATTTTTGGGATAATTTCCTTCATAATGATTCTTGGTATTTTCATGCATACTTCTATTCCAGGTGTTTGTACTATTTTCATAGGCTCTACAATTTATAGCTTTATACCCAAAATTATTTCAAGAATAACACAAGCCAAGAAAAATATTTTGGTACCTGGGTGTGGGTGGTCTTCTAGTTGGTGTTGTTCTTATGAAATAATGATCTTCTTCTCAGGTCTTGTTCATTTTTGGTTGTTGATTCCATGTTCCTCTAAATGAACAATCTTCTTCTTGATTCTTCTTTATTTATGGTTTCAGTATGTCCTCCTTTAGAGGATTGCATTCTTCTTTCTTGATGGAACCCTTGATAGTATCTTCATAACTTCAGTTCTATGCTTCATTTGATGTCATCATAGAGCTTGAACCCTCATCAATATTATTTTGTTTGTATCCAATTCCATACTTGTCATAGAATGATTTTTATTATAGATGATTTCATCCAGTGTTTTGGTGCCATTTTCAAAATCTAGTTGGATGTTCTTCTTCTGTAGTTCCTTTCTTAGTAAGACTATTTTAGCTTCCATATTATTTGTGATTTTCTTATTTTCTTCCAATTGTCTCTTGAGAGTTTCTTTAATTACTTTGGCTTCTTCCAACCGAATCCTTAGATCTATTACAGTCTGCTTGGCTTCTTCAGAATTTTTTCGAGGGTTTTGAAAGCCTTCCTTCAGTTTACTTAACTCTTATTTGAGAGACTTTTTTTTCTTCCTTTCTATTCTTAGATTACTTAAGGAACTGATCAATGATGCCTCAAGATTCAATTATCCTTGTTCTTCATAGTCTCCTTCATTATTTTCAGTAGTTTCTTCTTGAGTCTCTAACGCCATGAAGAGTAATCTTCTTGATTCACTCTGACCATCATTATCTTCATCAGATGAGGAACTATCATCTTTTGAATAAAGGCTTTTCTTTTTCAAAAATCTTCCTTTATTTATTTCCTTGTCTCTTTTCTAATATTTTTTTTTCCTAGGAGCTTCTTCTTCATCACTATCTAAATCCCTTGCATAAGGAGATTTGGAAGAAAAATGGTGAACTTTGCCACAATTAAAGAATTTGAAAAAAAGCTTACCTTTGTACTTGTCGGTTCCTCTTTTTAGAAAAAAGTTGGTTTCTTCTTCATTGTTTGAATAATCACTATTGTTGGAGCAGGGTTTTGACCTTGGATTGTTATTTCGTGTCTTCTTAGAGGCTTTGAAAGTTTCTTCCCTTCTGGATGGATTTTTCTATTATGTTCTTATTTCTTGTGCTGTAAGTATTCCAAGTAATTCATCCATGCTCAATGTAGCCATAACTTGTCTTTTTTCTAGAGATGATATTTTAGGGTCAAATATCATTGGGAGAGATATTAGTATCTTTTTCACAACAACTGAATTTTCAATCTTTTCTCCAAGTCCTCTTATAGTATTCGCGATTTCATCAACTCAGAGAAATTAATCTGCAATATTTTCATCTTCCTTCATTCTCAGATGTTCAAATTTTCCTCTCTAAGTCTGAAGCTTGGCCCCTTTGACTTTAGCATCTCCTTCATAAAAATTCTTGATCTTGTCCCATATTTCCTTCGCAGAATCATAATGCCTAACCTTAACAAGCTCTGAACCTATTAAACCACTTAAAATGACATTTATAGCCTTTGAAATGCATTCGCTTAGCTTTTTCCCAACAATATATGTTGAGGGAGAAGATGGTGCAGTGTATCCATTTACTACAAAATTTCAAACATCAATTCCCCATGCCTACAAAAATGCTCTCATTTTTATGCTCCAAAAAGCATAATTTTTCCCATCAAACAATGGTGTTCCATTTTTGGTAAATTCTCCTTGCTTATCCATGATCTTCCTTCCATTGGTTAGATTTTTCCTGAAGGAACCCACTATGATACCAATTGTTAGAATATTCAACAATACTGAGAGGGGGGGGGGATCAATATTGATTTATTTGAAAATTTTTAACCTCCAAACACTACATAAACATTAACCATTAATCATGTCATTCATCATCACATACAATCATACACATTATACATAAATTTTTATGTGGAAATCCAACTGGGAGAAATTACGGAAACATTTATTAAGTAGTTTCAAGGTTTTACAAGCACCAACTTAAAGGAAGCACCCATTCCTTGAGTTTTATAGCTCCTACTAGAAGGAGACACCAATCCTGTTGGAGTATTTTAAATTATTATACAAGATCAAATAGACCTTCAAATACAATAACAAAATCACTTCTTAAATCTGCATACAAAATTGCTAAGGACTGTACCTCAAATATGCAAACTTGTAAGATTCGCCATGAGATCAATTTTCCGTTTCGGATTCTCAAAATTGGACCTAAAATATTAGGATCTTTCCTCATTCTAATGAAACAAGTGGAATTCAATTTGGAACTACCAATATTTATATATAATCATTTTATCTCAAACACCTCTTTGGGACTAGTTTATGGATTGGTCACAAACCCTAACTTTCAACAAGTATAACTCTGTACCTGTAACACATCAGGATTTGACACTTGTACCCAATATTCTTTGATTTTCCTCCAAGTTTCTCTTCTTGAATCGTCCTTGAAAAAAGTTATAGAGAAAATGGAAAGATGACTCATTTTGAAGAAGAAAACCCTAGTTTTAAAAACCTCAACCTTCACTGAGTATAACTCCAAACCTATAATGAGTCAAGACTTGAAATTTGTATCCAATATTCTTTGCTATCTCTTCTAAAAAACCTCCATGGTTCTCTATATGAATCATTCTAGAAAAAAAATTTATATTGAAAATTCCAAGATCACCTTCAAAGAAAAACTTTAGAACAAATCATCACAATACTTCATCTTCCCTTGAAATTTCACCCTTCTTCACTTCATTTTCCCTTAGAAATTCATTCCTCTAGGATGAAATTCACCTCCATTCCTTGGCTAGTTAGAATTGGTGTGATTCTAATGCCAAATGAGGCTCCTCTTATTTATATGATTCTTCTCCATATGAGGGGGTGTGACCAAGGGTTGCAACATTTGGGTCACACATCTTCCTTAAGGATGGCCGACCTTAATGGATTCTTCTCTTGGATTTAGGGGATTATTGATCTAAAAATATGACGAAGACTTGATAAACTTGATTAAATTAAATTGCAAGTTAAATGTTATGTGTTTTAATGCAACCGGATCAATTTGCAACACATAATTAAAGATTACTTATGTAGAAATAAGCATAGACA
>ML787691.1:128849-139667 GCA_009831015.1 Picea engelmannii | reverse complement strand
ACCCCCCCCCTTTTCCATACAATACAACACGCAAATTCATATATATATTCGCCCGCTCATATAACAAGGAGCAAGCTCGGGCATGTTGGCTAGCGCGTGTATGTTAAAGCTTTACCATGGGGGGAGGTCCCGGGGTCAAACCCCGCAGACTCCCAATATCTTTTACAAAGCCAAATTAAACATAAATGAAGTGACACGTGTCAGTGTATGATTGGACAACGAACAACCAACCAATGTGCACCACGTCACCCCTTCTGCCATTTCAGCATCATGGGACGACCCTCCACGTGGCCGTACGGAATGTACGGACATGTACAGTCAGCACCAATTTTGACCTGTTTGACTTGACGGTAAAATCGCGATATCTCCTCCATACGGACTCCATTTGCGAAAATAAATATACCGCCGGAATCAGGAAAACGAGACAGACACAATGGTACTGGTTTCTTCTTAATCCGAGCACTTTGAAAATTGAGCAAATTTGATCCCCTGATCAATTATTCACTTAGATTTAGGGGATTCGTCTCTTGGATTTAGGGGCTTATTCACTTGGATTTATGAGATTATTCAAGGCTTCTTCAAGGATCCATTTGTGTACAACTCAAAGTGGGAATGTGGAAACAACCACATGTTATCTCATCCTGTGAGGGCCATGCTTAAAATCTATGCCATAAGGGGACCGATTTGGAGTTATATACACTTATGTCAAGGATCCTTTGAGGCTCTTCAAGGCTTCTTCAAGTGGGCACATCTGTTGGAAGATTGGTTGTTGTCATTGATGTCAACCCTAGCCATTGGCTCTTGGACCCCACAGTTGATCGAAGTAGATAGCCATGAAGGAAATTACACATGCAGATACAACACCCATGGATGGATAGTATAAGTCATTCCTCTTCCGGTGGTATGTGGAACGCCACGTGGATCCTCACGATTGAGGAGAAATGAAGTTTTGAAGATGACAATGTAAATTGAAGCAAAAACTACATGTCAGCCCTAATGTTAAAAGGAAGTGACATAAAGGGTATAAATACATATCATTATACATTCATTTTAAACACACAAGTTTGTTAATGAATGAGGATATATAAGTCGAATTTCAAAGGAAATATGAAGTAAAGAAGGTCGAATTTCAAGGGAGGATGAAGTCTCTTGGTGATGTATTCTAAGGTATGTTATTTACAGGTCATCTTACTATTTTCGCTATAACTTTGTTTCTAGAATGCTTAATATGGTGAAATTTAGAGGCTATTGATAAGAAATATCTAGGTACATGTGGTAAAAATTTCAGCTATTTATTCTCTATAATTTTGGAGATATACTCTGTGGAAGATAGGGCTTTTGACTAGTCGTGAAGCTAGTCATAAACATGTGTGCTGGGTAAAAAAGTCATAACTTATTCATAGAGAATCCAAATGAAGTGAGACTAATTGAATTGGAAGGAGTACAAGCTTTAATTTCTTGTGTATGAATTTCATAATATTATGTTAAATATTGAGCGTGGGGCATTTTGTACAAGTTCGCTCTCCTGAATAAACCAGAATTGAATAAGATCTACCATTTTCTCTATAACTCTTTTTTGGGTGGAAGGAAGGGGCAAGGATGGAGAGGTCAACCCTCTCTTGATATTGGAGGATTGTATCTTCCTTTTGGAGGTTTATCCCTCCCTTTATATTTGGAAGCTGTAGTTTCCCTTGAACAATAACTATTGATTATTTCTCATATATTGTGCATGGTGTATTGTGGTGTATTAGTGTAACTCTTATACTATTGTTCATTGCTCATTGGATATAATTTAATATATAATATGGTTGAAGTATAAGTTGATTTTTTTTGAAATTGTACTTGATACTCATTCACCCCCCTCTTAGTATCAACATCATCATTATCACTTTTAGGGGCTTCTGGGATTTTCTTTAGGTCTTGTTCTAAGGTTGAAATCAATGACAATCAATTTTCCAATAGAAAAGATATGGGAATTCTTAATTTATAGTAGTGCCATTTTGGATATCAAATGCCCCAACAGTTTTCATGTGTGTTGGTTTAGATTTCTCTATTTATACCTTTAACATGCTTGACCCAGGTTCAGTCTACTGGGGGTCCAACAAAGCCTCTAAAACTATCGACCCTCTTAATAAACCAACAGGCAACGTGGTACACTGAGTGCACTGTGTAGTCTCACCCGAGATAGTCTTAATGGGTGACTGCAATACTCAAGTGTTTGTAGTCTAGGATTGAGTGGAGATCTGTGAAGTATGCATTGGGAGTTTGATTTAACTTATTAAAACAATATACTATCATTCCTTATTATGCATGTAATATAATCAACTTATTCATTCATCGTGCTAATATCTACTCATAAACAGTAAAATAATCACAAGCATTTGATCACATAACACATGTTTTACCGTGGTTCAACCCCCTCCTGGGCTATGTCCACAAAGATCTAGCTCTCAAGATATTCTATTATGGTAGTTCCAAAACTATAGTTCCACACGCTTTACAACTCATCCTTAGTCGGGTCGAGATCTATTATGAGGCAGAATAGATCACACCAGGCACCTCAGTCAGTGATATAACCCTCAAGATCTACCCTCCTTACTCCTTTATAGCTCAAAAACTTACAAAAAGGTATCATATTACTCTCTAAACTTGACTCTAGATCCTGCTATGAGACCTAGGTATATATATTTTATTTATTTCTGGATCATCAACCATTACAATGTATTACAAAAAACCTAACCCTAACGTCGTTAGGTCTTCCATGCATGCACGCGTGCTTCTCTTCCTTCTAGCTGTCGCTTTCCTCGTGCATGCCTTCCTTCCAAAAATAGCCTTTCTTTCCACTTTTGCCTGCTTCCAATAGGCCCCCAACATTAACATGTGGCTCATACTGAGGCACCTAATCCTTGTGTGCTTCATCGATCTCCCTGGTAATCGCTTGGAACTTCTCCGCGAGCTCCATTTTTTGTGTTTGGGCTTGCGCGGTCTTCTCCTTGAGTGCATTCAATACCTTCATTGTAACCTTGTCACTGAACATCCTTGCACATTCTTCTTGGGATTGTGCCATGTATGTTTTTGATTCCTCTACCTTTGCAATGACCTCTACTACTCTCTCTTGGAGCAGTTCCATTTGAGTCTGATGCTCCTTTTTCTGTGTCTGCGCAGTTATGAGTTCTGCCTGTCATTTATTCATGTCTTGAACCCCTTTGACGCGTTCTGTGATTGACATTATCTTCTGCCTCTGCTTGAGGTATTGGATAGTCACACTTATCCTTTCTCCTTATTGTTCTCACTACTGGACTTGTTGATCCTCTTCCAAATTTGTCCAGGGCTGCGCTACTTTCTCAAACAAGTCGTTCACTATGTGGACTTGTTGTTATATCTCTTGTATCTACTCTGTTGCCTCCTGTTTCCTTCACTCCTTCACTACTGGTGGAGTGGTAGGTGTGATCTTCTCCTGGATATTCTCGATCTCTTGCTGGTATTGATCGATTTTCTACACAATTTGATCAATCTTTTCTGTCACCATGAGTTCGTCCATCTGCGCATTCTTTGGGATCTTCTCATAGGTTGAGGCCACTTTCTTCTCGAGTCCCTTCACGTGTTCCTTTTATTATTTGGTCTCTATCTTAGTCTCCTCAAATACCAATTTCATCTCGTCTTGATTCTCCTTTACCTGATGCAATTCTGTTGTATCTATGCATGCATGAGACTGTACCTCTTGTGTGAAATTGACTTGCAGTTTATATAGGGCCTTGGTTGGTATCCACGACAATACCAACTGTAGTTGAGCCAAGTCCTCTAGGGGTGTCTACGCCACAATTTCGTCCATGTGCAACATACTGGGTGTGACGTGAAACATTTAACTCAGATGTGCTATCGTCTGGACTGTGTCCCGCTCGCTTGCTCCAGATTCTCCTCCTACCGGTGATGCTACGCTGTTGTCGGCTACCTACGCTTCACCGATTTTCCTGAGGAGTTGTCGCATGTATGCCAAATCTTCTTCAATTTTGTCCCTTTGTCACGCAACATTCTCAAAATCCTCGAATGTGCGATCCTGAACCACTTGGGCCACCATTTCTGCATCATCCTCCATGATTGTGTATTCTGGAGGCGTTCTATGTGCCTTCATCTTCTTTCACGCACCTCCCATATGGGTGGTTGGCTGCTTAGTTCAGCCTAAATCTTGTGGAGTAGGACTTGATGTAGTCCCATGTGATACCTAAGTCCATTTCTGTTGTAGTTGGGGCACCTATGTATTATTCTTCTTCCCCGTTTGGAATCCTATCTTGGATGTCCCCCCTTTCTTTTGTTGTGGCTTGTTCTGCCCTATCCTTGGTTTCTTGGGCATTGTTACTTCCTGGGGCTGTTTCTGTGCCTTTCCTACGTCCTCAACATGTGTATGTTCTTGTCTTTCCTCCTCCTCCTCTCTTTCTATGGATATTTCTCAATGGAGAACTGGAATCCTCCATTTGTCATCCCAATCCTTAATGGCCATCTATATGTCTCCCACTATGATGCAGTAGCACAGTTGTAGCCATTGCTTGTCAAGGTCCTTCCGTGCCTAGATCCTCATCGCATGCTTAGTATATTTGAATTTTTCTATGCCCTGATAGCGTGCAACAACTTCTGGTGTTATCCTCCAAGTGTTGGCGATGGTGTCTTGTAGGTTGTGGAGATTTTCTTTTAATATAGCCGCATTCATTCTTCTATTCTTGGTGTCTGAAGCAACTCCAGTCGATAAGTATCATGCTTCATGGTAGGGTTTGGATCTAGTGGAGAAGAATGTGTACTTTGAATCCTTCCATCCCATAATGGCTATCAGGATGATCATCCATGAATAATGAAATTCTGTTCCCAGATCCTGCACATCCTTGCAGTCGTCTAGAAATAGATTCAACAAACAAGGGGCCCAAATGAGTGTGGTGCCCTCGACACACTGTGATGCAACTGCGACGACCCTGACATGGACTTCCTCCTTGCGACATTTTCTAAGCAATTTGCATTCCATGATTTTGGTGGACATTCTTGTTGCGATGTCACTAATCCGTTTGATAATGATTCTGTGTGACCCCCTCTTGGTGTCGTATTTCTTCTTCATCTCCTTGATGAGTGATTTCTCCTTTTTTCTGTCCTCGAGGAACTGTGCGGGATCCATGCCCCATGATGGTAGCCTTGTTATGTGTGCGATGAGCTCTACGTCTATTGAGACGAGTTGGTCCAGCCACAGATCTCCACCATGTGTGACCGCCATGAACTACTTGATGCAACTATTTTCATACTTGATCCGGATTTTATGAGCAGAAAGAAATGAATACAAATTATTAATAGGTGATTAACACAAAATAACGTAGATACAATAAAACTATTTTTCTATTCAATAAGGAAATAAGATGAAAGTCTAAAATGCAGCGGAAACAAGCTTGTTGGAATGGTGGCGGCTTATCTCTGAGAAGAGATGTGACGACTGCGCTCATTCACAAGAAGATGATTACAATGAGGCTCTGAAGGAATTTTTACAATAAACAGAATGCCAAAAACCCTAGACATCCAAAAACCTAACCCTAGGAGATGAAGCACCAAAAGTCATGTGGGCCCCGTTTGGGTAAGTTAGTACATCAACTTCCCGGGGTCGTAACTTTTGCATACGATCTCCATTTTAGGCGTATGATAGCTTGTTGAAAAGGTATCATTGAGGAGATTCATTTTTGGGGCTCAATAATTCCATTGGATATCATTGAGAATTTATATCTCTAAAAAACTTCATTTAGGCCCTCAAAATGGCCCTGAAAGTTAAAACTGCTAAAAATAGTAAATTGCCAAAATTGTCAGAAATCCGTTTTGAACCAGTTGGAAGAGGTGGGTGGCTATTGATATCCACCTAGATCAATCCTCCCTCCTTAGGAAGAAATGGTGTCCATTACATTGAGTTCCCCCATCAGATGAGGAAAGTTCTGTTGAATTTGGCCCCAAGTGAGCCACTTGCCTTGGTGCAGGAGCTGGCCTACTTTGACAACTCGATAAAGATGGATCCTTTGATGTCAAGTGCCCTTGATCTATGTGTCTACAATATGATCACTGGATACCTATTGTATGTAGTCGGGGTTGATCTCTGTTGGTGTCAGCTACTTTGCTACGTTTGAGGTGTCCAGTAATGGTGGGAAATAAGGGCGAAGGAGATCCACGTTGAACACTGAGTGAAGGCCAAGAAAAGGAGGAATGTTAAGCTCAAAAGAATTATTCCCCACAAAGTTGGTGATGGTGTACATCCCATAATGGAGTGGGAGAATTTTATGATGGGGTCATGTAAGGCATGCTTTCTGCAAGTGCAACCAAACTTTGTCGCCCACCTGAAACTTATGTGGCACCTGATGTTGATCATGGCACTGCTTGTACTTGTCATTGGACTTCTGTAGGATATCATAAATGTGTTGGAGGATGTGCTGGATCCTCTCAATGAGTTGGGTGGATTTGTCAGCTTTAGTTGGAATAGGAGATGAGTCGGTCGAGGTGACTGCAAGGGGAAG
The DNA here is from genome assembly GCA_009831015.1 of Picea engelmannii. Lineage (NCBI taxonomy): Eukaryota > Viridiplantae > Streptophyta > Pinopsida > Pinales > Pinaceae > Picea > Picea engelmannii. The sequence continues at coordinate 133,140 of ML787691.1, read as the reverse complement.
TGCAACATCTATGGGACCCAATGGTTGGAATCCCAACCTCACCTGAAAGGGGCTTTGACCGGTTGAGCTATGCAGGGCTCGGTTGTAGCTATGTTGGACATAGGGAAGGCTCTCATCCCATGTGTGAGGGTGCTTTAAATTATACATGTGAAGGATATGCACAATCATTCAATTGACAACCTCGGTTTGTCCATCTGTTTGGGGTGGAAGGCCGTGGATTTGGTGTGATTGGTGTCCAGGAGTGACTAGAGGCTCGAATAGAATGTGATGATAAATCGACTATCCCGATATGAGACAATGGTTTGTGGGATTCCAAAATGTACCCAGAATCACTCAAAGAATATCTTGGTAGTGACCTCTGCTGTGATGTTCTTCTTGCAGGCAATCAAAATCGCCATCTTAGAAAAGTGATCAACAACAAAAAAAACACAGTCATTTCCCCGCTTGGTGGACAGGAGGCCCAACATGTAGTCCATTGAGATGGATTCCCATAGCCTGTCAGGAGTAGGAAGAGGGGTGTACATGCCCTATTTATTAGTGGTCGGTTTGGAAATAGCACAGGCAGTGCAAGACCTGATATACTTGCTGACCTCCTGTCGAAGTTTCGACTAGTAGAAATGTTTTTGTAGCATCACCACTGTCTTTTCGACACTGAAGTGTCCTGCCACCCGATTGTAGTGGGCTTCCCAGATCATATTCGCTTGCTCGCTTGATGGAACACAGATATGGCCCAGACGACGCAACAACCCATCCCGAAGATGGAAATTATCGACAATTGTGTTTGCACCCAACATTTGGTAGGTGGTGGCGAAGTATGGGTCTTTCTCATAGAGTTAGGGCCATCTAGAGGTCTCATGGCCACCAGAGTCTAGCACCATGGTGAATTCCATGACTGGCGGTCTGTTGAGGCAATCAACGACGTGATTAGTGCTTCATATTTTATACTTGATGTTGAGGTGGAATTGCAACGAGTATGTGGACCACTTTTGATGGTGATCATTCTGCAATTTTCCTTGTGTCTGCATGAACTGCAATGGATTATGATCAATGTGGATGATTTTCTCCTTCCCAAGAATGTAATGTGTCCATTGGTGATAAGCTTGCACAATGGAGTACATTTCTTTGTCATAAGTAGGGTACTTATTGACAAAATCTGAGAGTGTCTCACTATGATATTCCACGAGGTGGCCGTGCTGAGTGAGAATGACGCCCATCGCATAGTTTGAAGCATCTGTCTTGATCTCAAAGGGTTGTTGCAGGTCTGCTAGTGAAATTACTAGGTTGAGCACAAGCATTTCTTCAAATCGTCGAATGCTTGTTGTTGGGACTAGCCCCACGCAAATTTTTCCTTACCACCACCCCTGGTTATTTGGCTAAGGGCCCATGCAATATGGGAGAATCCCAACATGAACATGTGGTAGAAATTGGCAAGGCCCAAGAAGCTCTTGGTAATGGACCCTGTAGAAATTGGCAAGGCCCAAGAAGCTCTTGGTAATGGACCCTGCAGAAATTGGCAAGGCCCAAGAAGCTCTTGATGATGTGGAAATTGGCAATCATGGATGACTTGGATCTTGGTTGGATCCACATGTATTCCATGCTGATCAATTATGTAGCCCAGGTAATGGACCCTGTCCATGCCGAAGGAGCATTTTTTCAAGTTGGCATATAGCTTGTGCTTCTGTAGGGTGTGTAGAACCTGCTGAATATGCTGCAAATGTTTGGCCCAAGTCTTGTTGTAAATGAAAATGTCATCCAGATACACCACTACAAAATTATTGGTGAATGGTCACAGGATATTGTCCATCATCCTCATGAAAGTGGTTGGAGCATTTATCAAACCAAAGGGCATGACCAACCATTCAAAAAGGCCTTCCTTTAACTTGAAGGCAGTTTTCCATACATCTGTCTATTCTATCGAGACTTGGTGGTAGCCAGACTTCAGATCAATCTTACTTAAGTATTTGACCCCCGTGAGTTGATCAAGGAGGTCATCGATTCGGGGAATCAGGTACTAGTTTCTGTTTGTGATTTTATTTAGATCCCGGTAATCAATGCAGAGTCGCCAAGTTCCATCTTTCTTCTGTATCAACATGATTGGGCTCCCGCAAGGTGATGAACTGGGACTGATGTGCCCCTTGTGGAGTAGTTCTTAGATCTGTCGCTTGATCTCCTCATTCTCTAACAAAGAGCGATGATAGACTGACCCATTGGGCAGCGGTACACCAGGGGTCGGATCGATGGGGTGATTGACTTGGCAGTGAAAGGTTACCCCAATAGGTGAGGAGAAGATATCTAAGTATTCTTCCACGACCTTATCTATTTCCTTCTGATGTGTGGAGAGGTCAGCCATAGAGACCCTCGACGTGGGTGTGATATTTCTCTTATTCTGAGAGAAAATCATGAAGAAGACATAATTCCCCATCTGAGAGATGACCTTCCTGCATTGCTTAGCAGAGATCAAGGAAATAACACTAGGTGGGACTGCGTCGGGTATCCTATACAATTTCCTGTTCAAATTAATAATAACACTATGATTCCTAGACTCATATACAACATGACATTTCCATAAATAAGGTTTGCCCAAAAGAGCATAAAAAACTTTGAGAGGAGAAACATCACACAATACCTCGTCATTGAAGGGATTTATGTCGTATAACAATCGACATTGTTGGATGACGTGGAGATAGATTCCTTGGAAGAACCATCCAATGGTGTAGGGTTGTGGGTGCAGTGTTGTCGGCAGGGCCAACCGCTTGAAAACCTCCGCTGAGATGAGGTTCTTCTGGCTACTGCTATCCATGATGAATTGCAACGGGGTGCCTTTTACCCACATCTACTAATGGAAGAGTCGTTCTCCTTCTTATGGATCATCTGGTTCACCAGGATGGAGCTTGGTGGTAGCAACGGTGGCACTGGGTTCTTCATCAATGATTCAACTTCCCCTTTCTGGTTTTGTCTCAGAGTCTAAACCCGCATCTGATTCAGAGGCTTTCACTTCAACCACCAACGACTGCTTTGAGCGATAGTCAGCAGTGTTATGCCAAGGGATTTTATGGAAGTCGCACCTCTTCCTGGTATCTTTCTTTGTCTTTCCGGTGTCCTTATTTACTTGCGGCTTGGACTGGTTGTATTGATATTGTCCATATTTTCTCTGTCCTTTGTTCTATGAGTTGGGGTCACTCTTTCCTAGCTTTTGTTGTGAGGGGTTCCTAGGCCCAAATTGCCATGTCTTTTGTTTGAGCTTCTGCTCGATTTTCACTGCATATCGGTAGGCCGTGCCCAAGGATGAGATGTCCAAAAATTCCATTTTGATATGGATGTATCTATGCAGAGCGTGCCGTGATACTTGAATACCAGATGCCACTCCAAATATTTGATACGCAACTTGGTGCACAAGGTATGAAAGATATTCATGAAATCTAGCACTGCTTGGTCTCTTTCTTGTCGTAGTGTGGTCCATTTGGTATACAAGTCGTCATAAATTTCAACAGGGTAGTATTGTTCCTTAATAGCATCCCTGAAGGAATCCCAGGTGGTCGTGACTGTAAATAATGAGGATTCCTCTGTTTCCTTTTGCTCACAGAAAGTTTCCCACCAATCTTTGACGTGGGGAACGACTTTGAGGAGTGCAAAAGTAATCTTTTATCCATTCAAAAAGTTATGGACAGAAAAATACCCTTATAGTAGATTCAACCACTTGTCTACAACATCTGCATCTATCTGACCTTAAAATATAGGAATATCGAATTTTATTTGTACCTTGAAGGGGGTGGTGCCTCCGCTCGAAGAAGATGCGTCGCCTGTTTGTAGTCATCGAAGGATTTGTGCGAAACTATCCATCATCTCGTTCCTTTGTTGCATGAGGGATTCCTCAATCAACAGTTTGAAAGGATCTCCTGTCCCATCATATTTCTTTTCTCCTACCATGAGAGGCCACTTGGGTGTGTGACGCAACTGGCCCCTCACCGAGCCAGGTGCTCCACCAGGACCTTCTGATTCTCACGGGCCCGAAGAATCAACTCTTTTCAACTTCCTCGGGAGTTGAATTTCCCACAGTACACTCCTTCGGTGATTCCCCTTTCGGAAATCGGGAAATCGGAATTCGCGATCTCGCGAGTTCTGTGAGCGCAGTCACATGTGACTCATAGCCCTGAACCCCGATAGTCAACGGGTCAATGCTTCCACCTTTCGGGGATTTCTCTATCGGGAAATCAGAGATTGTGGTGTCGAGCGTCTCCTACAACCCAAAATCCCGAACCCCGAAACTCCGACTGCGCACCACCTGTCCTCC
>ML787691.1:81208-127838 GCA_009831015.1 Picea engelmannii | reverse complement strand
GGCTTTAAATGCCTTTAGTAAACGACGGCGCAACGAATACCAAGGTGAAATTCAAAATCAAAAGAAAAAAGGTTTGCTGGCTTGTCCAGCTGTACAATTCTTTCCCTCTTCGCGCTGGTTCATGCGATGAATTTTGAATGTTGCGGATGCTCCTGCATCAGTGTGCGAGAGATTTTTTCCTCAAGAGAAACAGGCTCGAGACCCAACTCTTTATACTCCGACCTCGTTGGGGACATGCATTAAGATGACAAGGAGAAGACCACTCTGATACCACTAATCCAGATTTTATGAGCATAACAAAATTACTACATATTATTAAGAGGTGCTTAACAAAAAATAATAGAGATACAATAAAACTGGTTTTCTATTCAATAAGGAAATAAGCTGAAACTGTAAAATGCAGCGGAAACAAGCTTCCTGGAATGGTGGCGGCTTATCTCTGAGAAGAGATGTGATGGCTACGCTCATTTGCAAGAAGATGATTATAATGAGGCTCTAAATCCCTTTTTACAATAAAAAAAATGCTAAAATCCCTAGACATCCAAAAACCTAACCCTAGGAGATGAAGCGCCAAAAGTCATGTGGGCCCCGTTTGGGTAAGTTAGTACATCAACTTCCCGGGGTCATAACTTTTGCATATGATCTCCGTTTTAGGCGTATGCTAGCCCGTTGGAATGGTATCGTGGAGGAGATTCATTTTGGGGGCTCAATCATTCCTTTGGCTATCAATGATAAGATCGATCCCAAAAAACCTTCATTTAGGCCCTCAAAATGGCCCCGAAAGTTAAAACTGCTATAAATAGTAAATTGCCAAAATTGTCAGAAATCTGTTTTGAGCCAGTTGGAAGAGGTGGGTGGCCATCGATATCCACCTGGATCAATACTAGCCTCTTCCAAACTGTGGTAGGTCGAACAGACCTAAAATTCCAATTTTGTCCAGTCCTGCTTCCCACTGGACTAATTGATTAATTGGTTCCCCAAAGGGATCTGTACCCATAGTATGTAGGTAGAACTTCTTAGTGAACTATGGGAACTTGTATGTGTTCATTACATGATGGTATGAGTACCTAAATTTCTCTACATAACCTAACAAATATTTTTTTATATTTACCCCTTCTGGTATGCACGACAAAACAATTGTTGCGGCGGGTTGTCTGCGCGGTGACCTAGGTAACTTTTTTTTTCCTTTCGCTATGGTGACTAACTCGAGGTTCCAACCTCCATTGTTTGGTATTTGGAAACCTACTATGTTCGGTTAGTGACATCCTCCATTTCTTTTTCTTGTGGTTGTTCTGACATGGTTTTCTATGATTCTTCTGGCATGACCATTTCTTCCTAGTTTGGAGTCGTTCCATTGCCTCTCGGGGCTTCTATATGGTTTTCTAGTTGCACTTGGTTGCTTACATCTTCATTGTTGGCCCTTGAAAAAGTTTTGAGGATCCTTGTTCATGTTTGAAATACTTTTGGGACTTTGACAGGATGTCGAAGGTGGAGCGCAAGTCGAAGCAGAGATCGTGGGATCTCGACTCCTTTTTAGGGATTTTTGGGTTTTGGGCTTATGTAACGGGTATGGGGATGTCGGCCTATGGGTTTACCCATGTTTAGGCCCTTTTTGTAATGCATAAATATAATGCTAGGTGATGTAGGAAGTAGTTCGATCTATGTGATCGAAGAAAGACTAGACATTGTGCTAAGTGCAACCTGTAAGTGCTTTGTGCATGCTATGTTCAAAACTTGCAGAGCTAAGTGCAAGTGATTGTAAGAGACTGTGAAGAGTCTTTGTGCTGTAACTTAGGGAAGGTGGATCTAGCGGAGTGTGCGCAGATCTCTTGTCCTCTGCACAATAAGATATCATGGCTCTGTGCATGTAGAATATTGACAGAAAGAAATAAAGAAGAAGAGTTGGTGGATGTAGCCCCAGGGTGGGGGTGAACCACATATATCCTGTGTTGTGGTTGCTTTGTGCTTTATGGTTGTTATCTTGTTATGTGGTTAAATGCTTAGTGCACTGATGTATGCTTAGAATAATCTAGTATGGCATCTTAGTGCTTAATAATATGAATGAATGTTATATCTGATCTATGTTAGTATGCTTAGTGCTTGAATCTATTGGATCTGTGTGAATACTAAGCTGATCTATTGATAGGGTTTAGTTGCACTGTAAACTAAGACTGAATATTAATGAACTATAACTGATAAGTGATTTGTCAAGGTGTTACAATCACAGATCTATGTCCCAGCTAAGGTTGCAAACATCTGATTCTTGCAACTACCCATGCCTCTACCTCAGGTGAGACTTCATCTGCTTCGCAGGTGTTGTCAAAAGGGCCAGTAGTTAGGGTTTTGTTGGTGCGCTATTGTAAGCATTGAACCCTAGGTATTCCCTTGTGCCAACATTCATCCTGTTGACCCTACCCCTCTTCAGGCATATCGATATCCATGCCCGCAAGTTTTGTCTGTTGGGTTTCTTCCTCAATGCATTTGGGGCCTCCTAGTGTTGTATCTAGCGATGAGATTTTTTCCACATTGACAAATTTTAGCGGCTGAGATGGTGGTTGTTCGCTTTCCTGCGTTTGCATTTGCGCTCTGGTTCTAACTCCAAGTTATCTGGCTATCTGGATTGGTTATCCTTTTTTGGTTGGTGCCATGGTGGTAAATGCTCGTTGGTTGCTGAGCTCAATAGCCTCTGCAACCTCTGCAATCTTCACTCTCTACTTCGTATGCTCTCTTGTTCTGTATCTTTTCCAATTTCACAATAACCTTTCCACTCCTGCATCTCTGCTTTGTATTGGCGTCATGTGAAGCTTGTTGAAGACATTACCACAATCACAGATTCAATGAACCACCAATTCCTATGTACTTTCCATTAATTTCCCTCGCCGTCTCCAGTTGGCGCAATTAATGTGGTGTCTCGTCAGTTTTTTTCGGCATTCAATTATGTTAGCCTCTGTCACTTGGCGCTTCTTTTGCCGTAGTTGCCTTTCCCACTTGTTTTTTATTTGAATTGACTTTTGGCCTTGTCTCCATCGGGCTCGTAATTCCAAGCATGCATGCTCCTTATTCTTTCGACACGTGTTCCTTCTAGATTTGGTGTATTATTCCTTTGTTAGTACCTTCTCATATCCTGTACTACCTTATGATATTATGCCTTTGTTACTTTTTTTTTTGACTGCGTGGTGTCTTTCAAGTTGTGGGTAGTCGAATGTCCCTGTATAGCTTCAGTCGACTCCCATTGATCATACCTCTGATTTCTACGCCTTCTAAGTCCTTCAATTGTACAAATCCTCCATCTATGACAGTCTGTACTTTGTATGGTCCTAACCAGTGCATTCTTAGTTTTTCCGGGTGCTGAATGTATTTACTGTCATACATCAACACTAAGTCTCTTGCCTTGAAAGTTTTCCTCTTGATATGTCTGTCATGCCAAGATTTGTCCCTTTCTTTTTGAACTTCTTGGTGGAACCTTGCTAGGATCCTATCTTCCTCCATGATCATTAGTTGAATCAGCCTATCCTGTACTGCGTGTTGTTCTTTCATGTTCGTAATTGCTGCTATGCACATAATGGGTACCAAAAATTCTAATGGCACCACTGCTTCTTATCCATATACCAATCTGAATGGCGTGTGTTTTGTCAACTTCTTGCATGTGGTCGTGTATGCCCACAATACTGCTGGTATTTTGAGGTCCCAATTGTCCCTATTCACATTACTGATCTTCGTCAGTGCATTTTCAAGGATTTTGTTAAATGATTTTATTGTTCCATTTTCCTGTGGATGATATGGTGTACTCTTTTGATGATGAACTTCAAATTATCTAGTCATGGCCTTAATAGTGACGTTAATGAATTCAGTGCCTTGGTCGCTTATCAAAATTCTCCGGCAACCAAATCTAGTTATCACATGTTCAAATAGAAAGTGTGTTATTTTTTCTGTGCTGCAATCTTTGACTGGTTTTTCTTCCGCCCATCTTATCAGGTATTCTGTCATAGTGATAATGTACCTTTGTCCTGTCCTCTTCGCTGGTGGGTTAATTGGTCCCACAAATTCTATTTCCCATTTTTTGAATACCTGCAAAGTTACATGTGGTCGTAGGGGCATCACGTCCCTTCTATTTGGTTTGCCTACCCTCTGACATACATCACATCTCTGGAAGTGATCTTTCGAGTCTCTGTGAATGGTTGGCCACCATAGTCCTGTGTGCAATACCTTCTGCATGGTAGCTTTGACTGCGTAATGTCCTCCTGCTATCCCCTCATGGGATTCTACTAAAATCCTTGGTCTTTTGTGTTCTAGCATGTATCTTCGCAGGATGCTATCTGTGCCCATTTTGTATAAGTGTCCTTCAATCAACTGATAGTCTGCGGCCCAGACTACCAGGTTTTTATTTTGTGCGATGTTGTATTCCTGTGGTGCAATACCTATACTCAAATACTGAATGATGTATGCAAAGTATTCATCAGAGATCTCGACTGATAATAACTGTGCGTCTGGAAATTTTTCCTCTAAACTTGTAGGTTCCTCTCCATTCATGACCCTTGATAGGTGTTCAGGTCCTATGTTCAGCTTCCCTGGATTGACTATTTCTTCAAAATCAAATTCTTGAAAAAACAGTAACCATCGACAGATTATCCCCCCAACACTGGCTTGTTGACTAGGTATTTAAGGGTTGAATGATCTGTGAACATCTTAAAATTTTTTCCTAGTAAGTAGTGTCTGAACTTCTGAAGCATGTAGAACATAACTAGGCCTTCTCTCTCTGCAGTGTTATAGTTCTTCTCTAATTCTGATAGTTTTCTACTAGCAAATGCTATCAGATGATCCAGTTATCCTTCTCTTTTCTGTGCCAAAATAGCTCCAAGTGCTATGGATGATGCATCTACATGTACGTGGAATGACCTTTCCCATTCTGGGAATACTAGTATTGGAGTTTTTACCATCTTTTCTTTCAGCGTATCTAGACTGTGTTGATAATCCTCATTCCACTGAAACTTTGTGTCTTTCCTTAACAATTTCTCCATTGGTGCGGTGATCTGAGCATACCCTTTGATAAATTTTATGTAGTATCCTATGTGTCCCAATGCTGCTCTTAGTTGACGAGTTGTTTTTTGTGGTGGCAGGTTAACGAATACTGCAATCTTTGCAGGATCTACTAGTAAACCTTACTTGCATACTATATGGCCCAATAGTATCCCAAACGGTGTTCTGAAGATGCACTTATTGATGTTTAATGATATTTGGCACTGCCTACATCTTTCTAACATCAGCCGCAAGACCTCTACATGGTCTTTCAATAGACTATAGACTGTCCAATCATCCAAGTATACCTCTAGAAACTAGTGGATAAATTCCTTAAATGCAGCTATGACTACTCTGGAAAATATTGCTAGTGCATTCTTCAGTCTGAAGTACATGACCGTGTATTGGTAGGATCTCGATTATGTAGCAAACATGGTCTTGTATATCTATTCCCCCTATGTTCTCCAACACTTCATCTGTGAAAGGTGTAGGGAACGGGTCATGTAGGAATGCATCATTAAACTTCCTCAAGTCGATGCATATTCTTATCCCGCCTTGTTTTTCTCCTGAACTACCATTGGGATTATCCATTCTAACTCTTCCAAAGGTTCGATGATGCTGACTTCTAGCATCCTATCGATCTCAGCTTCAAATTTTTTCTTATATATCGGATTTATTCTGTATGGTCGTTGTCTGATCAGTCTTGCCTCAGCTCTGAGTGGTATCTTCATTTCACCTAGCTCTCCTGCTATGCCCTTAATTTATGTAAACGTTGTGGGGAATAGGTCATTGTACTCACACAATAGCTCTATTATGATTTCTACTATCTGATCATCCCAGTAGTCTCCAATGCTGGCCATTTTAGGATTCTCAACTGTCCCAATGTTGACTTTCTTTACTTTGATTGTCGCAACAATTACTTTTGATTCTGGACATGGACCTTCCACTTCTCTCTCACCTTCAACCTCCTCAATATGAATATTGCACGGATCATCTTCATCTGGTATTTCTTCCTGCACATGGTAGCATGGCATCTGTTATTTTACTATCTGTCTGTTTCATTGTTGTTCCTCTATTATGAGTTCAACTTCTGGTTCCTTAATGACTATCACTCCTCTTATTTGTTTAAGTGCTGCATCTATGTTGGGGTTCTCATGCTCGAATGAGAAAGTGACTGTAAAGTTTTGTTGTAGTATTGTCTAGCTCGTAGTGCCTCTACGCAATTCCTGGTCTATATACCAGTTTGTTGGGATTCCCTCTAAGGTATATACGAAATGGTGAGGCCATTCTTCTGGAAGTGCCATTTTCCACAGCGCTCTGCACTTCTCCAAGTGTTCCGCTGGTGGCCCCTTTCCATCATACTTCTGCTGCTGGTTGCTTCTCTATTCTACACCAAACCTTATGCGTAGTAACCGCTTACATTGGTACCAATACTTGATTGTTTCCTTGTGTGCACCCAACCATCTTGCAGGTGTGGCCTTGAGTGCTATATCAAGTGCTAAGAGTCTCTGATTTTCTAACACTTCATCTTCGTACTATGTTAAGAAATCTTCTAGATTGTTTACCACATGGAAACTGGGTGGCTCCCTTGTCTCCGTACCTACCCATCTTACTGCGCGGTCTATTCTTGCGCATCTCCTTGTGGAAACTTTGTGTACCCTTTGTTTCTAGTTCTCTAACCCTGTATCTGAGTCTGTCACACATGAAGTAATGCTCTGCCAACTGAGTATCCCATATGTAGTTGGTTTGACACAATCCTCATCATGCGCAGTTGTTCTATACAGCTGGATGATTTCCTCAAATTCTAAGAAAGTAGGTTCTATGAACCTCTATCCTTCTGATGGGTCTAATGGTGCGATGACCCTATATTCTCCTGACTCAAATGTCATTTTCCGTGTCTTTAATTTGATTATGGTCTGGTTATCAAATTCCCAATCCAAGCCGATAAATGTTGGATATGGTGTTGTGTCGTCCACTATCTTGATTACTTCGAATTATGCTTTAGTGTGCACTCCATCCTGGTCTACTGTCACTCCCTTTAGTCTGCCAATTGGTAGAACTCTGTGTTCATTTTCTAGTTTCAGATGAACGGGTGAGTTTCCTAGTGTGGGTTCTTCCATACATTGCCATGTCTTCTTGGGTAGTACATTGACTTTAGATCCTAGATCCAACATGATATCTCCCATGTTAAAATCTCTGATGTTGGCATTCATCCTGAACTCCCTACTTGTTCTTCTCCTTGTATGTAGGTGATTAACTTCTTTTTTTTCTAATTTTCCTTTTGTCTCTATGCTACATATTTCTAATATATTTTGCAATATTTTGATAGAAGATGGACCATTTAATATTTTTACGAAGGATTGAAAAAAGCCTTTGATTGTACTTACTTGTCCCAGGGACCGCATTTATTTGGTATGATCCAACGATGGAGGCATCTCATACTCTGGTACTTCCTTGCTCTGCTGTGAAATTGAAGTCAACGTAGTGTCTTGCTTAAAAAATTATTGTCTGGCTTGCTTAAATGTTTCCTTCTCGTTCTACGCATTGAACTGTTTCCTTAGTTCAACAATCTTCTTCACCCACTGATGTTGTACTGGCTCTAGTCGAACTGCGTCATTTCCTATTTTAGCTCCTCCACACATAACTATGTTGATGTTTCATCCTTCATCCCTTGCTTTAGCTGAAATCCATTGAACATTCTGGTTGTTCTGATTCCTCTTTTCATGGATATTCCCTAGTAACACAGGACATTCTTCCATGCCATGATCCGATGCATGACAATTCATGCAAGTCACCGGTGGAAGTGGAAATTCTCTTGCATAATGTCCCGGTTGTTGATAGTTGTGAAAAACCATTGGTAATCTACCTCTTTCAAAGCCTCCTCTTACTCATCCTCTGCCTCTATAGCTAGCTCGATCCCCTCTTAACGCGTTATACTGAGGCGCCTAATTGTACTGCGTGGTAGTTTTGTACTGTGGCTGCGCGGTATTATATGGTTTCTGCGCAGTATTATACTGCGGTTTCACAGTGTTGTATGGGGCTGAGACTTGGTTAAACTGGGGTGCGACTTTCCTGGTCATCATTTCTTTCTATACCTTATATGCATATGATGTCCTCTCTCTCATCAACTCCATGGTTCTGTAATCTTTGTCATCATGGCCCACTGATTTGCAAAAGGTACAATATGAACTCTTTGGAACTGTCTGGTATTTCCTTATCATTGGGAAGTGATATGGATCGTGGCCTGAATTCTTATATATTTCGCACCATAGTCCTCTTGTTGGTAACATATTTGGCATTCTTGTTGCCATATACTGCACGAATGTTGGACATTCATTCTTATAGTGTCCTTTCGTACTGCATGTGGTACACCAAACAAATTCTCATTTGTCCTTACTTTTGTTCTGGTTTAGCTGGAACGTTAAGTTCTTCAAATCCTCCTTAAACTCTTCGATGGCTGGATCTGTCTTTTGATATTGGTTTTCTTCCAGTTGTAGGTATTCCTACAGAGCCTCTACCTATGTCTGAAACTTTTGTTGTCGCAGTGGATACTTTAAGTGTGGTAATCGTGAATTGATGAACAAGTGCATGTGTTGCATATCTTTCATGAGATATTTAAACTTTCCTTTCAGTCACTTGAATCTATGGTCAATCTCCCATATAGATTCTCCTGTTTCTTTCTAATTTCTATCATTTCCTTCATGTACTGATCCTCTGAACTTGGCTTCTGAAACTCATTTATCAATAAATTATTGATGTCCACAATTGTTCTGGTTGTCCCTAGTGGATTTTTTTTAGATAAACTCATATACCAATCCAGTATGTGATCCCTTAGTGTAGTCGCTAGCCGTGAAAGTTTAGTGTGCTCGTCTGTGATCTAGTTTTCTTCCCAAATCTTCTCACATATAAACAAGTGATTTTCTGGGTCCTTCAACGCTTCTCCTTTGAATTTTGGTAACTTGATGGTGGGATGGTGTCCTTCCATCCTGAATGTTAAACTACTACCTCTGTGCAGTGTAGATACTTGACTAATGCTTCTTGAACTAGCTCCCCCAGTTGTTGTTTCTTGTGTATATGTACTTCCTATTGTCTTTCTTCTCCCAAAATTCAGTTGTTTAAATGGTGTTGTGCTTTTTGGTGTGTTAGTCACACATGGGTTTATGGGTTCCACACTGACATTAATATGGATAGGATTGTTGCCTTTGGTTCCCTCTCTTGGACCTATTGTCTTCCTCTCGTATGTTGTGCGTAGGATTTCCTCAATATAATGCACAAACTAGAGATCCTATACCTCTTCTTCGTCACTTGCCAATCCTTCCCTCTCGGCTATGACTCTTTTCTTGGTGTTCACCTTGTATTGGTAGGGTACTCCACTGTGATTATTTCCAGCTGTCACCATGATCCTCTTGATCTGGTCATCGCCCATCATGATTGGGTCCAATCATTCCTCCTTCTTTCCTTTATCCACTTCTCCTTCCATTTCTCCTCTTTCTGTCAGTGCTTCCCCCATGCACGCAGGGAAGTTTAGCTGTCTGAAGCCATTGTCATTACACCTTTTTTATAGAGAAATATCTTAATCGAAGTATACAACGATTGAATATACCTTTCTTGAGGCTCGCGTAGAAATTCTTTCTCCGCTACACTGTACGACTTCGTGGTATCTACTACAAATTCTATTATAAAGCATGCTATAATACTGTCAAGTCAAAAATATAATGCGCGGGTGAATTTTTTATTCACATGTGGAACTGCTCAATTTGAACTGGGGTCCACTCTAACTGTCAGATCCAGTTTGTTGTGTGGTTATCCTTCAACCTCAAAATCCACTCCTGCAATAAGTGTGGAAAATCACAAAAAAATACTTCATGCAGATAAGTAAACACGTACTTGTCAAGGTATTTGCGCGGTGTTAATCTAGGGTTTCTGTTATCTTTCTACACAAATTCTAGATCCTTTGTCTTCAACCAGATTTTGATATCTTCTTTTGTGGGATTTCACGGTCTCAACATCCCCTTCTAGTGGTGTATTCCCACTTTCTTGTTGTCCGATTTAGTATTCTCTTGACCTGCCTTCCGCATATCTTACGTATCTTTTAGAAAATCCCATCTATTCAATCCTTATATTGTTCCAACCGACAACATAACCATTTGTTGGTTTAGATTTCTCAATTTATACCTTTAACATTATTGACCCAGGTTCAGTCTATTGGGGGTCCAAAAAAGCCTCTAAAACTATCGGCCCTCCTGGTAAACTAGAAGGCAACACGGTACATAGAGTGCACTGTGCAGTCTCACCCGATATAGTCTTAATGGGTGACTGCAATACTCAAGTGTTTGCAGTCTAGGATTGAGTGGATATTTGTGAATTATGCACTAAGAGTTCGATTTAACTTATTAATGAAATATACTGTCTTTCCCGATTATGCATGTAATATAATAAACTCATTCATTCATCATGCTAATATCTACTCATAAACAGTAAAATAAACACAAACATTCGATCACATAACACGGGTTTTACCTTGGTTCACCCCCCTTCTGGGCTACGTCCACACATAATTGGCTCTCAAGATATTCTATTATGGTAGTTCCAAAACTACAGCGCCACGCACTTTACAACTGATCCTCAGTCGGGTCGAGATCTATTATGAGGCAGACTAAATTGCACCAGGCACCTCAGCCTGCGATCTAACCCTCAAGATATATCCTCCTTACTCCTCTATATCTCAACAGATTACAAAAAGGTATCGAATTACAATAGTGTTTCTCCAAAAATCCTTAATGGGTCTCTCTATCGTTGTTCTATCGACTCTCTAAACCTGACTCTAGATCCCACTATGAGACCTAGGTATCTATATTTTTTTTGTTTCTGGCTCATCGGCCATTAAAATGTATTACAAAAACCCTAACCCTAACGACGTTAGGTATTCCATGCATTGACGTGTTCTTCTCTTCATTTCAACTGTCACTTTCCTCATGCATGCCTTCCTTCCAAAAATAGCCTTTCTTTCCACTTTTGCCTACTTCCAAAAATGTGCCTAATGAATGGAGTATTCAAGGAGTACTTGGATAAGTTTGTGATTGTTTTATTAGATGATATTCTCATTTACTCAAGGAAAAAATAAGATAATGAGAAACATTTGAGAATGGTGCTACAAGTTTTGAAATAGCATAAATTGTATGCCAAGATAAGTGCATATTTTATCCAAAGAAGATTCACTATTTAGGGCATATTATTTCAACATATGGGATAACAGTTGATCCCTAGAAGATAAAGGCCATTAGAGGGTGGCCAACACCAATAAATATGATAGAGGTTAGATATTTCATGGGTCTTGTTGGTTATTACTGAAGATTCATAAAAGGGTTTTCAAAGATTGCAAGCCTAATCACTTCTTTGCAAAAGAAGGGAGTGAAATTTGAATGGAATTCCAAGTGTGCAGAAAATTTTCAACACTTGAAAGATATTTTGAAAAGTGCATCAATATTAAATATTGCAGATCAAGATGAATATTTTGTAGTGTGCACTAATGCATGCAAGGAAGGGCTCGGTGGAGTCCTCACTCAAAAAGAGCATGTGGTATGCTATGCGTCTAGAAAATTAAAAGATCACGTGGTATGCTATGAGTCTAGAAAACTAAAAGATCACGTGGTATGCTATGAGTCTAGAAAACTAAAAGAGCATGAAAGGAATTATGCTACACATGACTTGGAATTAACAACCATTGTACATGCATTAAAAATGTGGAGACATTACCTTCCAGGGAGAATATTTGAGCTAAGGACAAACCAATGTGGTTTGAAGCATTTGTTTGGATAGCCAACATTAAATGCCAGACAAACTAGATGGTTGGAATTTTTGAGTGAATATGACTTTGAAATTAAGCATATAAAAGGAAATGAAAAGAAAGTGGCTGATTCACACAACAAAAGATCTCATGAAATGCATATTTCATCCATCAACATGTTCAACACATATTTAAAAGATGGAATTTTAGAGGCTGCCAATTTAGAACAACAATACCTAAAAATAAAAGAAACATTACAACAAGGCATTTTACAACAAAAATTCAATTATTATGAGCTGAAAGAGAGTGGAATCCTCATGTACAAAGGAAAAATATATGTTCCCAATTCAGGGGAGATGAAAAATATAGTATTCAAGGAAATGCACAATGTGCCATATGTGGGGAACCCAAGATGTTAGAAAGCAATTGCAGTTGTAAGAAGACAATACTTTTGTCCATGAATGAAGAAAGAAATGGATAATTACATAGCCAGGTGTCTAGAATGACAAAAAGTGAAGACAAAGAATAAACATCCAACGAGGTTGTTACAACCATTTCCCATTCCTGAATGGAAATGGGAAGTGGTTACAATTGATTTTATTACAAAGTTTCTTAAAACAATGAAGCAACATGATTCCATCATGGTGGTGGTGGATAAATTAGAAAACGCTACACATTTTATTCTTGTAAAGACTACACACAAAACAACAAACATTGCATAGATTTACATGAAGAAAGTTTCCATACTACATAGAGTGACCAAGGCAATTATTTCAAACAAATATCCAAAGTTTACATCTAGTTTTCAGAAATATTTGTTCAAAGGATTTGAAACAAATTTAAATATCAGTACAACGTATCACCTAGAGTTAGATGGGAAAACAGAGAGGACCAAGAGAATAATTGAATACATGCTTAGAATGTGTGTGATAGACCAACCATCAAAGTGGGAAATGAAGGGGAATTTTGAGTGGAACCAGTATGCATCCTGGACCAGAAATTCAAACTACTCAGGAACAAGGCCATAGGGATGGTATAATTTTATTGGACCCACTATGGTCCCAAAGATGCAACTTTGGAGCATGAAGAAACTATGCAGGAGGAATACCCACAATTTTTTTCCAATTTTGAAGAAAATAAAAGCTAAATATGCCTGACTCCATTATTGGTAAGCTAGAGTTCTGGAACTACTTCTCATAATTATTGGTCACCTATGATGATATCCTTGATAAAAAAATGGTGCAACCCAATGGATTGAGGGAAGTGTAGGGGGTCAATTCCTTAGGTCAGCAGGTTGAGAAGAACAAGATATTATGGTTGGAACTGTTGTTGGGGAGTAAACAAATATCCAAATTTTATTTTCTGAATATTATGATGTAAATTTGTATATGTATTTTGGCATGGTGTTGTGCACCAAGGACGGTGAAAAATTGTAGGGGAGGGGGAATTCAATATCTCAATTATAATCCCCTTTTTAATTAATACATAATGTATATACGAATATGGCTATGGCCAAGTGATGTAATATGCAAAATGTATTTTTGAATTTGAATAAATATAATGTGATACTAGTTGTTGGGAATATGGATAAAGATGGGGGGTAAATTAATCCACAAGAGAGGGGGGATACCTATGGAGTGTCTAAGAGGGCCCCAAGGGGGAAATGACTTATGAGTATTAATTCAAACCCATATTTATGAATCTGATTATCTTTTGGGTCAACCATCTATTTTTTTTGTTTGATTGTATGAGATCCCAATCATTAAATACTTGTCAGAGGGTGGGTGTGAGATTCACATCCTATAGTTATTAGATAACACGGGGATGAATTAAAATAAACATTGGGTAGAGTGAGCATTAAACTTTCTTGGAAAAATAGAGGAAATTCATATGGGGGGATTAGGTAATTTTTCACATTTAGTTTTTGCATGAACAATAAGGGGAGAGCAGGGAAAAAATATCATTGTAGCTAGACTAAGAAGGCTGAGAAAATTATGGAGCATGTTGGAGTGTTCTTGGAGTGTTTTGGATCTGGAAATTGAAGAGTGAATTTGTCAGGCCTGAATAGTGAACTCCTAAGTGAGTTGTATTGTAACAACAAGTGTTTGTTGGTTGATCCAGATTTTATGAGAAGAACGAAATGAATACATATCTATATTATTAAAACAAAGATTTAATGAACAATAACAAAGATACAATAAAACTTGTCTTATATTAATAAGGAAATATGTTGAAACTGTAAAATACAGACTGAAACAAGCTTGCTAGAGTGGTGGCAGCTTATCTATGAGAAGAGATGTCACAACTGTGCTCATTCGCAAGAATATGAGTACAATGAGTTTTTGAAATCATTTTTACAATAAACATGAATGCTAAAACCCTAGAAACCAAAAAACATAACCCTAGGAGATGAAGCGCCAAGAGTCATGTGGGCCTCGTTGGGGGTAAGTTGGTTCAACAACTTCTCAGGGTCGTAACTTTTGCATATGATCTTCGTTTTAGGTGCATGATAGTCTGTTGGAAAGGTCTATCCGAGGAATAAACATCGTGTCGTTAGACCGTGACTTCATTTATGGTGTAACTGTGGGGAGCCCTAAAAACGATTTTTAGGGCCTCAAAATGACCCTGAAAATTTAGGACCCGAAAACTAGGAAAAACTGCCAAGATGAGCTAGTTAGAATAGATGGGTCGCCACCGATATCCACGTTGATCAATCCTTCCCCCTTAGGAAGTAATGGTCTCCATTGCATTGAGTTCCCCCATTAGATGAGGAAATTGTTGCTGAATTTGGCTCTGGGTGAGCCACTTTCCTTGGTGCAGGAGCTGCCCTACTTTGACAAACCAATAAAGCTGGATCTAATGTTGGAAAGTGCCTTTAAATTGTGTGTCCATGATCTGATCAGTGGATTCCTTTTCCATGCAGACAGGGTTGAGCTATATTGGTGTCAATTGTTTTTTTTATCTTTGAGGTGTCCAATAATGGTGGAAAATATGGCCGAAGGAGATCCACATTGAACACTAGGTGCAAGCCAAGGAAGGGGGGAATATTGAGCTCAAAATCATTTTCACCCACATACTTGGTGATGGTGTAAGGTCCATAGAGAAGTGGGAAAAGCTTCTCATGGGTCCCTTTAAGGCATTATTTCTACAAGTGAAACCAAAATTTTTATTCCACCTGAAACTTGTGTGGCACCTGATGTTGATCATGGAATTGCTTGTACTTGGCATTGGATTTTTGTAAAATATCTTGAACCTGTTGGAGGATTTGCTGGATCCACTCAATGAACTGGGTGGCTTTGTCAGCTTCAGTTTGAGCATGGGATGAGTCTTCCTAGGTGGACGCAAGGGGTAGTGTGACATCCATGGGACCCAATGGTTGAAATCCCATCCCCACCTGAAAGGGGTTGTGGTCGGTTGAGATATGTATGGATCTATTGTAGATTTGATGAACATAGGGAAGACTCGCATCCTATGTGTGGGGGTGCTTGGAATTGTACATGTGCATGATATGCATGATCATTCGGTTGACGACCTTGGTTTGGCCATCCGTCTCGGGGTGAAAGGCAGTCAATTTGGTGAGCTTGGTGTCCAACAATGACTAGAGGCTTGACAAGAATGTGATTAGGAAATGACTGTCTCAATATGAGATAATGGTGTGTGGTATTCCAAAATGTTCCCACAGTCATTCAAAGAAGAGCTTAGCAGTGGCCTCCACTATGATGCTCTTCTTATAGGTAACCTGAATCACCATCCTGGAAAAGCGATCAACAACCAAAAAAGCACAGTCATTTCCCTTCTTGGTGGATGGAAGTCCCGACATGTAGTCCATTGAGATGGATTCCCACATCCTGTCATGAGTAGGAAAAGGGGTATACATGCCTTGTTTCTTAGTGGTCGGTTTGGAAGTAGCACAGATAGTGCAGGACCTGATATACTTGCTAACATCCTGTCGAAGTTTCATCCAGTAGAAATGTTGTTACAACACTGCCACTGTCTTTTCTATGTTGAAGTGTCCTGCCACTTGAATCTAATGGGCTTCCCAAATAACCTTCGCTCACTCTCTTGATGGAATGTAGAGATGGTCGAGATGACACAAAATCCCGTCCTGAAGATGGAAATTAGTGACAACTACGTTTATGCGCAACATCTGGTAGGTGGTGTTGAATTCAGGATCTTTCTCATAGAGTTGGGGCCATCTGGAGGTGTCGTGGCCACAAGATTCTAGAACCATGGTGAGTTTCGCAACTAAAGGTCTTTTGAGGAAATCAACAACGTAGTTGGTACTTCATGTCTTATACTTGATGTTGAGGTGGAACTTCTGCAAATATGTGGACCACTTTTGATGGCGATCATTCTACAATTTTCCTTGTGTCTGCATGAACTGCAACGTCTTATGATCAATGTGGATGACTATCTCCTTCCTGAGAATGTAATACCTTAATTGGTAGAAATTTCTTTGTCGTAAATAGGGTACTTACAGAAGACATATGATTATGTCTCACTATGATAGGCCATGAGGTGGTCGTGTTGAGTGATAATTGTTCCCACAACATAATCTAAAACATCTGTCTCGATCTCAAATGGTTGTTACAGGTCGGGTAATAAAATCACTAGGGCTGAGCGCAAGCGCTTCTTCAAATAATCGAATGCTTTTTATTGGGATAGGCCCCACAAAACATTTTCCTTACCACCACCCCTGGTTAATTGGCTAAGGGCCCATGCAATATGGGAGAATCCCAACACAAATGTGCGATAGAAATTGGCAAGGTCTAAGAAGCTCCAAATCTCAGTGAGCATGGTTGGGGCTAGCCAATCATAAATGACCTAGATCTTGGTTGAATCCATATGCACACCATGCTTATCAACTATGTAGCCTAGGTACTAGACCCTATCCATGCTGAAGGAGCATTTCTCCGAGTTGGCATATAGCTTGTGTTGCCATAGAGTGTGCATAACCTACTGAATATGATGCAAGTGTTCCACCCAATTATTTCTATAGATGAGGATGTCATCCAGATACACCACTACAAAATAATTGGTGAACAACTGTAAGATATCATCCATCATCCTCATGAAAGTTGCAGGTGTATTTTTCAAACCAAATGGCACGACCAACCATTCAAAAAGAACTTATTATGACTTGAAGGCAGTCTTCCATACATATGTATGCTCTATTGGGACCTAATGATATCCATACATCATATCAATCTTACTGAAGTATTTCCCCCCCTTGAGATTATAAAGGATATCATTGATTCAGAGAATCAGGTATCGGTTCTTGACTGTGATTTTATTTAGGGATTGATAATCAATGCAGAGTCTCTAGGTCCCATCTTTCTTCTGCATAAGCATGATTTTCCTTCCATAAGGTGATGATATGTCCCCCTTGTGGAGAAGTTCTTGGATCTGATGCTTGATCTCTTCATTTTATGACAAAGATAATCGATATACTGGCTCATTGGGTAGAGGTGCTTCAGGGGTCAGATTTATGGAATGCTTGACCTGCCAATGAAGAGGTACCCTAGTAGGTGAGGAGAATATGTATTTGTATTCTTCCACGACCTTATCTAATTGATTTTTCTGCATGGAGAGGTCGGTGGCAGATGCCATGGATGTGGATGCAATATTTCTCTTACTCTGAAAGCGAATCATGAAGAAGAAAAACTTCCCAGTCTGAGATATGACCTTCTTTCATTACTTGGAAGAGATCAAGGAAATGACACTAGGTGGGACTACCTTGGGTATCCTTTACAATTTCCTATCCAAAGTAATAATAAAACTGTGAGGCATAGACTCATATACAGCATGATGTTTCCATAAATAAGGTTGGCCCAAAAGAACATCAAAAACTTCTAGGGGAGAAGCATCACACAATACCTCATGTTTGAAGGGCTTGATTCCATAGGGAAGGTTACACTTTTGGTTGATGCAGAGATCACTTCCTTGGCAGAGACATTCGATGGAGTAGGGTTGCAGGTGCAGTGTTGCCAACAGGGCTAGCTGCTTGATGACCTCCATTGAGATGAGGTTCTTCTGGCTACCACTATCAATAATGAATTTCAGTGGGGCACCTTTCACCCATATCTATTAATGAAAGAGGCACTCTCCTTCCTATGGCTCATTAGGTTCACTGGGTTGGATCTTGGTGGTAGCAACGTTGGCACTGGATTTCGTGTCAATGATCCATCTCCCCTTTTCTGTTTCTGACTTAGAGTCAAAACTCACATATGATTCATAGGATTTCATCTCATCCACCAATGACTTCTTTGAGTGAATCAACAATGTTATGTTAGGGTCCCTTATGGAAGTTGCACCACTTCCTAGTATCTTTCTTCATCTTTCCATTATCCTTCTTTGTTTGCGGCTTAGATTGGTTTTCCTGAGGTTTTCTATATTTCCTCTGCCCTTTTTTTGCGGGTTGGGGCTATCCTGAGGTTTTCTTCCTGGAATATCTTCAAGTACTTGAGCACCATATTTCACTCAGAATATTTGATACCCATTTTGGTGCGCAAGGTATGGAAGATATTTTTTATCTCTGGCACTGCTTGGTCCCTTTCCTGCCATAGTGTGGTCCATTTTGTATACAGGTCATCATAACTTTTGATAGGGTAGTATTGTTCCTTAATAACATCCTTGAAGGACTCCCAGGTGAGTGAAATTGTAAATAATGAGGGTTCCTATGTTGCATTTTTATCACAGAAAGTCTCACACCAATATTTGACATGAGGGATGACTTTGAGGAGCACAAAAGTAATATTTTCTCTATTAAAAAATTTATGGACAGAAAAATACCCTTCTAGCATATTCAACCATTTTTCTACAACATCTGCGTCTATATGACCTTCAAATATAGGAATATCAAAGTTGATATGTACCTTGAAGGGGATGACACCTCCTCTCGAGGAATATTCGTTGCATGTTGGTAGCCATTGAAGGATTTGTGCAAAACTATCCATCATCTCGCTCCTCTGTTGCATGAGGGCTTCCTCGAGCAAGAATTTGAAATCCTCTGTTGCGTGAGGGATTCCTTGAGAAACAGTTTGAAAGGATATCTTTTCCTATAGTCTTTCTTTTCTCTCACCATGGAAGGTTCCTTGGGTGTGAAAGATCCTTTTTCCTCAAGAGAAACAAGCTCGAGACCCAACTCTTTGTACCCTGACCTCGTCCGGGACATGCATTAAGAACAACAAGGGGCAGACCGCTCTAATACCACTAATCTATATTTTATGAGCATAACTAAATGAATACAAATATATATTATTAACACATATGTTCAATGAAAAATAACAAAGATACAATAAAACTTGGCTTCTATTAATAAAGAAATATGCTAAAACTGTAAAATGCACACTGAAACAAGTTTGCTAGAATGGTGGCGACTTATCTTTGAGAAGAGATGTGAAAAATGTGCTCGTTCGCAAGAAGATGAGTATAATGAGGCTTTGAAATCCTTTTTACAATAAACATGAATTCCAAAACCCTAGACATCCAAAAAACTAACCCTAGGAGATGAAGCGCCAAAAGTCATGTGGGTCTTGTTGGGGTAAGTTGGTACATCAACTTCCTGGAGTCATAACTTTTGCATATGATCTCCGTTTTAGGTGCACGATAGCTTGTTGGAAATGTCTATCCAAGGAATACACATTATGTCATCAAACTATGACTATGTTTTATTCCAACTATGGTGATCCCTAAAAATGATGTTTAGGGCAACAAAATGGCCCCAGAAGTTCAGGACCCGAAAAATAGAAAAAAATGACAAACTAAAAAACTACCAAGATGAGCCAGTTGGAATAGGTGGGTGGCCACCGATATACACTTGTATCATTGTTGGTTGATGGTAGTTCTGTTGGTAGTGAGTTCCCTTGAGTTCGTAGCAGAGATATTCATGGTTACCTGTGCTAAAGAGACCTTGATAAATGAATGGGATGCTCGATGGACTAAGAGCAATGAAGGGGTACATTCCTTGGGTTGGGTAGGTCAAGAGGAAGAGAGTTGGAGGAATTTTGGGATAGCTATAGG
The DNA here is from genome assembly GCA_009831015.1 of Picea engelmannii. Classification (NCBI taxonomy): domain Eukaryota; kingdom Viridiplantae; phylum Streptophyta; class Pinopsida; order Pinales; family Pinaceae; genus Picea; species Picea engelmannii. The sequence goes on along the minus strand of ML787691.1, from coordinate 108,013 downwards.
AGAATACCCGTGGGTTGGGAGATATTGAGTTGTGAATGGACTGTGAGAGACACCCTTCTCTTATGGATTCCTAGCCCCATATTGGGGTTGAATTCTTGTTGAGATCGAGAACAAAAAGTATATGGTTGGGTTGAACATCCTTGCCAAGTAGATAGTTGCACAAAATTTCTTTTAAAGATAAGTGTTTATATATTATCTTATTTTTCTTATGTGTCTTATAGTTGCGCATTTCACTCTGTGAATGAGAATGGTTTTATGTGTTGTTATAGATTATTTATTAGCTAAATTCATGTGCAATTAGAATGATGTAGATGCATTTAATTATGGGTATCAAAATCTAGTTAATTATGTGTATAAATTATGGTTGGTAAGATACATGAAATGAATTAGTAGATTTTTATTTTTATTTTTATTTTTATGTGTATTCCATGTAACAATATTCCTTAGTTAACCTGGGGGATGTTACATGTTATTTGAATGGGAAAATGGATCTATATATGCACACAACTTCTAACAATCCAATGATGTATTTGTTGTAAAACATGTTAGGAAATAAAAAAAGTGAGAGAGATTAAAATACGAATAAAATAGCAACATGCACATGTAAATCACACAAGATTTACCCAAGAAAACCCTTACGGGAAAAACAAGACAAAAATAGATATATTATTTCATTTGGCCAAACTTGACCAAGCCGACCAACCTCAATGCCTCGACCAAGTGAGCCTTCATTGTTAAACTCTTGACACATTACAATGGAGTATCACCATCCTTTTATAGGATTTCATTACATGTAATCCACATGCTCAATACCATGGGTCTCTAATACAATGTGCTTGAAACCACCACTATTGAACTAACAACTTTGACTCTTTCACTGAGTTAAGTTTTTCCTAACATTCCCCCCCTTTAAGCTTTACTTGGGGTTTTTCATGACCAAATCCACCCAAACCTCCCTCGAATTCATGGTACCCAGGAATCCCCCATACTCTCCCTATCACCTAGGTATTCGTTTAGAATTTTCCGGTGAAATTTTAAACTCAGGGTACACATGCCTAACTAGGTCTTATAGTCATATTCTCATTTACATTTAACTCCATCAATTTTTATTTTTTATTTTTTGTCATTGTTGTTATCCTACCACTTTGTTTTCCATCCTCTCGCCTTTCCATTCCTCCAGTTCTTGATGCTCCCTTTTTGGAAGATCTACAACCAGACAACATATCCAACCACACATGACATATCCATCTATCAGATCCAAGCATATAAGCCATATATCCTTTGCACACTTTGATCCAAACTTACCAAATGATACTTCACCACTCACCTTGATTCCCTCTCCATTCACATGCACCTGAATCCCATGGATTCAACATCCAAAAGCGACTCATCCTCTACTTTTTAAGTCTCATGTACTTGAGCAACCACATATTTCTTTTCATCATTTTCAACCATCACTCTGATATCATTTGTTAGGAAACAAAACGTGAGAGATATAAAAATACCAAGAACATAGCAACATGCACACATAAATCACAAAATGTTTACCATGGAAAAACCTTATGAGAAAAACCATCCAACAATAGATCTATTATTTCCCTTGGCCCAAACCGGCCAAGCCGACCAACCTCGTGGCCTTGACCAAGTGATCCTTCATTGGTAAACTCTTGGCACATTACAATGGAGTATCATCAACCTTTTAAAGGCTTTCATTATATGTAATACACAAACTCTTAAACCATGGACTACTAAAACCATGTGCCTGGAACCACAATTGTTCACCTAACATCTTTGACTCTTTCATTGAGTCAAATTTACCTAACAAAACAAGACCTTGCTGAAAACATTGAAAATTCGTATCCTAGTTGATATGAAATGAAACACAAAGTGAGTTAATGTATTTTATACTTGTGAATAATTACTTAAACCAATTTCCCCCAAAATTTGTTAAATGAGTATAATGTCGAGAAAAAACACTTCTCCTTACCTTAACATTTCAACATTAAATTTCATGATATGTTAAAAAATTAGTTATAATAAAAAATAGAAAATATTTCTTTCCTACTTTAAACCATTTATAGGCTCTATTCTATTGTATCACTCATTGATGTTAATACCATTGGAATTGCAATCAAAATGGCATGATTTAATATTTAATTTGTATGTTATTGCAATACATTCATGTAAAGTAAATCTTGGAATTAGAAAAACAATGATGGTTTTATCAAGAATGCCAAACTCAACTTCTATTGATGTCCTGGCTTATTATTATTATCAATTATTTCCTCAAGTAGCACACCAATTGCATTAGGCCATTGAAAAGTTGTAAGATTAACAATTGGGGAGTTAAGTTAAATTATCGATGCACATTATAATAACTATATAACTACATTCTTGGATAGTTCTATTTGTCATATGCATCTATTTCCTTTCTCATATCAAAAGTAGATTCCAATTGCACCAATGCTTTGCATTTATAACATGGTTTATAGGCAAGCAAGCCGTTTTTGGAATGTAAAGGACATTACATATTATGGGGCGATATTCCATCCATCAACATTTCCACCATGCAAATGTTTGTCCATTGTTAATAAGACTTCCACTTGCCTTTGTTCACCTTCCACCTACCTTCATTTTGATTTTTGTTCTAAAGTAGGGGTGAAGAAGCCTTGGACTCTAGAAGAATACCATAACATCACATAGTTTTAGGTTGAAATTTGTAAGCGATATGATAAATAATTTTATGCATTTCTGTCAACTCACCAAATTCCTTTGGGCATGTTATTTACTTTCATGAACACTTTGCATTACTATCAACTCGCCAACTTATTTAGGAAATGCTATACACTAAAATCAAAACACTTCATTTTTTTTCAACTCATCAAATCTATCAAGGCATGTTGGTCATCATATTCTATTGCTGAGAGTGATTATACGCAAATTAAGAATGTGACATGCTTTGATTATTTTACTCTACATTTTCTTTTTGGAAGCCATTTACTGACACATAATTATTCAATGATCGTAGTAAGTAGATAAGTCCTTATTCCTATTTTGTGATGTTGCAATTTCTCAAAATATAACATAGCTCATACAAGCACTATGAATCTCAAATATGTTGAGAAACCAATATCTCCAATGCCAAGCTCCTCCATATCCATAGGGAAGGCCTAAAATTGTAATGCAAAAGAATTTTTTGAGATTGAAAAGAGATATTGTTAGAGTTTTTTCAATCAACATGTTTAGTGAGTTATATATTATGAAGTGTGTTTGTGAGTTTGATTAGCTATATAAATCCAAGAGCAATTCATAGCTTCTGTTTTTTCTTTCCAAGGATTGAGACAAGCATTAGAGGAAGTAGTGGAGTGGATTGTGAATTATATTTTCTTTGTTCTTGCAATTCTTGGGGTTGTACCTATAATCCATTGTGGTCAAGGAAGTCTACTATATTTCCTTATAGATCAAGAAAATTAGCAGTAGAATCCATGGGGATTTAACATATGGGGATGAGGAGTATACATGTATAAATCAAGTGAAGTTTGAATTTATAGACAACTCTTTTCAAAGGAACATATAAATTCAATAGGTTTTGGGGGATTAGAACTAAACAACACCTTGACTCAAGATATCCTCCTCATGGAGGAGATGAATGAGGAGATATATCTTAAATTTTAATTTATTAATGTTTTTATTAAATATATGGAAGCAAAAGTATCAAGCTTTGTATTTTTTTTCCATCCCTAATAGATCTAGGTTATATATAAACATAGAAGACTAAAAAACAATGGGGAAGCTACCTTGGTTGTGGAAGAGATGAAATATGAAAACCTTCATCCTTTCATGATCCTATCAATCTTCTTCCTAAACTAGTAGACTTATAGTAATAGTGTCCTTTTAATATCATGCCATGACCATGAATTTGTTAGGTTGAGAGCATGAACTCATTTGATTTCTTGGAATGATGAAGAGCCATTGTCTCTCCCCAAATTCATGAGACAAAACTGTAGGAATATGAATACATGTACTTGGTAACACTTAGGGATCATATCGATTCAAGTTTAAGGTTGGTATGACTATATTAAATATCAATGGGTTATATGAGTTATTAAAATAGTTCAAAAAAATGATGACAAAGCTCAAAATTGAAATGAGTCTATGGGTGATGGTGAGAATGATGTTGTTCATTTCAAACATGAACTTGTTGAGAAATTTTGGTGTGCCCTAAATTCCATGCCCATTTGGGTCTCCAACGGGAAGAGGCACTCCAAGGCCTTGCATTTATCAAAGTGGGATATAACCCTGTCCTTGTTGGCATTAAGCCCCACAAACCTCTCATCTGTTCATCTAATCTTCTATTGAAAGCCTACTTTCCTTCAATTTGTGAAATTGAGTCGATAGGGATTTGAATAGGGTTAGAGAGTATCAATAGGGAGCTATGTGGTTAGTGCTTCCCTCAAACAAGTGGATAGGGTAGAGAACATGTGTAGGATATAGGTGATGAGGGAATTTTCGAAAACAACTGAGAAAATTATTTTAGATGATAGGTTTCCAAAGGAACTTTCAATGGGTGCCACTCACTTAAATGACACCTTCAACATAAATATCACATACAAATATATTTATTTATACTATTAAATTAAATGGAACAATTATATTAATACATTTTTAATCGAAATTTTAGCCACAATGTGTATCTCAAATCTCACCAACCAATTCAATGTAGCAAGAATATATTCATATGCAACAATTTAAAACCAATGCAACCAATAAATATGTATACACCAATGGTCTTCTCATATAATAATTCTCCAAATATATAATTATGAATACAAGTTTATGAGTTTTGATTCACCTCAATGTCGTAAGTATATATTCATACATAACAATACAAAACCAATACATACTTATAAAGCAATGTAGTAATTTCCCAAGTTTTGGTTTATTTTCTCATGACAGAGGTTAGGGGTTCACATTGTCATGCTCACCCGAGTTTGAATTGGAAACCTATCGTTCCTTGTTTCATGTTGTTCACACAATCACGAGATAAAACCAAAAATGAAAAAAAAACAAAAATAAAACCAATAATGAGGATAAAACAAATAACGAAGAGGGAGACAAAGGGTTACCTTGCTACAATAATCTTTTTCTTTCTTTGCATCATGGCTATTCATATTTCTCTCTCTTATAGAAGCACCTCCTCTTTAATATTCTCTCATGTGAAATTTAGAAATGAACAATCCTTTGTTCTTTTTTCTTGTCTCTTTTATTAATATAAAAAAATACAAATTATTGTTTGATGCTTCATTGTATTAGGAGCATTGGTGCTTCTATACCAAAGATAAGAATCAATTCTTCCATAACTAAGAGGAGAATATATGCTTCAATATTACTAGGGAAGAACATTGTGCCATAGAGAGAAACCTCATGAATCTGCGAATAAAGGGAGGTGAAAAAACCTATGTATATACATTGATGACACAAAAATGTACACTGTTTTTTGTTGAAATCAACCCTCATTTTCTATCGATACTTGTTGATGTAAAACCCGAAAACAAATCCAACATTAACTTATAAAATAGAGGAAAAATCATCAAACCAAAATCAAAACAAAAAAACAATGAAGAAATTAGGAACAATAGTGAGAAATAGAAAATAACAAAATGAAATCAATATTGGGTACAAAAGAAATAATGAATAGGGAGAAAAAGGGTTACCTTGTTGCAATACTCTTTGGATTTCCATGAATTCATGATTTATCTTGTAGAAACACCTCCTCTTTCTATTCTCTCATGTGAAATGTTGAAATGAAACAACCCTCACGTTTTCCTCTTTTCATGAGTTGCATTGTAGTTTTTCCCACCTCTTTTAATAAGTTGGAAAAATATGAATTATGGTACATTGCTTTGGTGTCTTAGGAGCACCAATGATTTCATACCAAATATAAGTAGTGGTGATTCCATACTTACAAGGAACATCAACGCTTCCATACCTACAAGGAGCATCGATACTCCAAGATCACTAGGGAAGAACAATATGTCATGCAAAGAAACGTCATGAACCTACAAATAAAGGGAGGAAAAAACCCATATGTATATGCACCCATGCTATAAAGAAATGTACCCCTTTCTTCATCAAAATTGCCTCTCATTTTCTAGAGGTTTCCATTGATGTAAAACCCTCAAGCAAATCCATTATTAACCTAAAAAATATAGGCAAACCCCTCAAACCAACAAATAAAAAGAAGCAAAACCAAATAAGAAATTATGAACAATAATGAGAATTGACAATAACAAAAATAAAATCAATAATGGGAAGAAATGAAACTATGAAGAGGAAAAATAGGTTGCTTGGTTCTAATGCTCTTTATCTTTCCTTGAATTTATGACTATTTGTATTGAACCATTCTCTTGTAGAACCACCTCCTCTTCCTCTTTACTCATGTGAAGTGAAGAAACAAAAAAACCCCTCATTTTTTACTCTTTTCAAGAGTCGCCTTGAGATACTTTTTCCCAGATCATTTTAATAAGTTAAAAGAAATACAAATTATTGTTTAGTTATTCAACGCATTAGAAGCATATATGCTTACTGTGTACCAAATAAGAGCACTAATTCTTCCATACGATAGAGAAGCACCAGTGCTTCCATACCATAGAGAAACATCGCTGCTTCTATACCGAAGAGGAGCACTATTGCACCCATAACAATGGAGAGCATTGATGCTCGCCAACAAAAGTGGAGTACTAGTGTCTTTTGGGATTAGCACTCCAATGCACATGGGTCATAGAGCACCAATGCTCCTATACCAATGTAGAGAACCAATGTGTTTGCACCAAAGTGGAGCATCAATGCATTTTTGGGTTGTTGGCACTTTGGTACACATCAATCTAGAAGAACTAGTGCACTTAGACCAATGTGGAGAATGAATATTCCTTAATCAAACTGAAGCATTGATGTTTTTTTGGAAACTTTCGATGCATTGTTCTTGTGACCACAAAGCACCAATGTGTGTGATATTAAAGTGAATAGTACAATGTAATGGTTTAGGTGCACCAAAAAAATATCTTCTAAAACCTCCACCCACACGCCTCCACTAAAAATAGAGTAGTGAGAAGTGGTTCCACTAAAACCTCTACTAATTAGTGTTTTCCTTGTAGTTCCCACAATAACCAATAAATAACTAACAACTCTCTATTTTAAAATCAAACTCTTAATAATTTAAGTTATAGAGGACAATAAGGTGACAAGATGGATTTCTCCATCAATGAAAACAAGGGCTTTCCCTTATGTTACCTCCTATCTCTCCACACTCTCACTTGATGTGTGCAATTTATAAGATCTCCCGTGGCACCTTGAATTGTAGCTCATTTGGAATTGATTCAATTATGTGGAAGGTGAAACTGATTCCTAAGTAGTGAAATTACATCGACATCGTCGATGCACCTCTAAGCTCTCTAGTGTTTTTTGGGTAGTGCGTGGGTTCCCAAGCAAGATGGTGCACACACATAAAGAGATTTTGGTGTGCATAGTCCTATATCCTTGAGGGGGTGTTCACATTCACTAGTGTGGTGTGTATTCCCAAAGCCCCTATATGGGTGTGTGCGATATCAACACCTTTTAGATCCATAGGTGTGATTATTTATGGCCTTTCGTGCATTGATTCATGCATAAGATTTCTATTTAGTGAATCAATTTAAGAATTCCTTGTCCATTCCATTTTTCATGATTGTTTTCACATCACACCTCCCCAAATGGGATACGTTTATGCTCCAAAATCTTATTAATGGAGAAGATGGAAGCACATACACTCCACTTGTTTCTTCAAGTCCACTATCCTATCTATGAAAGATGTTTCTTACTCTTGGAATGTCTCAATCACTCCTCTTCTTTTCCCTATTTTTGCTATTGCAAGGGATATTTTCTCCGGTTTCGCTACTACAAGGGATATTCTACTTCTCCTTGTATAAGCTTTGATGAGGTAAGCCTTGCCATCTTTTAACCAAGCGAAACTTGTTTTTCTTTTGATTAAAGGTGACATCCATATCCCATAAGTAGGACTATCAAACATCACTTCACATGCATCAATCATTGTTGCATCACATTCTACATCAATATCATAATCAACATTAATGGAAAATCCAATCTTACTTATTCTAGTGAGTCTCATGGTAGATTTATTTTATGTCCACCCTAATGAACATGGTTGTACTAGATGATAATTTTATAGACCAAGCTCATCAAATAAAGTTTCATAAATTGAATTGCTTTAAGCACCAATACTATCAAACAAAAAGTATTTACCCATAGTATTTTCTCTTTAAGTTTGATTTAGGATAGTGCACTTCTACCTCCACTTGGCCTTGATTGTTTCAATGTGGTGAAAACCATAGATTCATCCACAACAAAGATGTAGTCTAATATGGTTTATTTTTGTTCCATATACATAGTTGTCATTACACCTTTCTGGACTTGTATCATTTCATTTTCAATTTTGGATTCATATTCCAACAATTCTCATTTATGCATCCATCTTCATCACAATGTTTGCAACATTTCTTGGGAAATTTTCCCATTCGGGTTGTCACTGCAATATTATTTCCTTTGTTTTTTTTAGTTTCTTCTTGGTCCTTTTTGTATATTTTAACCTTGTACAATATTTATTGCAAACAAATTTTCAGCAAAATAACAAAAAATATACAATGGAAAACACAAACTTTACACAAAGTTTTTCCCCTGGAAACCCAAACCGGGAAAACCAACATATTCTATATTTATTCATCATGATACATTGTTTACAATACAATATGCATATAGGATCCAATCATATCCAAAAACCTATCCCAATGACCTGGATTAGTCAACAACCCTAATTCCTTAACCATAAATAGAAAACCATCGGCAAAAACCATGTGCTGAAAAACCACCCAACAATGGACACAAAAATCAAGGAAACACAAAAATGAGGCAAAAATGTGACACGTTTCCGGAGGATTTTTTTTTCTCGAGGGCGCTACCCCTAAAATCCCACACGGGGGGATTTATCCCCCCCACAAACCCCCCCAAAGGGGGGCCTAACACCCCCCCTCTCAAACCCCCCTGTGCTCCCGGTGTAACGTAGACACTACTACTCGTGCAAAGAATATAACACATACCCAACACTTTTTTTGTTTGTTTGGTAGGCTTGCCAAAATGAACTCAAGTTATGTAAATACCAATGTTGGAATATAATTTATAATTGTCCAATATTAATGGTTGTAGAGAGAACAAGAGGGGCTATGATTATACTAGAGGGGAAGAGGAAAGCAGACTTGTGGGAAAGTAAATCCTTTATTTCCAAGTATCAATCTTAGATCTCATCTCTTTTCCACCATTTTCATTAAATGAATTCATCCACCTTCAATGGCTTATAAAACCAATCATTGAATGGATGTAAGATTTTGATGGGGAAGCCTTCTTGTGTAGTTATGGAAGCATGGGAAGAGTACAATTATCATGGTGAAGTGTAAGAGTCCTACATTTCTCATGTTAGAAGTAATTCTATCCATAATTTCCCTCAATTGTCTCATTTTCCATTCACTCCATCATTCTCATATTCATTATCTAGACTCCTCTTGTTGTGTTCTCCACTGCTAACCATTAACTAGATCTCACCCATGGATCTCGATCGATGCCCCAAATCCCATAGACAAGGGTACCCCCCCATATTGTAAAAAAATACAACTAGGGATGAAAAAAAGGAGGGACTCACTATCCCATGAACGTAGGAAAATATGCCATGTTGAAGGCATGGATGCACAATGAGGCCTAAGGCCCACACAAAAGTTCCTAGAATATTGTGCAAAGTCCTTCATAGTTTGAAGTGACTACCATCATACTCCCTCAACCATGAAAGAAAAAAAATTGAAGGAAATTGGCTCACATGTATGGAGGTTGTTTCCCTGTTGAGCCCTATAATAGCCCCTAATATTTTAGAAAACCCCACGAAAAACTTTCCTTGATTCAACTTTGGCAAGTGGGAGAGGCCCTTATGTTGAATTTCCTTTTATTATCATAGGTTGTCTCAGAAATACATGGTAGAACTACTATGATGATGATATTGTTATTGTTGTTGTCCACAGTTATTGTAGCTCAATTTGGGTATTAATATCTACAAAAAAACTGTAGAAGACATAACATATAGTGATATTCTAAGGCCTATAGCGTATTGCTCCAACATTAGAATTGAGAAAAATTATAGTCATTGGAAATATCTTCCATGTTGGGTATGTGTTATATTCTTTGCAAGATTGGTCCCATGTATTGTACACTAATATGGGAGTAAGGGGTTTGGGGGCGCCGCCCCCAAAACATTTTGGTGATTTTTTGCATTCATTTTTGGTAGTTTTTTAGCACATGGTTTTCACCGATGGATTTCTAATTTTGGTTAATGAATTAGGGTTGTTGAATAATCTGGGTCAATGGATTAGGGGTTTGGATATTGCAGGATCCTATATAGATTGTATTATAAACAATGAAGGACGATGAATAAAAATATTAGAGGTGTGGTTCTAAATAGGTTGTTTGTTTTCTCAGTTTGGGTTTCTATGGTACACATATCTTTGTAATGTGTGTGTGTGTGTGTGTTCCATTGTATATTTTATATTTTTATTAAGAATCTATTTGCAATAATTAATCATCCAAGGTTAAAATCTACATTTCAAGGGAGGAGAAATTTGAGCACTCAATTCTTACATAAAATCTTTAGATTTTTCAAGAGAATTAAAAAGATATAGAATTACTATTTTTTTAGCTAAGAAATTTCCATCATAAAGGATGCCTATGGCCCTTATTATTTTCAAACAAATTCCATGGGTGAAAATACCCATGCTAGAAATGCAAAGACAAAGTCTGATGGACAAAGAAATCAAGAGACCCCTACAAATATTATGGAAACTAAGAGAAGCTTGAGGGTAAAGATTCAAAGTTGTAGAGAAAACAATGAAAGACTATTCGAAGCTCGAGAGAGTGGAAGCACCTAAACTCTTATGTGTTTGAAATTTTGACAGACATACAAAAGCAAATGCATCATGGACATAATTCTAACAATACTAATAGAAATATGAATACTGGCAGAAGTCATTTTTACAAGAGGTCCCATAGAACCATAAGAACCTCTAGAGATGGTACATACAAGCCATCTTTGTTAGAATCATATATTAGTGAGTCATATGAATCCAAGGACTCATTCAACTACCCAAAATTCTATCCCAATAGACACAAAAGAAAGAGGCCTCTCTTAGACAACTTGCATGGAGAATTTCAAAAGGGAAAAACACCTACCTTTGATGGTAAGACTGAATTTAGATAAGAAGTTGAGGCTTGGATTTTTAGATAAGAAAATATTTACAAGTCCATGAATATTCTGGAAACATGAAGTCGAGAGTTTCCATACTCAATTTAAATGGTAGAGCTTCTATTTGGTGGGATCACCTTCTACAAATCAAGAATATTAATGAGAGGAATATTGTATGAAAATAATTCGAGAAATACTTTCAATGTAAATATCTCTCTGATCATGACTATGAAGGTAAAGAGAGAGAATTCCAAGAGTTGAAGTTAGTGTAAATTATAAATTATGGTTTTTTAATTATCGCTTTATAATTTGGTGGATATGGTCATTATTATCTATATGTGATCACCAAACCCTATCAATGTTGGTATGTTGTAAGAATGAATTAGTATTGATAATCATTTAAGATATTATTACTAAACTGTTAGATTAATATTTCTCTCTTTCTAATAAATTCATTGTCGACAAAATATATTAATAGAGAATAAGATTTCAAAATAAAAATATGTCACTACAATAAACTATCTTCTAACATCACAAAGATATTGATCACAAGTCTAAAACAACCAACAAAATATAAACAATAGTAATTCAAAAATATATGTTCTTTCGAAGGTGACAAAACTTATCATAACTTAATGTTCAACCACAATGAAGACAACCAACATCAGTTCCTATCCATGAATGCGGGATGAATCATCATCATTATTCAAGGAAAACCACTACACCTAAAATGACTTGTTGGTGCTTCATAAGGGGGTAGAATGTCTCTCTTGCCAAATGCTTCCATATCTTGGGTTGTGTTGGCAGACATTTTGCATTTTTATCTTTTTCTTATAAGTTGCCTACACAAGGGTTTTGAACCCTCAATACTCATCGCAATTCTTTAAACGAGACGACACTATTATTTTCTCTTTCGCACACCTGCCTTTCATTTTCATTTTTCACGATTGCAAGCGTGAAAACCTTGAGTTGGAAGTCATGTTGATAGTGTTAAAATCATCTTTGGATTATTTCAGATCTTTTTGTTTATGTCATCATGACTCTTTTACATCCAACTCATTTCTGATCATACATTTATCAAAACACCAAGCCTTTACTCACTTTGCATTTCACTTTTGTTAATATGACTTCATTTTATAAGTTCGTGATGCAATGATATTTTGGTGTTTTTGATTGAATCCTTGATACAATGGTGGTATGATATTCTATTGTCTTTGATCAAATTCCTTGGTGCAATGGTTTCATGAGAACGCATTAACATTGTGATTAAATCCATGGTGTAATGGTCGATGTAATGGTTTCTTTGAATCATACAAACACTATTGTTGATTTAACATTGTTGACCAATTGTTGGTTATGAACACTATGGTTTTCAAATAATTATTTGATATTTCATTTGGTCAAAATCTTTTGGTTATGAATGTTATGGCTTGCGATGACTATTTGAATAATCCATTTGATATTGGTTTACAATGTTTCGATTGTGATTTGAATGAATCTATTACCAAGGCATTGTCATTTGTACATGCCAAAATGAATGTTTTGCATGGTTTCCACCATCCTCGCACGCATATGCATTAAACGTTTGCCTTGCATCTCGGGCTACCTCTGTTTGTTTTGAGGAAACTGTGGGAATTGGTCATGTGTCTACCCTGTCTAACCACTTCACCATTTACCCTGCTGACTGTGTGCTCTCTCCTATGGCTCCTGTAGTGCAAATTTAACCCCGTATTGCCTCCCAGAGAAACATTTTTGCGTGAGTGATTCTGGGCAAACAGTTTTGAATCCGATCAAACCATTGAAAACCCAGAACCGAAATTAGCCCCTTTACCTTCATCACAAGCGATTTCCTCAGAAATTGGGTTATTACAGAGATCTAGCTCGTCCTTTACAAGTCAAATTTCAGATCTTCTCTGTGGCTGAAAGGTGCGTTTTGGGTCTGTGTGCATTTGCTGGAACGTTTATTACCTCTCCAGGCTTGGGCCTCAGAACCCCTTCCACCCGTCCAGCCTTGTGCCTCTTTCCCTCTGTTGAACCCTTGATCAATCCAAAGATTTATCAAGTCGTCTGTCAGCAATTTAAAAGACAACATGCTCTGTTCTCTTTAAAATGTAGAGGCAACCACTGCCATTTTTAAATCGAAATTATCCTGACCGAATCGTATCCCTACAGCCAAGGTATGTTATTTCAACATTGATTTTTGAATGATTTGGTTTGTTCTGAATTAGCATAGCCGATTGTGTTTGCTCTGAATTAGTTTAATATAGTTTTGTTTTGTTTGAATTGATTCAAATACGATCCTGTTTGTTTCGAATTAGCATAACAATTTTTGTTTGCTTTGAATTAGTAATAAAGGATTTGTGTGATATATAGTATACATTTCTGTTACCATTGGATTAATTTAATACAATTCTGTTTGATAATATGACTAGCTACAAAATCGTTTGATTCTGTTAGCTAGTTATCAAAATTCATTTTTTGTTGATTTTACAACTAAACACAATTTGAACAGCATGTATTTTTACACATCTACAGGTACACACGAATTTCAATGGGAATTGGACCTGCTGTGGCAATTTGGAACATGCTTTTTGTTACATCGTTTTGGTTTAGGTTGTTAGTTTTAGGTAGAAATAGGAATCTGAGAGATTGTTCCCATATTTTTTGCAAACAGTTTTTGATAATTCCCACAGGGATGTTTTACCCTGTGGCCTTTAAATACTTATTATTTTTTGTAAAGAACCCATCACTGTTGGGAGAACAAAGACTATGGGATTATGATGATACAGACTCGAATAGAAGTGGATTTTTTGCACGACTTTAGCTTCAATTTATCTTACTTTTGTTCAAGTTTCTGTGAATTTTAATTTGTAATCAAATTATTGACTACTTTCGATATCAATATTTGTTACAAGTTGATGCATTATGATTTAAATTCTGTCCATATTTGATGTATCTCATTTTACTCACAACAATTACTCTGTTTGAATTTAATGAATAGAAGGTTTATCTTCTTAGTTAAATGAACGGTTATGTACACATCTTCGCACTAGGATTTATCTAAATGTGATGATTTGTAAATTATAAGATTGTTGTTGTTTTATGTCTTGTTTGTTCTGTCATTCGTATTCAAAGAGCATTGCTACTTCCTGTTTACAAGAAGCTTGTGGAAAATCTGGTGCAGATTTCTCCCATCAAACAACTGAATCGAGTACTGTGAACAGGACAAATAGGAAGCGCCTCCACAGGTCAGTTTGTTAGTGTTATGTAATTAGTTAGTTAATATACTAATTTCTTGTAATCTGAACACATCTCTCTGATTCATTTCTATAGTTCATATTTACAGTTAGTGTTGTTATTACTTAGTTAGATAGCTATTGTATCTTTTTCATAAAAGTTATAAAAAATAAAAAAATAATAATAGCTTCGCTGCCATAAGGCATTTTACAAATGATTTTGCAAATTTCGATCAAAATTTGTATTATGTAAATACTGTACATGTGTAATTGAGATTTAATTCTGTTGATAGTTTAACATTTAAATAAGTAGAATTATTGTATTAGTTAGTGAACTGTATATATATATATGTTTTAGATTTGTATATAGTTTGTTGTAGTTGCTTTTTCACTTAGATTAGTTTCTTTAGCTTAGTTTTTCTTTCGTTTTCCTAGGACTTAGATTGACTAACAGAGCCGCTAAACCTGTCGGAGTGGGTTAACCCAAACGGCTTGAGTTATTTAGACAACCCCAGATCGGATCCACTCCTCCAGTTGATGAGCAGTCAATTTTGCCCATCAACAGGTTGTTAACATGTGTCCTTACATCCAAGGAAGATGATCTCTTAGCCAATCAAAAGTAGTTTTTGATCTTATTCCATGACCAAAAAATTATTTTAACCTAGATAGTATCTTCAAGAAAGTCATTATCATGTAGTATCATCACTAAAGCTACAACAATGAGATCACCTGCTTTCAAATAGCATCTAGCCTTAATCAAATACATGAAACTAAATACTACTCCAAGTTTCAATTTATTGTATTACCCAATAAATATGAAAAATGATATTCTACTTAATGATGATAACTACAATAATTTTTTTTCTCATTTATCTTTAAAAAAAATATTATCTTTTAAAACTATGATTGTATATTACAAGTCATAATAAATGGTAACAAATTAGTGCTTTTTTATTAGTAGCATACACCTTTAGAAAAGGGAAAAAATAATGAATGGTAACAAATTAGTGCTTTGGTATCATTAGCATACACCTTTAGAAAAAGGGAAAATATAATATCACTTTAAGGGTATTAAATTTTGTTCCGTTGAAATAATGTCATTTTCTAGCGGTGTCCATTGATGTAAAACCATCAAGGAAATCCACTATTAACCTACAAAATATAGGCAAACCCCTCAAACCAACAAACAAAAAGAAGCAAAAACAAATAAGAAATTATGAACAATAATGAGAATTGACAATAACAAAAATAAAATCAATAATGGGAAGAAATGAAACCATAAAGAGGAAAAAAGGGTTGCTTGGTTCTAATGCTCTTTATCTTTCCTTTCATTTATGACTATTTGTATTGAACCATTGCCTTGTAGAACCACCTCCTCTTCCTCTTTAATCTTGTGACGTGAAGAAATGAAACAAACCCTCATTTTTTCCTCTTTTCAAGAGTCGTCTTGAGATACTTTTTCCCAAATCATTTTAATAAGTTAAAAGAAACACACATTGTTGTTTAGTTCTTCAATGCATTAGAAGCATCTATGCGTACTGTGTACCAAAGAGGAGAACCAATGCTTCCATACAATAGAGAAGCATTGATGCTTCCATACCATAGAGAAACATCGATGATTCTATACCTAAGAGGAGCACTATTGCACCCATAACAATGGAGAGCATTGGTGCTCCCCAACAAAAGTGGGGTATTTGTGTCTTTTGGGATTAACACTCCAATGCACATGGGTCATAGAGCACGAATTATCCTATTCCAATGTAAACAAGGGTATCCCCCCATATTTTAAAAGAGTACAACTAGGAATGAAAAAAAGGAGGGACCCACTATCCTATCAATGTAGTAAAATATGCCATGTTGAAGGTATGGATGCACAATGAGGCCTAAGGCCCACACAAAAGTTCCTAGAATATTTTGAAAAGTCCATCATAGTTTGAAGTGACTACCATCATACTCCCCCAACCATGAAAAAAATAAAATTCAAGGAAAATGGATCACATGTATGGAGGTTGTTTCCCCCTTGACCCCTATAATAGCCCCTAATATTTTTGAAAACCCCACGAAAAAATTTCCTTGATTCAACTTTGGAAAGTGGGAGAGGCGCTTATGTTGCATTGCCTTTTATTATAATAGGTTGGCTCATAAATACATGGTAGAAATACTATGATGATGATCTTGTTATTGTTGTTTTCAAATATAATTGTTGTTGTGCACAGTTCTTGTAGCTCAATTTGGGTATTAATAGCTACCAAAAAACCGTAGAAGACATAACCTGTAGTGATATTCTAATGCCTATAACGTATTGCTCCAACATTAAAATTGAGAAAATTTATAGTCATTGGAAATCTATTCCATGTTGGGTATGTGTTATATTCTTTGCAAGATTGGTCATGTATTGTACACTAATATGGGAGCAAGGGGTTTGGGGGCAGAGCCTCCCAAAAATCTTTTTGGCGATTTTTTGCATTCGTTTTTGGCACATGGTTTTTATTGATGGATTTCTAATTCTGGTTAAGGAATTAGGGTTGTTGAATATGGATTAGGGGTTTGGATGTCATTTGATCCTACATAGATTGTATTATAAACAATGAAGGAGGATGAATAAAAATATTAGAGGTGCGGCTCTAAATAGGTTGTTGGTTTTCTCGGTTTGGGTTTCTAGGGTACACATCTATATGTAACGTGTGTGTGTGTTCCATTTTATATTTCTATTTTTATTAAGAATCTATTTGCAATAATTAATCGTACAAGGTTAAAATCTACATTTCAAGGGAGGAAAAAATTGAGCACTCAATTCTTACATAAAAGCTTCAAATTTATCAAGAGTATTAAAAAGATATAGACTTAATCTTTGTTTAGTTGAGAAATTTTCATCATTAAGGATGCCTATGGCCCTTCTCATTTTCAAACAAATTCCATGCGTGAAAATACCCATGCTAGAAATGCAAAGATAGACTCTGATGGACAAAGAAATCAAGAGACTCCTACAAATATTATGGAAACTATGAGAAGCTTGAGGGTAAAGCTTCAAAGTTATAGAGAAAAAAATGAAAGACTATTCGAAGCTTGAGAGAGTGGAAGAACCTAAATGCTTACGTGCTTCAAATTTTGATAGACATACAAAGGCAAATGCATCATGGACATAATTCTAACAATGCTAATAGAAATAGGAATGCTTCCATAAGTCATTTTTACAAGAGGTCCCATAGAACAATAAGAACCTCTAGAGATGGTACATACAAGACATCTTTGTTAGAATCATATATTAGTGAGTCATATGCATCCAAGGACTCATTCAACTACCCAAAATTATATCCCAATAGACACAAAAGAAAGAGGCTTCTCTTAGACAACTTGCATGGAGAATTTCAAAAGGGAAAACCACCTACCTTTAATGTTAATATTGAATTTAGATAAGAAGTTGAGGCTTGGATTTTTAGATAAGAAAATATTTATAAGTCCATTACTATTCTAGAAACATGAAGTCGAGAGTTTCCATACTCAATTTAAATGGTAGAGCTTCTATTTGCTGGGATCACCTTCTACAAATCAAGAATATTAATGAGAGGAATATTATATGGAAACAATTCAAGAAACACTTTCAATGTAAATATCTCTCTGATCATGAATATGAAGGTAAAGTGAGAGAATTCCATGAGTTTAAGTTAGTGTAAATTATAAATTATGGTTTTTTAATTATCGCTTTATAATTTGGTGGATGTGGTCATTGTTAACATACAAGATTGATCATGTCAAGGAGGATTTATGGTTTTTAGAGCCTACAATTTAACCATTTCTCCAGGGATTATGTCATACCATCAACTAACAATCTCCTCGAAGTGTGCAAGCTATATTTGAGTTGGCATTGCAAACTAGCACTACGAACTAGTTAAGGAGGAGCGTTGTAGCTTGGATAGGTTGTAGGCACTCACCTTCAGACTTATCAACATCCACAATAGCCTTAGGACCATCAAGTAATCCATGAGATTTTTTGTCTTGTTTGGAGGTCAGGAAAGGAGTATGGCAGCTTGTTTTCTCTTGGCGTTGCGAACTATCACAGGGGTTGCGAACTCGCTGATCGAGGTGCTGCAAACTCACTTCCTGTAGCATATGCGTCTAAAGATTTGATCGTATATCCAAAAATGTGATGTGTTTTTTTTTGAATTTTTTTGTGGAGTATAATGATAAGGTCATTAAATTGCTGTCCGAATTTCATCCTGACCCAGTTTGTAATTAGAGAGATATAATTAAAACACCAGTGCGATGCAAACTGGTGTTGCAAACTCTTTGTTTTGCATAGTTGTTGGATATTCGCCTTGTTTGGAGGTTTCCACCTGTAAAGTAAGGTTCAAATGGTCTCGTAGTAGATTTTTGGATATAAGGGACATGTGTTCCATCTCCAGATCAATCAGGATGACTTGTTTCAAAAGGCAATTATCATCATAGACAAAATCCCCCCCAAAAAGGAATTTGTTAGGATTTTATTGGAATCTTTTGTAACAAGACTCCTAAATGGAGGAGGATCCTATGTAACTCCTTGGTTTCAACCTCCTTAGGGTAGATATATATTATTCACTATAAATGAAAGGGTTTTTGATGAGAAAAAGGTTGGATTCATGAGCCAAGAGAGGAGAGAGTTGGAGGAGTAGTTTTAGTTGCTCATTTGTAAACCTGAGAGCTTGTTTGTAATGCCATTTTCTGCCTTTAAAGATTCATGAGAGATGATATCAGATTGTCTTTTGTGTTTTTCCATTTATTTGTTATCTTCTTGTTTGAAAATATTGCAGGTTTTGAGGATCATAACTGCCATTGATGGATGGATTCATGAACAATAAAGGATCTGATGTAGCTTTCCCATTTAATCATTGTTTATTGTCAAAGCAATCTCTATTTGTTTGCAGAAAAGATCTTTGCATAATGGATGTTCTTCCTTTTGTCATATTCACCATGTTGCTACTCATCATTATATATCCATTTTTTCTGATATACAGTTTGATTTCCTTTGATCTATAGGATGTTCTGACTCCTTACCTAATGGAATGCCTATACAGACAATTTGTTGCCCTCCCCCTTTTTTCCCAGTCTTGTTGATCCACCTACTCAACCAATTTAATCCATTTATATTCTGATGGGTAATGGGCTTGCACTTACAACAGTATAAGTGTGAGTCTTAGTGCTAACATTTTTGGCGCCGCTGCTGGGGATGACAATGAAGACACCTTCCTTGGGTGAACTATGATGATTATATCTAGATTTGGATGGTGAACTAAAGCTAGACACTTCTAGACTGCTTATCTTTCACCATGGCGACTCCACTTTTAAGATGGTTATTGGTGAATCCATTGTTCAGATATCTATTGGCAAATATACTATTTTGAAATGGACAAGATCCTAGCTCAGAGGTATTCTTTCTATGATTTTTCAAAGATAGTCGGTTTTCCAAATCTAGTGCCTAGTAGAGATGATTGGGAAGGTTGCGTTCCCATATTTAGAGGAGAAGATTGGGAAATACCAGTTGAAAACTTGCTAGATTTCCATGATTTTATTCATCAATTTCATATCGTGCATGAGGATGTTCAGATCAAGCTTTGCAGGTACTCATTAGAGGGAATAGCTCGTGACTGGTGCCGATCTCTTCCAGTTTCCAGTATCAACTCTTTGACATATTTTCATGTTTCTTTTAATTTTTTTTGTAGGGAGTATTTTTCTGTTGAATATCTTTATGAAAAATGTTGTGATGATTTTTCTTTACTTTGTAAATACTTTGCTTGTCATGGAAAACATACTTGTGATGAAGAATTTTCCATAGAATAAAGTACTTTTCATGATGATCGAGAGGTTTTGAATAATCTTCATTATGATATGACTTCACAAGAAAATGGACTAGAATCAAATAGACATGTCTTTGATAGACTACTTGTTGACATCTCTCATTTTCAGCTTGATTATTACAAATGTAAAAATGATCTAGTCCTAGCTATAGATCTTGAGATCCGATTTCATATTCACCTATATTCATTGGAAATTGGTGAAAAGAGTGGAAATATATTGCAACAGTTTTCAAGCCAACCCATGCTTGAATCAACCAAGGAGGAATTCATTTATGAGCCACAACAAGTTTTGTATGGATTTCGAGACCTGTTGCTATCTATATGGAGATGTTTTGTAGCAATAGATTTTCAATTGTTGTCATCATAAGAACAAAGTTCCTGGATTATAAGTATGATTTTTCAAGGAAGTATGTGTGGTTGTCATTATGCGTTTATTGTTACTTAGTGCTCAGTTGCCAAGATGAGGATGAAGATCATTCAGTCACAAAGTTATTTGTATGGTTATTGAGGAAATTTGTATATATTTGAAAGTTCAGTTTTTCAACAGTTAGGAGTAGGAATGTATATAAATAAGTTTTATATGCAAGCATTTGGTTTTCAGTTTGAATGAAAACTTTAGTTTGCATTTGGTTTGCAATGGTTTTTTTTTTCCAGTGTGTGAATGTTCTTAGTTTTCAATAAGGAGCGGAGGTGCTCTCAGGCGTACAGGTTTTGTGGACAGAGATGGAATGGATAAGGCACTGAAAATGCATGTGTTTGGCAGCTCACAGGGAGCATGCCATCCCCTGTGGAGCCAGATGTTAACACATATGATTATATGATTGATCATGTCAAGGAGGATTTATGGTTTTCAGAGACTTCAATTTAACCATTTCTTTGGGGATTGTGTCATACCATCAACTAACATCCTCCTTGAAGTGTGCAAGCTATATTTGAGTTGGTGTTGTGAACTAGTTAAGGAGGAGCGTTGTAGCTTGGATAGGTTGCAGGCACTCACGCTAAGACTTACAACATCCACAACAGCCTTAGGACCATCTGGTACTCCATGATATTTTTTGTCTTGTTTGGGGGTCAAGAAAGGAGTATGGCCACTTGTTTTCTCTTAGCGCTGCGCACTATCACATGCACTGCGAACTCGCTAATAGAGGCACTATGAACTAATTTCCTCTAGCAGATGCATATAAATATTTGATTGTAACTCCAAAATGGTGATGTGGGTTTTTCTGAAATGTTTTGTGGAGGATAACGATAATGTCATTGACTTATTGTCCAAATTTCAGCCTGACCCATTTTATAATTAGAGAGATACAATTAAAACACCAATGCGCTGCAAATTGGCATTGCAAACTCTCTGTTTTGCATAGTTGTTGGATATTCGCCTTTTTTGGAGGTTGTCACCTATCAAGAAAGGTTTGAATGGACTCCTAGAAGTTTGTTGGACATGAGGTACATGTGTTCCATATCCAGATCAATCAGGATGACCTATTTCAAAAGACATTTATCATCATAGACAAAATCCCCCCAAAATAGGAATTTGTTAGGATTTTGTTGGAATCTTTTGTAACAAGACTCCTAAATGGAGGAGGATCCTATGTAACTCCTTGGTTTAGACCTCCTTAGGGTATATATATATATATATATATATATATATATATATATATTATTCACTATAAATGAAAGGGTTTTTGATGAGAAAAAGGTTGGATTCATGAGCAAAGAGAGGAGAGAGCTAGAGGAGTAGTTTTAGTTGCTCATTTGTAAGCCCGAGGGCTTGTTTGTAAGGACATTTTCTGCCATTAAAGATTCATGAGAGCTGATATCATATTGTATTTTGTGTTTTTCCATTTCTTTGTTATCTTCTTGTTTGAAAATATTGCAGGTTTTGAGGATCATAGCTTCCATTGATGGATGGATTCATGAACAACAGAGGATCTGATGTAGCTTTCCCATTTAATCATTGTTTGTTGTCAAAGCAATCTCCATCTATTTGCATAAAGGATCTCTACACAATGGACGTTCTTCCTTTTTTCATATTCACCATGCTTTTAATCATCATTATATATCAATTTTTTTCGATATATAGTTTGATTTCCTTTGATCTATAAGATGTTGTGACTCCTTTCCCAATGGAATGCCTATACAGACAATTTGTTGCCCTCCCCCCTTTTTCCTAGTCTTGTTTATCCACCTACTCAACCAATTTAATCCATTTATATTATGATGGGTATTGGGCTTTCACTTACAGTAGTCTAAGTGTGACTGTCAGTGCTAATAATCATTATTATCTATATGCGATTACCAAACCCTATCAATGTTGGTATGTTGTAAGAGCAAATTAGTCTTGATAATCATTTAAGATATTATTACTAAACTATTAGATTAATATTTCTCTCTTTCTAATAAATTCATTGTCGACAAAATATATTAATAGAGAATAAGATTTCAAAATAAAAATATGTCACTCCAATAAAATTTCTTCTAACATCACAAAGATATTGATCACAAGTTTAAAACAATCAACAAAATATAAACACTAGTAATTCAAAATATTTGTTCTTTCGAATGTGACAAAACTTACAATAACTTAATGGTCAACCACAATGAAGACAACCAACATCGGTTCCTATCCATGAATGTGGGATGACTCATCATCATTATTCAAGGAAAACCACACCACCTAAAATGACTTGTTGGTGCTCCATAAGGGGGTAGAATTTCTGTCTTGCAAAATGCCTCCGGGTCTTGGGTCGTTAACTTGTGTCCTTACATCCAAGGAAGATGATCTCTTAGCCAATCAAAAGTAGTTTTTGATCTTATTCCATGACCAAAAGTTGATTTTAACCTAGATAGTATATGCAAGAAAGTCATTATCATGTAGTATCATCACTAAAGCTACAAAAATGGGATCATCTTCTTTCAAATAACATCTAGCCTTAATCACATACATGAAACTAAATACTACTTCAAGATGCAATTTATCGTATTACCCAATAAATATAAAAAACAATATTCTACTTAATAATAATAGCTACAATAAGTTTTTTTCTCATTTATCTTTTAAAACTATGATTGTGATTTATCTTTTAAAACTATGATTAACTATGATTGTATATTACAAGGTATAATGAATGGTAACAAATTAGTGCCTTGAGAAAAAGGAAAAAAATAATGAGTGGTAACAAATTAGTGCTTTGGTATTAGTAGCATACACCTTTAGGAAAAGGGAAAAAACACTATCACTTTAAGGGGATTAAATTTTGTCCCGTTGATATTACAATTACATGTGAAAGGGCCTACCAATTTTGTACAAATCATATTACAATTCCCAATGAAACAATATTATGATTGAAAAGACATTTCCAATTTGAGAAAAATCAATCATGAAAGGGGATAGTAAGCGTCCATAATTTCTTCTAACACACTTAGATTCGTATGAGAGAACCATACAAGTATTAGAATTTTTAGGTGCACTTTGATTTTGTGTAAATGTTGACATTTTTAATGTCCTATTATATTATATTGCTTCATCACTAATGACAATATGGAGTATTTATTAGGATGGAGTCGTAAATTTTTCGGTGGAAATAAGTGCATTTTATTAATGAGATTTAAACTAGGTATTTGTTGGTATGGAATTAGTCAAACACTTAGTAATATTGTAATAATTAGTAAAACTAATTCTTTGATTAGTTTTGTATTTATTATGCATTATAAATACAATTATATATAATTATCAAATAATTGAAAAGTTTATCTGAAAAGTTCATTTTCTCGTGGAATATAAAAAACAACTTTATTTATAAACAAAATCAAATCAAATTTCTAAATAGTTATAATTGATAATTATAACTATCAATTATTTATAATTATAATTTGATAATTATAATATAATTATATAATTATATATAATTATCAAATAATTATAAACAACTTTATTTGATAATTATATATAATTATCAAATAATTGAAAAATTTATCTGAAAAGTTCATTTTCTCATGGAATATAAAAAACAACTTTGTTTATAAACAAAATCAAATCAAATTTCTAAATAGTTAAATGTTTAGTTATATTATTTTCAACTCCTCCTCTACATATAATCACCTAACTAGTGAAAGCTCCCTCATAACAAAAAGAAACTACCAATACGTCTAGGTATCAATGGAGTTTGGAGTTTTCTACAATACTAACATATCTAACTCTAATAGCATTACATTCACTTCCTTTTTTTCCAAAAGCTATGTGTATTTATTATAGGCTTACCATCTATTCCACAAGTAAAAGTAATGATTTACAATTTGACCAAAATTACAAAACTACCTAAATTAAACTTCAAACATCCCAGATAATTTCTTAATACTTAGAGACAAACTATAATCACATTTCTAAATGTGCATTGTCTATCTCTTTCACATCTTCATCCAATAGAAAATAAAATAAGTACAACTCATTTCAAAAACTTCTTATAAATTTTAATCCATCAACCAAAAATTGTCCTTCATTTCAAACATATCACCCTCCATGAGCAATGTGTGCTAATTTACAAGTGATGATAACAAAAGAAGTTGTAACCCTCCTTAAGCAGTGTGTGCTATTCAAGGAATGATAACATAATAAGTTATTGATGTTAAGACAACCATTATACCTTCTTATGCACTTAATTTGGAGTTATTAGTTTAAAGCTAAACGAAATGAATCAAACATTAATTATATTTTGTAATTTATCTATATTTTACTCATTTACTATACTATATATATATGATAAAGAAAAATGTACATATATAAAATTATTAATTTAAATAGATTTTGTTTTTCAAAATTTCAAATATTTAATTTTCCATTCTCTATATATAATGTTTATGAAAAAAAGAAAGATTATAAGATATATAAAGTTAATGAGGTAAAATGATTTTTTTTTGTAAATTTGAAATATTTAATTGTTCATTTGGAAGATTGTTTGTAACATTTAATTTTACGATGTACATTACATTTTATATGTACATTTTATTTTTATTACTATAAAATGATGATAAATTTTTAATTCATTTTTTCTTAAGTAGGAAAAAAATTACGATAATTAGTGCTAATGATATAACGTTTATTGATATAATCTCAAAATCTCAACATTTATCTACACCATTGTGTGTAGACAAAACCTGAACACCTAAAATAACTTATTAGTGCTTCATAAGGGAGCATAATTCCACTCCTACCATATGCCTTTGGATTTTGGGTCATTAACCCATTTCCTTACATTTGAGAAAGATGAGCTCTTAGCCAATTAGAAGAAATTTTAGGTCATAATCTAGGACAAAAAAAGACAATTAGAAATTGAAACATTGATGTCTTTTTGGCATTTGTTGATTGTTACGAGGAAAATCTCTCTATGGCTAGGGGTAAACCACAACAGAGAAAAATGTCTGCATAAATCAACTCTATTCTCAAGTATGCTATATAAACAAATATACTAGCAAGACAAAATAAAATGCCTACCTTGTCCAAACATTCAATGAAGTCCACCATTAAGCACTTGACCCAAAGCAATATACCTGCAACTAGTCCTCAACAACCAAGCAAAGCAAGCATATGGTGATAATATATGATGTTAGCACATTTAATAGCATAATCCATCAATATACATAACAAATACGCCCATGGAATAATATTTCAAATATTTGCAAGATATCAATTGGATGGGAAAAGAGTATTTCTATTAATATATGATCAGCAAAAGTGAAAAAGTTACAGACTTCTGTGTCGACACGGTTCAGAACCGAGAAACTAAGTTCCTTCTAGTTGGGCCTCCACCACTTCAATCCTCCACCAAATGAAAACTCATGGAAGAGAGACAATGAAGTTCTCAATCAATAAGGGAAGAGCTTGGGGGATAAACACTGTGTTCAGACTTAAAGGACAAAGGGATGCAGACTCAATATGAAGTTAATAATTTCTCCAGAGTAACTTTGCTCTCAAAGTTGAATTCTTTCTCCTCCTTTCCATAACTCGGAATTGGTCCATTTATAGCCTTCAACTATAACTGAAGGGACGAGTCATAACGTTTCTAGTATATGGAAGGCCAAGAATCATTGATCTCCTGTTGTGACATGGAAACCTAACACCATTTTTCATTTTTGGGCACAAATCTCGATGTACACGGTTGTAGTGGTGAAACCTGCATATATGGATGTTTTATAGTAGGCAAGGTGTTAAGAACCTGAATAGATCTACCAATATAATAACAACAAATACTGAATACACAATAGATCCGCAAAGCAAGATAGAAGAAACCACACTTTATTATTATCAAACCCTTGAGGTAGGGCAACACCATACAATGGATCCTATTATGGAAGGGATCCTCTCCTGTTCACTTGCCTCTTCGAGGGGGCATCCTCCTAATGAGCTTCAGCT